>ONZH01005211.1:0-333119 GCA_900303285.1 Rhinella marina
CTCACCTCTTGGGCCTCCACAAAATTTTTAAAGGTCTCACCTCTTGGGCCTCCACATAATTTTTAACAGGTCTCACCTCTTGGGCCTCCACATAATTTTTAACAGGTCTCACCTCTTGGGCCTCACAAAATGTTTAAGAGGTCTCACCTCTTGGGCCTCCACATAATTTTTAACAGGTCTCACCTCTTGGGCCTCCACATAATTTTTAACAGGTCTCACCTCTTGGGCCTCCACAATAATTTTTAACAAGGTCTCACCTCTTGGGCCTCCACATAATTTTTAAACAGGTCTCACCTCTTGGGCCTCCACATAAATTTTTAACAAGGTCTCACCTCTTGGGCCTCCACATAATTTTAACAGGTCTCACCTCTTGGGCCTCCACATAATTTTTAACACGGTCTCACCTCTTGGGCCTCCACAAAATTTTAACAGGTCTCACCTCTTGGGCCTCCACATAATTTTTAAGGTCTCACCTCTTGGGCCTCCACATAATTTTAACAGGTCTCACCTCTTGGGCCTCCACATAATTTTTAACAGGTCTCACCTCTTGGGCCTCCACATAATTTTTAACAGGTCTCACCTCTTGGGCCTCCACAAAATTTTTAACAGGTCTCACCTCTTGGGCCTCCACAAAATGTTTTAACAGGTCTCACCTCTTGGGCCTCCACATAATTTTAACAGGTCTCACCTCTTGGGCCTCCACATAATTTTTAACAGGTCTCAACCTCTTGGGCCTCCACATAATTTTTAACAGGTCTCACCTCTTGGGCCTCCACATAATTTTTAACAGGTCTCACCTCTTGGGCCTCCACATAATTTTTAAACAGGTCTCACCTCTTGGGCCTCCACAAAATTTTTAACAGGTCTCACCTCTTGGGCCTCCACATAATTTTTAACAGGTCTCACCTCTTGGGCCTCCACATAATTTTTAACAGGTCTCACCTCTTGGGCCTCCACATAATTTTTAACAGGTCTCACCTCTTGGGCCTCCACATAATTTTTAATACGGTCTCACCTCTTGGGCCTCCACAAAATGTTTTAACAGGTCTCACCTCTTGGGCCTCCACATAATTTTTAAGAGGTCTCACCTCTTGGGCCTCCACAAAATGTTTAAGAGGTCTCACCTCTTGGGCCTCCACACATAAATTTTTAACAGGTCTCACCTCTTGGGCCTCCACATAATTTTTAACAGGTCTCACCTCTTGGGCCTCCACATAATTTTTAACAGGTCTCACCTCTTGGGCCTCCACAAAATGTTTAACAGGTCTCACCTCTTGGGCCTCCACATAATTTTTAAGAGGTCTCACCTCTTGGGCCTCCACAAAATGTTTAAGAGGTCTCACCTCTTGGGCCTCCACATAATTTTTAACAGGTCTCACCTCTTGGGCCTCCACATAAATTTTAACAGGTCTCACCTCTTGGGCCTCCACATAATTTTTAACAGGTCTCACCTCTTGGGCCTCCACATAATTTTTAACACGGTCTCACCTCTTGGGCCTCCACAAATGTTTTAACAGGTCTCACCTCTTGGGCCTCCACAAAATTTTAAGAGGTCTCACCTCTTGGGCCTCCACAAAATGTTTAAGAGGTCTCACCTCTTGGGCCTCCACATAATTTTTAACAGGTCTCACCTCTTGGGCCTCCACATAATTTTAACAGGTCTCACCTCTTGGGCCTCCACATAATTTTTAACACGGTCTCACCTCTTGGGCCTCCACATAATTTTTAACACGTCTCACCTCTTGGGCCTCCACATAATTTTAACAGGTCTCACCTCTTGGGCCTCCACATAATTTTTAACGTCTCACCTCTTGGGCCTCCACATAATTTTAACAGGTCTCACCTCTTGGGCCTCCACAAAATGTTTAACAGGTCTCACCTCTTGGGCCTCCACATAATTTTAACAGGTCTCACCTCTTGGGCCTCCACATAATTTTTAACAGGTCTCACCTCTTGGGCCTCCACAAAATTTTTTAACAGGTCTCACCTCTTGGGCCTCCACATAATTTTTAAAGACGGTCTCACCTCTTGGGCCTCCACAAAATGTTTTAACAGGTCTCACCTCTTGGGCCTCCACATAATTTTTTAACAGGTCTCACCTCTTGGGCCTCCACATAATTTTTAACACGGTCTCACCTCTTGGGCCTCCACAAAATTTTTAACAGGTCTCACCTCTTGGGCCTCCACATAATTTTTAATACGGTCTCACCTCTTGGCCTCCACAAAATGTTTAACAGGTCTCACCTCTTGGGCCTCCACATAATTTTTAACACGTCTCACCTCTTGGGCCTCCACATAATTTTTAACAGGTCTCACCTCTTGGGCCTCCACATAATTTTTTAACACGTCTCACCTCTTGGGCCTCCACATAATTTTTAACACGGTCTCACCTCTTGGGCCTCCACATAAATTTTTAACACGTCTCACCTCTTGGGCCTCCACATAATTTTTAAGGTCTCACCTCTTGGGCCTCCACATAATTTTTAACAGGTCTCACCTCTTGGGCCTCCACATAATTTTTAACAGGTCTCACCTCTTGGGCCTCCACATAATTTTTAACAGGTCTCACCTCTTGGGCCTCCACATAATTTTTAATACGTCTCACCTCTTGGGCCTCCACAAAATGTTTTAACAGGTCTCACCTCTTGGGCCTCCACATAATTTTTAAGAGGTCTCACCTCTTGGGCCTCCACAAAATGTTTAAGAGGTCTCACCTCTTGGGCCTCCACATAAATTTTTTAACAGGTCTCACCTCTTGGGCCTCCACATAATTTTTAAACAGGTCTCACCTCTTGGGCCTCCACATAATTTTTAACACGTCTCACCTCTTGGGCCTCCACAAAATTTTTAACAGGTCTCACCTCTTGGGCCTCCACATAATTTTTAAGAGGTCTCACCTCTTGGGCCTCCACAAAATGTTTAAGAGGTCTCACCTCTTGGGCCTCCACATAATTTTTTAACAGGTCTCACCTCTTGGGCCTCCACATAATTTTTAACAGGTCTCACCTCTTGGGCCTCCACATAATTTTTAAGAGGTGTCACCTCTTGGGCCTCCACAAAATCTTTAAGAGTCTCACTCTGGCCTTCACATAATTTTAACAGGTCTCACCTCTTGGGCCTCACATAATTTTTAACACGTCTCACCTCTTGGCCTCCACATAATTCTTAACAGGTCTCACCTCTGGGCTCCACATAATTTTTAATACGTCTCACCTCTTGGGCCTCCGCAAAATGTTTTACAGGTCTCACTCTTGGGCCTCCACATAATTTTTAAGAGGTGTCACCTCTTGGGCCTCCACAAAATCTTTTAAGAGGTCTCACCTCTTGGCCTCCACATAATTTTTAACAGGTCTCACCTCTTGGGCCTCCACATAATTTTAACAGGTCTCACCTCTTGGGCCTCCACATTAATTTTTAACACGTCTCACCTCTTGGGCCTCCACATAATTTTTAACACGTTCTTCACCTCTTGGGCCTCCACATAATTTTTAACACGTCTCACTCTTGGGCCTCCACATAATTGTTAACACGTCTCCACCTCTTTGGCCTCCACATAATTTTTAATACGTCTCACTCTTGGGACTCCACATAATTTTTAACAGGTCTCACCTCTTGGGCCTCCACATAATTTTTAACAGGTCTCACCTCTTGGGCCTCCACATAATTTTTAATACGTCTCACCTCTTGGGCCTCCGCAAAATGTTTTACAGGTCTCACCCTTTTGGGCCTCCACCTAATTTTTAACAGGTCTCACCTCTTGGGCCTCCACATAATTTTTAACACGTCTCACCTCTTGGGCCTCCACATAATTTTTAATACGTCTCACCTCTTGGGCCTCCACATAATTTTTAACACGTCTCACCTCTTGGGCCTCCACATAATTGTTAACACGTCTCACCTCTTGGGCCTCCACATAATTTTTTAATACGTCTC
Organism: Rhinella marina; assembly: GCA_900303285.1. NCBI lineage: Eukaryota > Metazoa > Chordata > Amphibia > Anura > Bufonidae > Rhinella > Rhinella marina. The sequence continues at coordinate 3,934 of ONZH01005211.1, forward strand.
ACCTCTTTGGACTCCACATAATTTTTAACACGTCTCACCTCTTGGGCCTCCCACATAATTTTTAACACGTCTCACCTCTTGGGCCTCCACATAATTTTTAACAGGTCTCACCTCTTGGGCCTCCACATAATTTTAATACGTCTCACCTCTTGGGCCTCCGCAAAATGTTTTACAGGTCTCACCTCTTGGGCCTCCACAAAATCTTTAAGAGGTCTCACCTCTTGGGCCTCCACAATAATTTTTAACAGGTCTCACCTCTTGGGCCTCCACATAATTTTTAACACGTCTCACCTCTTGGGCCTCCACATAATTTTAACAGGTCTCACCTCTTGGGCCTCCACATAATTTTTAATACGTCTCACCTCTTGGGCCTCCGCAAAATGTTTTACAGGTCTCACCTCTTGGGCCTTCCACATAATTTTTAAGAGGTGTCACCTCTTGGGCCTCCACAAAATCTTTAAGAGTCTCACCTCTTGGCCTCCACATAATTTTTAACAGGTCTCACCTCTTGGGCCTCCACATAATTTTTAACAGGTCTCACCTCTTGGGCCTCCACATAATTTTTAAGAGGTGTCACCTCTTGGGCCTCCACAAAATCTTTAAGAGGTCTCACCTCTTGGGCCTCCACATAATTTTTAAGAGGTCTCACCTCTTGGGCCTCCACAAAATCTTTAAGAGGTCTCACCTCTTGGGCCTCCACATATTTTTTAAGAGGTCTCACCTCTTGGGCCTCCACAAAATGTTTAAGAGGTGTCACCTCTTGGGCCTCCACATAATTTTTTAACAGGTCTCACCTCTTGGGCCTGCACAAAATGTTTAAGAGGTCTCACCTCTTGGGCCTCCACATAATTTTTAAGAGGTCTCACCTCTTGGGCCTCCACAAAATGTTTAAGAGGTCTCACCTCTTGGGCCTCCACATAATTTTTAAGAGGTCTCACCTCTTGGGGCTCCACAAAATGTTTAAGAGGTCTCACCTCTTTAGCCTCCACACAATTTTTAAGACGTCTCACCTCTTGGGCCTCCACAAAATTTACCATGAGCCACTGGCCAGCCCACGGCCTCTTCCTGCCTTTTGCGGTCCTACGCATCCCTCAACATCCCCACTGCTTTACCTGCTAGACATGACACTGGGCCAGGTCGGGTCACTGACATCTCAAGCGCCAACAATTTGGGCATTTTAAGTCTTCTGAATGTGTTTGAGTTGTTTTTACATTTTAAAGAAGACATGTCTGACCACATCTCACACACACACACACACACAATGACAAATAGGGGTGGGGTCTATTTGCTTTCCCCCTTGCCTATGCCATCTGTGGTTGTCATAGGCAACGTGATTTTAAGGGGTGAAGAATTTCATCTTCTTTTTTGTCTAGTTTGGCTTGGGGTCCATGGCAATGTAGAGGAAAGAAGGTTTCCTTGTATGGTCTCACTTTACAGAGAGGTTATATTGTGTTTGGAGTGTATTGTTGAGAGGCTGTGATAGTGGCGTAATAGTGCGACTTGGGCGCGTTATATGCACCCAGACATGCTTCCCCTGCTGTCCCAGTTGCATTCCAGCAGTGTTGGCATCCTTTTCTGAGGTTTCAGGGTGGACTTGGTGACCTCCAAGTGGTCGAATTGAGATTTCCAAGTGGCGAGCATTTTTTTCCCATAGACTTTAATGGGATTCGATATTCGGTCGAATAGTCGAATTTCGCGGTCTATTCGAATCGAATTTCGAACTTTCGAATATTTCACTACTCGCTCATCTCTAATAATTAGGGTCATAATAGAAATAGTAAAACCCCTAAAATTATAACTTAAGCCTCCAGACAGTTAACAGTATTGCGAAGAAAAACTCCTTTTTATATTTTATGTATAGATAAAACCTACAAAAAGTATTAGAGATTGCATGAGGGTACAGTAAAGGATCTTCTTTCCAGAAACAATGCAAGTGTAGGAGTGAGTAGGAGCTATCCAAACAGCGTACCAATGCAAGTTGTTTCCATAACTCTGCTTTCCCGGGATGGCTCTTAGGGTGCATTCAGCCGACCATATTTATGGGTCTGCATACGTTCCACAATTTTGCAGAATGGGTGCAGACCCATTCATTTCAATTAATTTCATGGTGTGCTGTCCGTATCCATAGTTCCATGCCGCTGCCCACAAAAGATATAGACCATGTCTGGATCAATTTGTAGGATAACAAGCTGAACTGGATGGACAGATGTCCTATAGGCATTTCTATATAGGGCTAGCCCTATGTGTTTTGCAAAATTCAGAACGCACACAGCCGGTAGCCGTGTTTTGCATAGTCTTAGGGCTCATGCACACGATCATATTTCTTTCCATGTCTGTTGCGTTTTGGTTTTTTTTGCGGACTGTATGCGGAACCATTCATTTCACCATTGATTTCACCACTCTTGGTCTCTGAACCCCTCAAATGCGGTGTTCACCATCATTTTAGTGTTTGCTAATGTGTTTTTTTTTAAAAATAAGCGATACTTACCTCATCTGTTTGATCACGAAGAGGTCGCCGTGACCATCTTGCTTCAAGATTCATAACGAAATCTTGTGTTGCACGTGATGACATCATTATGAGATTTCGTGTGGAATCTTCAAGCAAGATAGCAGCAGCAGCCTCATCACGCTCAAATGGATGAGGTGAGTATGTTTTTTTTTTTTTAATTTTTACTGTCATTTCAGGGAAAATAAATTTGTTTCCACAAAGCACAAGGAAATTCAGCTTTGCGGTAATTCAAATTTTTCCAGAAATTTTGATTTCGTGAACTTCAATGCACTCAACACTAGCTGCAATATGTGTTTTATTTCATTACCGGCATTATGTGCAAGACACAATATGTTGCATATTTGACTGGGCATTTGAGATCAGAGTGCGTTGACATGTCTCAGATGCCACTAACAAAAAGCCAAAAACTATACAGTATCTGCTGTTTCTTCACACTGATCAGTACAGGTGATAGGTCCTCTTTAATGTAAATGTTGATATAAGAAGGAGGGAGGAGCCTATATAAATATCCTGAAAAAGCCAAATTAAGGCACTTTAGGCACAAGCTCACAGGTGTGTACTCAGCAACCTTTTGGAGATGAGCAATTGAAAGACCAATAAAAGACCATCTGCAGCTGACTACTGTAGAAGGTAAAGAGTGTCTGTTTCAGTGACAGGAGAGCAGGCAAATAAAAGTGTTGTACATTCCCTGGTTGGAAGTTTGCCAAAGTCATGGATGCAGGTGTGCCACCAAAGTTGTTATGCTCTGCAGTAGATGGCTGCAGAGGATTGGATAACCTCATGTAGATGTCTCCTCCTATCTCCCATGAGGATAAGATGGATGCAAATGCAAATGTCTACAGTTACACAGAGATTGTCTAAGTCTCTGGTGGGAAGAACTAGGGCACAGAAAGAGAAAAGCAGTAAGGTTTATTGCTCCAAAAAGGGAGCCAGTGCCCTGGTCCTTGTGTAAGCCCATGGAGAAATTTGATCAGGATGAAAAAGTTGGAGGAAGACAATTCCCTGTCAAGGCTGAAGAGATAGAGCGTGAAAGCTGCAAATAGAGACCCTGAGCTGGAAACTTAGTCACCATAAGACTTCAAATTTTCACAGTAGCAGGGAGGGCCCCTTTTGGTACTACTCCTATTTATTTACTGTACATGTGGACTGTATATAGTTAAGAAAACAGTGCCTCATCCAAGAAAGATCACCAAGCATGTGAGCCTCCTAGTGCATGAAACTGCCAATCATATTCTACCTTTAAGAGACTCCTCCTGTGTAGTACATAAAAGTTTATATACCATACATATGTACAGTAAGGTTTTACTGTGTTGCTGCAAAGTATTTACATGATGTCTGTCTTCCATGCACCTTCCACACAAGAGTCAATTCCAAAGAGCAGTCTATATCTTCACCATTTGAGAGTACAAGGAAGGGATGGTTTCTTTTGAGAAAAAATGCAGCTAAGTACACATCCTCCATCGAGTCTGAACACCGTTTATCAGTTCTCTAAAGGCAGACGAATCTACTAAGTGTTATGTGCAGTGACCCAGTGGATCACTGCTAAAGGGTTAACATTGTAGAGGATCACTACAAAAGAGTTAATATTTTTGCTTCCCAATTGGTATATAGGTAGCAAACAGTTAAAATTAGCAGCCTTAGTGTGTTTGCCAGGAGACAAACTGGTTAGACATTTTTTTGCTAAGCAGGCCTGGAGGAAGGATGGCCTCTGTTGCTCTTCCTGTGATGATCTTTGCCCTGTCCTTGAGGCCATCCTGTATTTCCCTCACTTCCCATAAGCCTTTGCTCTCCTCACATGAACTAGCAGGACCAATCAGAATGCAGATAATTTCCCACTACTCCAGAGCAGTGTGTATGCTCTCATATAGCTAACCAGAGACAAGCCCTGCAATTACATGAAGTCAGTAAGCATTTGTTTCAGCCTCTTAATAGTCACTTGTCCCTCATTATCTTCCACACTGACAGGGAGGGAGGGGGGCTGCTTTAGCTGCTCATATCTCTGGTTTGGTACCAGCTAGAATTATGGGCTTTGTTTTGTCTGAAAGCTGACATTTCAGGCTTTAAGACAATACCAAAACGACATCATAGATATCACTCTGAGAAATCGGGATGCTGTGAATGAAGCTGAAAATGAAAGTATAAGCAGATTTTACTCACAATTATTCCTGACTCAATTTCTAACAGAGATTTCTCCTCTGTTGCTTGGACTAGAGCTCTCAATTTGGTCTTAATGAAAGCTGGACTGTCATCTTTCAAACAAGCCAAGTTACTTGTTTCTAGCTGATACCATTCAGGAGATATCAGCCTGTAAAGCAGCCCCCCTTCCTCCACTTTCTACCTCAGCCCAGCACCAGGCTCTCAGGGCTGAGCTCCTCCCCCCAGTGTTGATCCATATTCTATTTAGAGATGACCTACACATGGCAACACTCTGAGAGCAGCTGAATAGGAAAGTAGCATTCATTTGTTGGGGTTATTAGCAGGTAAAACTGAAAATGATCAAATTTTAAAGCACAAAAGCACTTATACAGCAGGGTGTACTATACCATTAGGGGATAAAAAATGAAACGGCACTTACACTTTAAAGGCTGTGCTGTGACCAAGACAGTAAGGTAATCGCACATTTATGGAAATAGACTTTACTGCTGTGGAGAGAGTTAATTGTATCTAGCCCCCACCAGACTTCTGAGACAGCCTGCCCATCTAGATCTAAGTTCTGCACACCACAGACTGGGCATTGCAGAAAGTGTTAATTAGTGTTGAGCGAATCAAAGCAGGGTAAGTGCAAGGACTGTAATCTGAAGCTGAGGGATCCATAGGAGAGAGCATAGTTTGCATCAATCAATGTGTAGGGCACAGAGATATCTAATTGAACAGTGTCCACCTTGTTTAATGGATAAGCAATTCTATTAGGCCTTGATTTTCAAATTGGGGGGAACAAGCTAATTTTACTGTTGTTGGGGTGTCCATTTTATTTAATAGATAAGCAATTTTATGACGCCTTACAGGGACGTTGCTAGGGTCTCAAAAGATCTGGGGCCAAGCACCAATGTATATGTCCCAATTCTTGTGCCGTCGCCTCCCCCCTCCTCCCCAATAAAGACATTTTACTGTACTTGCCATAAAGCTCTACAGCCAGGGGTGTAGCTAAGCAGGGGAAGCGGCTGCTTTGGGGCCCAAACTCAGAAGGAGCCCACCCAGGAAGAGGACTAAAAGATTTTATTGTCAGAGCTCCTCAACAGTATTATAAAATGACATTAATAACAGAGACATTGTAGGAAATGGACCGATAGGCTGCTGGGCCTCGTCTTAGAGAGCATTCTTGACTAGCCACAGGAGTGTGGGTTGCACGGAAAGAGGGGGTTGCGAAGAAGTTGCTGGGGTTGAGGGGCCCCATTCAAAAATTTGCTGTGGGGCCCAGTCATTTCCAGGTACTCCACTATATACAGAAGCACATACAGTACCTCTCACATCCAGTGTCTCCCAGGTGACGGCTCCTCTGATGTAGATGTTACAGGGAGCTGGTGGCGTGCTCTCTCTCTGCAGCACCTCCGACATCCCACTGTGAAGGAGGAGAGAGGACCCGCCAACGTAGGTGGCCGGCGTCCTTGTCTCCATAGCAACAGGGGGCGAGGAGGAGCCGACGGCATGCGCTTCCTCAGGCAACGAGCGTCCCGTAGGCAACGAGCAGGGGCAGGAGTGAGCGCCGACATGGATTAGTCAGCGCACAGTTGTGGTGATGTGTGACCCATCAGTCTGGATTATTTAAACAGGCAACCTGCTGGCTACAGGTTGCCTGTGATTGGTTTTGTTTTTTGGAGTTTGCCACACTAGCTCGCGTTTGTTCTTGTATTACCTCGATTTTGACCTCGGCTTGTTACCTCGACCCTGACCTTTCTTGACCCCCTTTGGCCTTACACTACCTCTTGGTTTTGACTTTTGGCTTCCCCTGCTTCTCGCTTTGTCTCTGATTTGGATTTGGTCGCCCTCTCGGTTTTGGACTCGGCTTAGTAACATTATGCTTCTGTGTTCTGTTTTTGTTTGTTGTTTGTTGCCCATTGTTCTCTTCCCTTTAAGGCCCTGCACTTAAGCTAAGTTAGGGACCCTTGTCCAGTTGTGGACCATCATTTAGGATGGATAGTGAAAGTAGGTAGGGACAGTGGTGTGGGTGGAACGCAGGACTGCACTGTTCCCTACTTATTCAGGACAGTAAATCTTCTCTATCATCATCTACTCCATTCAGTCCGGACAATTTCTTTCAGCCGCACCTTGTCTCTGCAGAGTGTGACACACACACATCTTAGCTTCCTCACTTCCTCATCTTAGCTTCCTCACATCATCTTCCAAACTCGAATCCCAACAGTGTTATCCTCCTGCTCGCTGTGCTCCTCAATACCCCCAAATACTATCCTGAAGAAAAATTAGTGCCATACAGATAACACCCCCATAGTAATAGTGCTCCTCAAAGTCCCACCAATAGTAATTAACTTCTAGAATGCGCTCATTATTAATAGTGCCCCAACAGTGATAATGCTCTACATTAGTAGAAGAGCCCTCCAGTATTAATAATGCCCTCACAGAGCCCCCAGTAGAAATAAGCCCCCCCCCGTAGTGCTCTTAGTAGAAATAAGGTGGATCTATAAGTCCCTCCTATAGAGCCTCCAGTAGAAATGAGAACACCTATAATGTCCCCTGTATTTAAAATGCCTCTACAGTGCCCCCGGATGTTTATACTACCCCCTACTGTTATAATGCTCACCCTGAAGTGCCCCTAGTATTTATAATGCCCCCTGTAGTTATATTCTTCCCTTTGGTGCCAACAGAAATTATAATTCCTCAGCCCGTCCACCATACAGTCCTTTTTAAATATTCTATAGAGTCAGAGACACCACACCGATTGATGCTTTTAGAAAAATGCTTTATTTACATATTCAACAACAGTGGTATGTTTAAATGCCGATACGTTTCGGGCCACAGAGGCAAGGCCCTTCATCAGGCTGAAGCTGAATTCATGTGTGGGGATCAGAAATTATAATTCCTCAGCCCCTCCATCATACAGTCCCATGTAAATAACATTATTTCCCATCATCTGCCATACAGTCCCATGTAAATTAAAGTATTTCCCTCCCTTCGCCATAGAGTCCCATGAAAATACCATCACTCCATCTCTCCAGCCCCCTCCAATATACAGTCCTATGTAAATAACATCCCTTTCTATCTACAGCCCCCTCCAAAATACCACCCCATGTAAATAACATCAACCTTTCCCCAGCCACTTTCAACATACAGTCCCATATAAATAACATTACCCTGTCCCAGCACCCCAGCAACCTCCAACATGCATTCCCATGTAAATAACATCACTCGACCCCACTGTCCCATGTGAATAACTTCCCTCCTTTCAGCCCTAGCATACAGTCCCAGTTAAATAACTACAACCCACAGCATTGCTCTGCCTCTCCCTTCACTTACCTCTCCTCATGTTGCAGACATCACCACAGCTTCTTCCCAGGAATTCTCTTTATTGCTGACCCATCATCTCTTGCACTGGTCACATGATGGTGACATCATCGCAGGTCCTTTTCAGCTACTGCATTTTGAACTGATCACATGACCTATGATGTTACCACAGTTGTATCTATCTGGCAAACAGGACATTCGGGGCCTGGGACAAAACATCAGGGGCCCAGGCCCTGAATGTTTTAACCTAGCAACCTAGCAACGCCCCTGACATACAGTCCCAAGTAAATAACATCACCCTGCCCCAGCCACCTCCAACATACAGTCCCATGTAAATAACATCCCTCCCTTTAGCCCTAACACACAGTTCCAGTTAAATAACCACAACTCCCAGCCTTACTATGCCTTTCATATTAAGAATCTATCCCTTCACTTACCTCTCCTCAGCCCAGGTTTTGTAGTGTGTGATTAGGTATAAACTATGTTGTTTTGTTATGTGACATCACACTGAAGGGAACTTAATTCTAAGTTCTTAGGAATCATGATCCATGCTAGACATGACTTAATCACAGCCATCTGCTGGCACCTAGCAGATGGAGTAAACAACACAGGGGTCCTGGCTTCAAAGCAGGTCCCTTGTATATAATTCACACCTCTCCCAGCCATTCCGGAACCAAAGCTCTCTCCATAGGAAAAACCCCCAGCAGGGAGTTATCAGCTTGTTAGAAACGGTTCCTACTTTCCAGACATATTGGAGCCAGGAATTAATAAAGAATTATGGACTGGCTGTTCATCCCAAACCTAAGCCAATCATATATTCGCGAGGCGGGGACAGAGAGGGACAGGTACATGTCCATAAGTTAGCAATCACATGTCTGGAAGCGGAGATATGGAGATCTCCAAGCAGGAACCTGATAAGTGTGTCATGTTTGGTCTCCACCTGTAGCCGGAACTCAGGAGGGTCAGTTGGTACCAGAACCCCTGTGACCTCCCAGTCTGGAGCTATGGGCCATATTGGTTTTGTGGAGCTTTCTGCTACCAGAACTTGGACAGGGGGGATTAACTTCTCCCGAGGGAGGAGGAGAGTGGCTGGCTACAGGACAAAAGGAGCCATACAGGAAAACAGAAGCCATTGTCTTTCTCTGGAGGGGGGTCACCCTGAGCATTGGTGTTTGGAGAGACCCTTGGACAAGCTGCTGACATCACTGCCCCCCATGTGGTTACAGCCAGGCCTTACAGCAACCTTGAAATCATCTTACGGACTGTCCATCTCTCTGGTAACTGACTATTGTTCTGTTCAATTCTGTTGTACCATACCACTTGTATTTGCATATCTGGCCACTGTATCCATTTGCTGTGTATACAGTAATATCTAGGGAGCCCTTAAGGCGATTAAATATATAATTTAATCTTGTGCTGTTCTTGTATCTCGATCACGAATCCCCACGTCTGTGTTCTCGATAATTGTTAAAAGATTGTTATACGCTACCTAGGGTTGGCTGCTCACCCATTATAATCAGTTAACAGACCGGAGTTATATCAAACGAGAGTTGGTGGCAGTACTACTGAGCTGATAGACTTGGTTTCGCTGGTGATAGCGAAAGGGGTCTCTCAGCTGGTCAGGATTGTTAGTGAGCGTAGTGCCGTGCAGGGATCGCGTGGACTACCCTCTCTCCCTTTCTGTGCCTGCCTGTGCCCGCATGGACAGGAGGTGTCTGTGAAAATCCGTGCCGTACGTAACCTTACACACCCCGAGGGGGCGTGGGACATCACGTGTTTGTAGGAAAAGACTGAACCGTACAATGTGATCCCCACGTAAGCACGCGCTGGACAGGGCTGCGGGTGCAGTTCGTCACAGTTGTCATCACTAGGCAGGGGTGGGCCCAAGCTCTGGGCTTGACTCCTTCCAGTGAGTCAGTTAGTAATAGCACGTGAGCAATGAGAGAAGCCTGCAGGAGCCTTAGTCCTATGTGGATCTACAAACAAGAATTGGTACCCAAGAGGGGTAAAATAAAATCCTGAAAACTTTGTAGACTGAGCACAGAAAAGGATTTATATACCGAAAATTAAGTAGTCAGATTGGTAGGTGTGAGAAAGGCAGACTGTGGATGTAACGCACATATTTCAGCTAACGAACTATTTAGCTTCTAGGCTAGGTGTAAGGGCATAAGGTGCCTAGTCATACAAGAGAGAAAGAGTTTAAAGTTTACATGATGCAGTGGGCATTGTAGACATGTATTTTGGGAGAAAATTGTGCCCCCATGCTGGATTAAGAACGGTGCCTAAATTTGAAAGTAAGTATATGTGGAGAGTGCTGAGATAGTAGTAAAAACTGACCTACTCATTCCACCACCTGGTTTCCTGTCCTGTCACCTCACCACATCAACACTAAGATTACTTCACTTTCCATTGGGATGGAGACCTTCACAGGATGTTCTCTGGTGGAATAGGTATGCCCCTCACTGCATTGTCCCTGGGGAACAACACCACCCCTATTCCACCACTGCTCTCCACCATGCATCCTTCCATGCCGGACCCGTTGCAACTATAATCTTCCCTGAGAGCAATGATTGATAGCTGCAGGAGAAATATACAGGTAGGTAAGGCTACTTTCACATTGGCGGCATAATGGGGGCGGGCTGGAGTTCCAGCCACAGCACGGCAAACATGGCGAAAGGGGAACGGACTAAAATTACTGATAATGTTTGTTGTACTGCGGCCGGAACCCGCCGGAACAGCCTGCCGGACACCCGTGCCGCCAATGTGAAAGTAGCCTAAACAGGCAGAATATGGACAGAATATGTTCAGGAGAATTTGTTGTATGTAAGAGGCTCTCACTTTGGTTTATAGAAAGGGTTTAGGGTATAGAAGTTCTATATCAAGATTAGACAACCCCTACAGTAAATTTCCACCATGTTTTTCAGTTGTTTGTGTTTTTTCTTTTCCAAGTGTTACAATTTCATAATTAGAAGCCTTTTTTTACGACTCAGAATCTTATCCCTTCAGCTTTAATTGACCCAGGGGAAACCTTCAATGCTCTACACTTTGTCTATATAATCCCATGCTCTTATCATAGCCCTGCTCCATCCATTCATGAAGAATAATACTCGTTCCCCCTCGTTTTCTCTCAACTGTGTATCTATATTTGGCCTGATATTTCATATACAAGCGTCATGTTTCACTTGGGGCAAGAAATCCATTGTGTTTTTTGGAAACCAAATACAGAGTTTATTTAACCTGCAAAGTACTGGCTTCTGCATCTTGTACTTGTATATGTATTAGGTGTAATGCTGAACATCTGTTACACTCATGACTACAGATTGTAAAAAATTCTTATGGAAATACCCGCTATTTATACATGGAAAAATCGTATGTAAAAGAAATTAAGATACATTAATTACTTTGTTGTAATTTTGTTTTTTGAAAATAATCTATGGTCCTCTTGAAGCTTTGAATTGTTTCCCATTTACAATTTAAATGGATGGTAGAAATGTGAGCACAATAACCTATTTCATCATTACGGGGATCTCAGGCCAGCATTCATTTCAGTTGTTTCTTTTCCTTCTGATTTTATTCATTTATCTCATCACTCTTGGAGGTAATGTGACCATCTTCCTCCTTATTTGTCTAGATCATCATCTCCATACACCCATGTACTTTTTCTTGGCCAACTTGTCTATCTTGGACATTAGTTGTTCTACAATCACTATTCTTAAAATCCTTACTTCTTTCATATCAGGAGATAACACTGTCTCAGTTGTTGAATGTCATGTGCAAATCTTTGCCTTTTTGTCATTGACTTGTGATGAACTGCTGGTTTTGGCAGCTATGAGTTATGATCGTTATGTTGCTATCTGCAAACCTTTACATTATCATCTTGTCATGAATTCTAAGCTTTGTGTCATTTTGGCCTCCTTGTGTTGGGTCTGTGGTTTCCTTGAAAGCATACCAACTTTTTTGGGGATCTTCAAATTAACGTGTTATGAGTCCAACAAGATGGACCATTTCTACTGTGACATTGTGCCTGTCCTGAAGCTGTCATGCAGTGACACATCTTTTCTCCAGCTTTATATCCTCACTGTAGGGGTGATGGTTTGTGGTTTTACCCCCTTTGCCCTTACTTTCATCTCATACATCTTCATTATTGCCACCATCTTGTCCATACGCTCTAGCAGTGGCAGACGTAAAGCCTTCTACACGTGTTCTTCTCACCTTACAGTTGTCGTCTGTCTCTATTCTTCTCTTGTCTTCCAGTATCTGAGGCCAACTTCATCCATCAATTTAGGTTCAAGTAAATATTTCTCATTGTTTAACACATCTGCAGTCCCTTTATTGAACCCCCTGATCTACAGCTTAAAGAATAAAGATGTGAAAGCTGCTCTAAGGAGAAGAATGACATTTTGTGAAGTATCAATTAATAAGGTTATAATAGAAATAGTAAAACCCCTAAAATTCTAACTTAACCCTCCAGACAGGCAGACCACATTCAGATAGTACTGTGAACAAAAACATAATAATACAATCTATGTATAGATAAAAACCTACAGAAAGTTTCAGAGATTGCCTGAGCATTCAATAAAGGATCTTGTTTCCAGAAACATTGCCACACTTTTCAATTGGCTCTATCTGGTATTGCTGTGCATCCCTATTCACTTACTGCAACCAGACTGTACTAGACACTCTATAGACAAGACATTAGTATGGTATCTTAAAGGGGCTGTCCAATCTCAGCCATAGGAAAAACTTACAGCAAGTGCCGGCTGGCATAGCAGTGGATGGAAGCTATGCAAACAGCGTAGCTGCAAGCTGTTTCCGTTACTTCGCTTCCCCAGTACAGCACTTACTGTGGGTAATTCCCATCTCAACCACAAAAAGCAAAAATTTGCCCTTACAATTTAGCTGGTTGCTATTTAAAGCAATCTCAGTTTGTCAAAATTTACCCCTAATACTCTCATAAAATGCAATATTTGATCATATTGTCATTTTATTTTTGCCCTTTTTTCTGTCATATGCTGTATTTGTAAACTCTGTACATTTAATCATAAATATTAACAGTTTAAGGACTCATGGCGAGAATGCTCGTTGTAAATGGCCGTTACTTGGCATCCCAGAACGAGCATTCTCGTCCTCCTTCTGTTGCCCCATGTGCAGTGCCGTGACCAGCGGCCAGGGCCCGGCTGTTATGGACAGCCGGACCTCTGATGCATCCACCACCATCGGTGATAACGCTGATGACAGTGGATTAACGTATTGAAGTATAATGGAAGGACTTACAGTACAAGTCTCTTTCCTGCACGATCTGCTTCTGAATTTGGCTGAAAGACCTGAAAGGACAATCTGCCTCAAAACTTTCTCCGAAAAGTTCTGTGTGAAGCTACCCTTACACCAGACACAATGGGAAGATGTAACTGATGTAAAGAAAAACTGGCTTATTTGCCCATAGCAATCAATCAGATTCTACCTTTCATTTTCCAAATGAGCTCTGAAAAATGAAAAGTGGAATCTGATTGGGTGCTACGGGCGACTAAGCTGGTTCTACTTTACATTGGTTTTAATAAATCTCTCATACATTTCACCAACTGGGTTGGGACCAAATTGAAGCCCTGACATACATACCCCGCCAGTCCACATATTATGTCCAGCCCCCAAAATCATGGAAATATTACTACGTATTGAGTGCTTTGGCACCGGACTGCATAGGGAGGAGGCCGCGTGTTCTGTCCTAGAGGTAGCTGCTGCTCCTCCTGCTGCTGTGGCTTACCCTGTTGCACCGCAATCTGCTGGTGGCCTCTCCTTCTCTGATCAGCATTTGCAAGCCTATCCTCAGTCCTGATTCCCGCTCCTGTCCGTCCTCCAGAAGTGTCATTCGCCATAGGTGGCGCACTGATGTTAGCCGGAAGTCCAGTTGGTCGCATCATTAATCCAGATCATCCCAGCACCGCAGGAGTTCAAGGCGTTCCAGATCTCTCCATCATTATCCGACCTGAGTTCCAGCTCTGGAAGGTCCGCAGCTCGTCAGCGCAGCAAAAGGCAGGATCCTTGTCCTTTGGCCAATCGGTCGTCCCGCGGGGTCACTCAGGCCAGCGCAGTTTCAGTCAGTGGCTCCTCTAGTGGATCATCCTGTGACTCCAATGAGCAGTAAGTTTAATTTTAAGGGGGCCTGAGGTTCAGGGGTTAAGGCCCTTAAGGCTTTGTTACATCAGTTAGAGCCGCGAGGTGCTAATGCGCCATAGTCGGAGGTTGTGGTTCCCGCAGATAAAATTTCCAGAGCGGGGGTTCACAAGGAGGTTTTTTTCAGTGGTATTAGCCCTCTAGGTGCCCATTTGGATGAGGACACTAAGCAAAAGATTCAAGTCCCACGGCGGCAGTGCTTGGTGAAAATACAATGAGGAATTTCATAGGCGCCTTGCACCGCAGCCTGAAATTGATTGGGGAGTGAATGCGGCTCCTGGTCCTACTGGTATTGCTTATGGGTCAGCAGCCGTATGCAGGCCAGGAGCATACTGGCTCTTTCATGAGAGCCATTGTATATTCTACAGGGGTGCACCGACAGGAGGGGTCCAATGGGTCTGGAGCCCCCCTAGAAGCAGTCTTTTTTTTTAAAAAAAATTCAGTCAGGGCTGAGGTGATTGCCTCGGGCGTAGAAGACCTGGCAAAGTGGCGGCGATGGCGACGGCAGGGCAGTGGGAAATGAGCGCTTCCATTGTGGAAGTGCTCATCTCTATATCCATCTATATATATACAGTGCCTTGCGAAAGTGTTCGGCCCCCTGGAACTTTTCAACCTTTTGCCACATTTAAGGCTTCAAGCAAAAAGATATAACATTTTAAATTTTTGGTGAAGAATCAACAACAAGTGAGTCACAATTGTGAAGTGGAACGAAATTTATTAGCTCATTTAAACTTTTTTTGTAATAATAAAACTGAAAAGTTGGGCGTGCAAAATTATTCGGCCCATTTGCTTTCAGTTCAGAAAACTCACTCCAGAAGTTCATTGAGGATCTCTGAATGATCCAATGTTGTCCTAAATGACTGATGAAGATAAATAGAATCCACCTGTGTGTAATCAAGTCTCCGTATAAATGCACCTGCTCTGTGATAGTCTCAGGGTTCTGCATCATGAAGACCAAGGAACACATCAGGCAGGTCCCTGATACTGTTGTGGAGAAGTTTAAAGCCGGATTTGGATACCAAAAGATTTCCCAAGCTTTAAACATCCCAAGGAGCACTGTGCAAGCGATCATATTGAAATGAAAGGAGTATCAGACCACTGCAAATCTACCAAGACCCAGCCGTCCCTCTAAACTTTCATCTCAAACAAGGAGAAGACTGATCACAGATGCAGCCAAGAGGCCCATGATCACTCTGGATGAACTGCAGAGATCTACAGCTGAGGTGGGAGAGTCTGTCCATAGGACAACAATCAGTCGAACACTTCACAAATCTGGCCTTTATGGAAGAGTGGCAAGAAGAAAGCCATTTCTCAAAGATATCCATAAAAAGTCTTGTTTACAGTTTGCCACAAGCCATCTGGGAGACACCAAACATGTGGAAGAAGGTGCTCTGGTCAGATGAAACCAAAATCGAACTTTTTGGAAACAATGCAAAACGATATGTTTGGCGTAAAAGCAACCCAGCTCATCACCCTGAACACACCATCCCCACTATCAAGCATGGTGGTGGCAGCATCATGGTTTGGGCCTGCTTTTCATCAGCAGGGACAGGGAAGATGGTTAAAATTGATGGGAAGATGGATGGAGCCAAATACAGGACCATTCTGGATGAAAACCTGTTGGAGTCTGCAAAAGACCTGAGACTAGGACGGAGATTTATCTTCCAACAAGACAATGATCCCAAACATAAAGCAAAATCTACAATTGAATGGTTCAAAAATAAACATATCCAGGTCTTAGAATGGCCAAGTCAAAGCCCAGACCTGAATCCAATTGGGAATATGTGGAAAGAGCTGAAAACTGCTGTTCACAAACGCTCTCCATCCAACCTCAAAGAGCTCAAGCTGTTTTGCAAGGAAGAATGGGCAAGAATTTTAGTCTCTAGATGTGCAAAACTGATAGAGACATACCCCAAGCGACTTGCAGCTGTAATCACAGCAAAAGGTGACTCCACAAAGTATTAATGCAAGGGGGCCAAATAATTTTGCATGCCCCACTTTTCAGTTTTATTATTACAAAAAAAAGTTTAAATGATCCAATAAATTTTGTTCCACTTCACAATTGTGACCCACTTGTTGTTGATTCTTCACCAAAAATTTAAAATGTTATATCTTTTTGTTTGAAGCCTGAAATGTGGCAAAAGGTTGAAAAGTTCCAGGGTGCCAAATACTTTCACAAGGCACTGTACATCTCCTGATGCAAAATAGACACTGTGTGATACAGGGCTTATGGATGCTCCAAAGACAGGATTTATTGTGTTTTTCATTTTTCCGTACTTCTGACAGATCAGAGGAAGGGTAAAATAAATGATGATGTGAACAAGGCAAAACAGGAACACTAGTGGCCCTGTCACAGAGTGGGGAGAGTGGTAACAGCATGAGGAGTGAACACAGTGGCTCCGTCACAGAGTGGGTTGGGTGACAGCCGCATGAGGAGTCAACACAATGGCTCAGTCACAGAGTGCTGAGGTTGCAACCGCATGTGGCGCCAACACAGTGGCCCAGTTATAGTATGTATGTAAGAGAAAAAAAACAAAAGAAAACAGCGCCCCTTGTGTGATATCGCCGGGTATTTGAGATATGATAAAATAAATATCTTCTTACCAAATATTGTTGTGAAGAGTCACAACAACTATACGTGCTTGGCTGGTATTTTGCCCACCAGCGTTGGGGGTTGCTGTACTGCTGCCTCGGTTTTCTCCTTCTCCCTCCAGGGGATATGTGGACAATTCAAAATTCAAATCACGGCCAAAAAATGGGCTTATTGGAAACCACTTGTTACGGCAGTTATAGTATGAGGAGAGTGGTAACCACAGGAGGAGTCAACACAGTGGCCCAGTTACAGTGTGAGGAAGGTGGCAAACGCATGAGGAGTCAGCTTAGTGGTCAGTCACAGAGTGGTAAAGTGGCAACTGAATTAGGAATCCACATGGTGGCCCAGTTAGAGTGGTCAGGTGGCAACCACATGAGGAGTCAACACAGTGGCCCGGTTACAGTGAAGGGAAGGCAGCAACCGCATGAGGAGTCAACACAGTGTCCTAGTTACAGTATGTGGAGGGTGGCAACCGTATGAGGAGTCAACATAATGGCCAAGTCACAGAGTGGTGAGGGTGGCAACCGCATGAGAAGACAACACAGTGGCCCAGTTACAGTGTGGGGAGAGTGGCAATTGCATAAGGAGCCAACAGTATGGGGAGGGTGGCAACCGCATGAGGAGTCAACACAATAGCCCCGTCACAGAGTGATGAAGTGTCAACTGCATGCGGAGTCAACACATTGGCCCAGTTACAGTATTGGGAGAGTAGCAACCGCATGAGGAGTCAACACAGTGGCCCAGTTACAGTGTGGTGAGGGTGGCAACCGCATGAGGAGTCAACTTAGTGGTCAGTCACAGAGTGGTAAGGTGGCAGCCGCATGAGGGGTCAACATAGTTTCCCAGGTACAGAGTGGTGAAGTGTCAACCGCATGAGGAGTCAACAACGTAGTCCAGTTACATTATGAGGAGGGTAGCAACTGCATGAGGAGTAAACACAGTGGCCCAGACACAGATTAGTGAGGGTGGCAACTGCATGAGAAGTCAACACAGTGGCCCAGTTACAGTGTGGGGAGGGTGGCAACTGCATGAGAAGTCAACACAGTGGCACAGTCGCAAAGTGGTGAGGATGTCAGTCACAGGAGGAGTCAACACAGTGGCCCAGTTAAAGTATGGGACGGGTGGCAACCGTATGAGGAGTAAACATACTGTAGTGGCCAATCACAGAGTAAGGAGGTGGCAACTGCATGAGGAGTCAACACATTGGCCCAGGCACAGAGTGGTGAAGTGGCAGACGCATGAAGAGTCAACATAGTGGTCAGTAACAGAGTGGTGAGGGTGGCAACTGCATGAGGATTCAACACAGTGGCCCAGTTACAGTGTGGGGATGGTGGCAGCCACTTGAGGAGTCAAAACAGTGGCCCAGTTACAGTGTGGGGAGTGTGGCAACAGAATAAGGAGTCAGCATAGTGGTCAGTCACAGATTGGTGTCGGTCCAAGTATGCCACCACCTTCTGGTTCAGGTTCTGCTCTGTGTCTCACTGCTGCTGCTGCTGGATGGTTTCTTCAGTAGGCGGGTGAAGAAAAGTACTCATTTGAGACTCCAGTCTTAAGTTGCTTCTGATAGAGCTGATATTCCTGCCCCCACCCCCTCTCCAGCAGTCATGGCAATGCAACGTGAGCATAGAGGGCCCCTCTGGTCAGACCTTCTGGGCGATGGCGCACATAAGCAGCAGCCAACTGACTACATAGGATGTCTCAATCATAGTTAAGTTTATCCTCGCTCTCAGCAGAGGTCACAATACGGCTGTCACTACGCAAGCAATGCAGCATGCTTCTGGCCATTTGCGCAAGGGACTCCCTTCCTCCAGCTCCACTGTATACTGCCACCTTGTGTTGGGGTCATCTGCCTGGTTTTCTTCATCTCCCTCTAGCTCTTCCTGCTATTCCTGCTCCTCTACTGTCACTTGTGCAGAAAAAAAACACCCATTTCCTTATACATTGCTTGTGCGTGAATATCCTCCTCCTCCTCCAGTTTTGCCCCCACAGGGCTCAGGTGGCCATGAGATGTAGGTGCCATGTCTACTGTCCCCTAGCCAGCCAGGTTTATCAGCATCTGCTTCAGGATGTGAAGGAGTGAAATAACATCATTCATCCCATGGTCCTGGCGACTGACAAATAAAGTAGCCTCCTAAAAGGACCTGAGCAAAAGGTGGGTGTCACACATGAGCTGCCACTGGCTAACGTCAAAGTTACACAGGGGAGTGCTCCTGCCCACCTGCATCATCAAGAAATAATTTATGACCTTCCTCTGCTCATATAGTCGGTCCAACATGTAGAGGGTGAAGTTCCAACGGGTGAAAATGCTGCATATCAGGTGATGTTTGGGAATGCTATTCTAAAGGTTCAGAGTCCACAACATGGAAGGGACTCTAGTATCAGTAATTTGGCCAGGAGCATGCTCAGCTTCTGCGCCGTTGGATGAGTGAACGCATACTGTTGTCTGTCCCCCCACCTGTCCTGAACCTGCCTCTTTCATTTTCTGTGAGCGGTAAGGCACATGACCCTGAGACTGGTGAGGTTACCATCAGTGACGTGCAGACAGTGGCGGATGATTATGTAGCCAATCATATGTGGGAGCTGGGTTAAGAGGGGGCTTCATCCTCATCAGGAGAAGAGGGTGGCAACTTGCACATGAGGCAGTGGCTGAGCTAGTAGCGTGGTAGCGTTGCCGTGAGTCAGCAGGGTGACATCAGTGTGAGGTCTGGAGCCAAACATGCCCAGGGTAGACCATCTGCTATACAGGAGAATATTTATCTGGTAAGAAGTAGAGGTGCATGGGTTCACAAAAGCAGTGATAGGAGACAGTCAGCATGAAGTGGTGAGAGGAAAATGCCATACTTAGCGGTGTGGGAATTTTTCATTAAGCCACTGGAGGGCATCAGCATGGCCATTTGTAGAATCTGTGGGCAGAAGGTGAAGCGTGGCCAGGGTGCCAATGTTGGCACCATGGCCCTCCATGAACACATGCAGCGTCATCATAAAGTGGCCTAGGAAAACCGTGGCGCTAATGTAGTGCTACAGCCTGATGCAGCATCACCCAGTGGCCCACACCCATTCTCCAGCAGTCAAGGCTCCACCATCTCAGCAGAAGGGAGCTGTGTTTCCTTCCCATCATGTACTGGTCCTGATACTCCTGCTCCACCTCCTACTCCTCGTTACTCGTTTCATCAGCAATTGATCACTGAGGCAAAAGTATGTGTGCACTCATTCAATGGCGCAGAAGCTGAACATGCTCTGTTCCAAGTTGTTAGTACTATAGTCCCTCCCTTTACATGTGGTGGACTCTGCACTTTTCAGAGAACTGATGGCTTGTCCTGAGCCAAGGTGGAAAATCCCAAGCTGTCATTACTTCTCCAAAAAGGCTGTACCAGCCCTGCACATGTATTTTGAAAAGAAGGTGGGCCAGTCCTTGAGACTGTCCATTTCTGCTAAAGTACATGGCAGTGCCAACGTAGTGACTGCTGGATTATTGCTATTCAGCAGAGGGATGACTTCTGTCTCTCCACCATGTTAGACACTTGCTACTGGGCCAAAATGGTGGCATTTTTTACATCTACTGAGAGGTTGGATAAACTCATCCTATATATTCAGTTGGTTGCTGCCTATGTGCGCCATCGCCCATCCTCAGAAGGTATGACTGAAGGGGCCTCTGCACTCACTTTCCACTGCCATGGCTGCTGGAGGGGGGGACAGGAGCAGCACCAGCTCCATCAGCAGCAATTTAAGTCTGAAATCTCTAATGAGCACTTTTCTTCACCCACCAGCGGCAGTAGCAAGACATGGAGCAGAACCTGAAGGTGGTGGTATACTTGGACTGCACCCTACCACCCCACATCCAAGATCACCTGGACTATTGGGCAGCCACATTTGATTTGTGACCACAACTGGCCTAGTTTGCCCTGGACATGCTTTCCTGCCCGGCCAGTAGTGTGGCATCAGAGTACTACGAGGGCATAGTTACCCCAAGGAGAACTCCCCTTTCCATTCAAAATGTTGAGAGACTGACCTCTGTGAAGATGAATCAGGCATGGAACAGCTAGGTTTTCCACAAGTCAGTGCCTGATGCATTAGACTAGATCATTATGGGTACCACACCAAAAGTTTGTGAAAAAGACCTGTTTCTTTTGGCCACATACCTGCTGCCTTTGCTACCATCTTCTTCTGCTGTCAACCACAATCATGTACTGTTACTGCCACTCCTCAGTAGCAATAGTATTGGACCGGCAATCACTGTTTGTTTCTTTTGAAAAGCTTGTTTATTGCCTCAGTCTGTCTGAGGAAGGCACAGATTGTGCCGAAACGCGTCACTAATATGTAGCAATAAACAAGCTTTTCAAAAGAAACAATGAGTGCCGGTCCTTCACTATTGCTAATTATATGGGACGACAGTCCCATAGGACACCACGCTACCACCGTAGTGCCGATTGATATACATTGCATACTGTGTTCTCTCCTCATGTGGTTGCCACCTCACCACTCTGTGACTGGGCCACTGTGTTGACTTCTCATGTGGTTGCCACCCTAACCACTCTGTGACTGGGCCACTGTGTTGACTCATGCGTTTGCCACCCTCCCCACTCTGTGATGGGGCAACTAGTGTCCATGTTTGGCCTTGTTGACATCACTATTTATTTTACCCTTCTTCTGATCGGTCTGAAGGATGAAAAAAATGAAAAACACACAGGATCTTCTCTTTGTGGCATCCATAAGGCCTGCATCACACCATCCCTACTTTGCATCAGCATATGCTCGTGATTTGGAAGCCAAAAGCAGGAGTGGGCACAAAACTCTGAAGACATGCAAACATTCCAATCATGTGTCATCTATGTTTTGGATCCACTCCTGTGGAACATGGTGGTGGCAGCATTATGCTGCGGGGATGCGTTTCTTCAGCAAGGACAGGGAAGCTGGTCAGAGTTGATGGGAAGATGGATGGAGCTAAATACAGGGCAATCCTGGAGGAAAACCTGGTAACGGCTGGAAAAGATTTGAGACCGGGGTCACTTTCCAGCAGGACAACGACCCTAAACATACAGCCAGAGCTACAATGGACTGGTTTAGATCAAAATCCAGACCTAAATCCCATTGAGAATCTGTGGCAAGACTGTGACGTTTTCCATCCAATCTCACTAAGCTTGAGTTATTTTGCAAAGAAGAACCAACCTCTAGATGTGCAAAGTTGGTAAAGACATACCCGAAAAGACTTGCAGCTGTGATTGCATTGACTCAGGGGGTTCAATACAAATGCACACCACACTTTACAGATTTTTATTAAAATTTTGAAAACCATTTTCGTTTTCGTTTCACTTTTTTTGCATGCTTTGTGACCCCTAGGCTTCATGCACACAGCCGTTGCCCGGCCGTGGTCATATTGCGACCCGCATACAGCGGGTCCACAATACACGGGCACCGACCGTGTGCACCCCCCATCACGGATGAGGACCCACATCACAATTTGCGGTCCACAGCACGGGCACAGCCGGCATGAGGCCTTACATGCACAAAGTATGCATATGGTCGCCCGTTATTGACTTCGGCCATACAGTCAATGGGCTTAGCTTGATTAATCCCATATAGAGACATATAGAAAAAGAATTGGGAAGGTAAAGTGGACTAGAAACATCCGTGGGTATACCTCCAGAAAAATCTTTACTATAGGCAACTGCTCCAGATTTTGTTCTCCATTTTCTTCACTGTCTTTTGCCATTGTTCTCCAGGCTAGGTCAACTTTTCCCTCAACACAGTTCCTCTTTGAATTCCTTGACATACTCTACTTCTTCTGTATAAAACTTTTGGGCAGTTGTAATAAACTGCATTTATCTGAGCAACTAAATCCGTGCAAATTACTTGTTCAGGGCTTTCTTTTCTCAAAAGAAACACGCTAAGGATTAATTTTAGCAACTAAATCAAAGCAAATTATCTGTTCTGTGTATTCTTGTCTCTAAATGAACACACCAAGGAATATTTTTTGTCTATTTAACCTTATACTTACATCAGACAAGACGAAGTAGAGGTTATGTGCACTCTGCGTTCGTATAATTTATTTAAGACATTACATCTTTTTTTTAATTCAGGAAAAGAACTTTTTGACGTTTTAGATGAAATCTTCATTACTTTAGTCTTTTATACCTTTTACATGTTTCTTTTATTGACCACTGATTTATTTTGAACCTAGAGTTTTTCGAAATATGGACAATCTTTATGGAGCAGGCAAATGTTAGCGTGACAACCTATTTTATTATTTCTGGGATTTCGGATAACCCTACAACGCGCTTGATCGTCTTCATTGTTGCTCTACTAATTTATATACTTACTATTGGTGGTAACCTAACTGTTCTCCAACTGATCGCCACTGATCACCAGCTGCACACTCCCATGTACTTCTTCCTGGCCAATTTATCGGTTTTGGACATTTCCTGTTCCACTATCACCCTTCATAAAATTCTATTATCATTTATGACCGGTAATAAGTTTGTTTCAGTTGTTGGTTGCATGGTCCAGATTTTTATATTTTTTTCTACGTCTTGCAATGAGTTGTTGATTTTGACAGCCATGAGTTATGATCGCTATGTAGCCATTTGCAAACCTTTGAATTACCATATGATCATGAACCGTAAAATATGTGCACTGTTAGCCGCGGTATGTTGGGTTTTCAGTTCCTTAGAAAACCTACCGACTTTTTTGGGATTCTACAAGTTGAGCTGCTATAAATCTAATATAATTAACCATTTCTTTTGTGACGCTGTGCCGGTGATGACAGTCACCTGCAGTGACACCTCATTTCTAGAGTTCTATATGATCTTTGTGGGGAGCTTTATTTCTGGTTTGCCTCCATTTGTTTTGACGTTCATATCATACGTTTTCATTATCTCAGTTATACTTAAGATCCCGTCCAGCATTGGGAGACACAAAGCCTTCTACACCTGCTCATCCCACCTAACGGTGGTCATACTCCTCTACACCACTCTCGTCTTTCAGTACTTGAAACCATATTCACTGGTAAACTTAGATTCCAATAAAGTGTCCTCCCTATTTAATACTGCTCTAGTCCCCTTGTTAAATCCACTGATTTACAGTCTAAAGAATAAGGATGTGACTACAGCTTTAAAACGTCAATTTAACAAAATTTAAAGTCCAAAAAGTATCTGCCTTTAATAACAGCTTAGGTCTATTATTAAAAAAACATAGCGTAAAAGACTTGTTATATCAAGGTTCATGTTCATTATTCAGCCTCTTAAAATAGCTTAATTTATGCCCTCAGAATCAAGGGGTTTTTCTTGTTTTAGTTTTTTTTTTACTGCATTCCAAAAGCCATAAGTTATCAATTTTCTCATTATTGTGTTAGAGCATAGCTGTTTTTTTCCTGAGTGAATTGTATTTTTTAGTGACGCTATTTTAATTTTATTTTTTATGAAGTTTATCATAAGGTATTAACCCCATAAGCACAGAGCCCAGGTTCATTTTTGCATTTTAATTTTTTGCTCCTCACATTCCAGTAGCCATAACGTTTTTAATTTTCTATTCATGAGGTCTATATTTTGTGGAACAAGTTGAACTTTTTATTGGCACCATTTAGTTGACTATGACTTGTGTTGGAAATAATTCTTTGTGGAGTGAAATTGAAAAGAAAAAATTTCAAGAAGGTATTTTTGATTTTGATACTCCGGCATTTACGGTGCACTAAAAATAACATGACGTCAGGGTTGCCAACCAGAATTTTTCTTTTTTCTGGACATTTTATTCCAGAATCACAAACAGCCAACATTTTTTATGGGTAAATTGGAAAAGCATAATGAATAGAGTTGAGCGAACGTGCTCGTAACGAGCACTGTACTGCTCGGATCCCCTGCGCTCGCATGGGCGCAGGCATCCGGATCCGTCGGGTGAGGAGGACGGATCCGGATGGCTGCGTCCATGCGAGCGCAGGGGATCCGAGCAGTACAGTGCTCGTTACGAGCACGTTCGCTCAACTCTAATAATGTCAGGGCTCTTTGTGTGTGTGTGTGTGTGTGTGTGTTTCCCTGCCTACTGTGCTGACACAGTGATATCAAATGTGCATAGTTTTTTGTTTGTTTGTTTGTTTTACCACCTTAAAAATAAATAAAAACCTTTAAAACAAATCTACAACTTTTTTGTATCACATTTTGTGACAGCCATAACTTTCTATATTTCTCTATAAAGAAATGAGGGCTTGTTTTTTGCAGGACAGACTAGTTTTTATTGGTGCCATTTTTGGGGTACGTATGACTATTTGATCACTCTTATATAATTTGTAAGGGGGACAAGATAGCCACATTGCTCATTCTTATTATTATAGCGTCCACCGTGCAGGAAAATATTTTTAGATTTTGATATTCCAGACATTTTTGGACGCAATAATATCTGATATAGTATGTTTATTTGTATTTTGTTTAATTATTGATGTAAAATTGGGAGAAGGGGGTGATATATATATATATATATATATATATATATATATATATTTATTTTTTATTTATTTATTATGGTGTATAATGGTGTATGGAAGTTTGACACTCTACCTGCTGAGCTGTGCCTCATGCACAGCTTTACAGGCAGTTTACCATGATAGGCCTGGGAACCTTCAGCAGGACCCACACTGTCATTGTAAGAGATTTGATTTCACTTTGAGGACTCCTCTCTCTGCTTAACACCTCAGATGCCACAATTGCTATCGACTGTGCCATCTGAGGGTTTAAATGACCATTTTCGGCATCTTCACTGATCCTGGTCATTGCAGCCAGGCCAAAAAGCTATGGGCTCTGGTGCAAGAGCTCAGCTTGGCCCCCCTTCCCTCAATGCTTTGTGGAAAGGGGCAGGGGCGCACCTAGCCTTTCTGCTGCTTGAGGCAAAAAATGGAAATGGCACCCCATGCCAAATTCTCAACCTAACCCCTTCTCTCCATACCTACTGTTAAAGACCTACTTGGAAAACATTACATTCTGCTCTACAAAACCTCAGATCAAGCCCCCATATCAGATCTCTGATCAGACCCCCATATCAGCTCTCAGATCAGACCCCCATATAAAAGACATCAGACCCTCTTATCAGACCCTAAACCCCCCTTATCAAATGCTTAGACCCCCATATCAGATCCTCAGACTCCCAGTTGTGCCCCACATATAATGCTCCTACCTTCACACCATCCCTGCTAGTGCTGACATTAACAAAAAATACATACCGTATTTTTCGCTTTATAAGACGCACTTTTTTTCCCCCAAAAGTAGGGGGAAAATTGCAGTGCGTCTTATAAAACGAATACAAGTGAGCGCTTCCATTATGGAAGCGCTCACTTGTATGTTTAGCTGCCGGGACCCCCCCCCATCAGACCTCAGATCAGACCAGCGTGCACCATAGCAATAAAATAAAAAACTTCACTTACTTGTCCTGCCGCGGCTCCTCAGGCTTCCCGGCCCGGCGCTGCACTGTCCTGAACGCGTACAGCGTCAGGACGTAGTGCGCGCACTATGACCTGACGCTGCACGCAGTCAGGTGACAGTGCAGCGTCGGGCCGGAAAGCCTAAGGAGCGCCGGAGCGGAGCCGGGGCGCTGGACAGGTAAGTGAAGTTTTTTATTTTATTGTTATGGGGCACGCTGGGCTGATCTGAGGTCTGATGGGGGCACAGAGTGGTCTACTGGGGGCACTGTGAGCTGGTCTGAGGTCTGATGGGGGCACAGAGTGGTCTAATGGGGGCACTGTGAGCTGGTCTGAGGTCTGATGGGGGCACAGATTGGTCTAATGGGGGCACTGTGAGCTGTTCTGAGGTCTGATGGGGCACAAAGTGGTCTAATGGGGGCACTGTGAGCTGGTCTGAGGTCTGATGGGGGCACAGATTGGTCTAATGGGGGCACTGTGAGCTGTTCTGAGGTCTGATGGGGCACAAAGTGGTCTAATGGGGGCACTGTGAGCTGGTCTGAGGTCTGATGGGGGCACAGATTGGTCTAATGGGGGCGCTGTGAGCTGGTCTGAGGTCTGATGGGGGCACAGAGTGGTCTAATGGAGCACTGAGCTGGTCTGAGGTCTGATGGGGGCACAGAGTGGTCTAATGGGGGCAATGTGAGCTGGTCTGAGGTCTGATGGGGGCACAGAGTGGTCTAATGGGGGCACTGTGGGCTGGTCTGAGGGGGGCACAGAGTGGTCTAATGGGGGCACTGTGGGCTGGTCTGAGGTCTGATGGGGGCACAGAGTGGTCTCATGGGGGCACTGTGGGCTGGTCTGAGGTCTGATGGGTTACGCTGGGCTGGTCTGAGGTCTGATGGGTTACGCTGGGCTGATCTGAGGTCTGATGGGGGAACGCTGGGCTGATCTGAGGTCTGATGGGGGAACGCTGGGCTGATCTGAGGTCTGATGGGGGAACGCTGGGCTGATCTGAGGTCTGATGGGGGAACGCTGGGCTCATCTGAGGTCTGATGGGGGCCTGATGTGATGTCCTGAAATTTATGGGGGGTCAGATATGTGGTCTGATGAAAAATATTTTTTTCTTATTTTCCTACTCTAAAATCTGGGGTGCGTCTTATCTTCAGGTGCGTCTTATAAAGCGAAAAATACGGTATATAAAATACTTACCTCAGCCACTGGAACACATGGGGACACTTGCTTCTCAAACAGCAAGACCTGACGTTTCCAGCAAGTTCGAGGCATGCGTGTCCATATTTAAGTGGATTAGGTGAGTTTTTTTGTATTTTTAATTTTTATTTTAACTTTTGAAGGGCCCATTTTATGTTAACAGTAGAGATGAGCAAAGTTTTTCAAAAATTCAATTTTGCCGAATATTTATTATCAGGTATTTGATCTGATCATGTTGCCAATTAAGGTTACATTTGGTTTGGAGCTGAGAGATTGAAGAAGGAGGGACATAAAAGGGTAATACTTGTTACTTTGATTCATTTAGTTTTAAGTAAGATATGGTATAAAATAGGTGAATGGTATCCATTGTAGCTTCTAAGGTGTTGTAGGGTTAGCACAATATCATCAGCGTATAGTGATATGCAATGAGTAGGGATAAGCGAACCTGAACAGCCACGTTTGGGACCATACCGGACATTTGGATATCTGTATACCGAACCCAGGTTCGTTGTTCGTACTTTAAATAAAGCTTGTTGAAAGGCTGTAGCACAGCCAATCAACAAGCGATTAAACTGTAGGCACTTGGAAGCCATCACAGTCATACCTATTATTGGCATGGCTGTGATTGGCCGGCGCACCATGTGACCATGCATGCATAAATGCTGGATCACATGGTGCACCGCCATTCTGCTCTGACTAGTGTAAGGACAGGACACTATTGCAGACAGGGAGAGTGTTAGGTCTTTATTAGTTTTAAAGAGCACACGTGAGCACAAGGTTATGTAGGGCATGTAGGATAGAGGTCAGGGCACTTACTATTTTTTCTGGGCGCCACTCCGTTCGCCCGCTGTGCCCCTGTAAAATTCTCCCGCGTGCTATGCTAATGCATAGCATCGGAACAGGGAGGAGGAGACGCCAGGGTTTCTCATTGGGCGTCTCCTTCTGTAGTGTTGTCCGATCACAGCAGAAAGCGTCACAGCCAGGGAGAAAAAAGAAACTCACCTTCTCCCTGGCTGTGATGCTCTCCGCTGTGATTGGATCTCAAGACCCATGAAAGGTCATCTTTATAAAGTGTGCTGGTGACCTGTAGGAATTATTGATGGGTGCAATAAAGCTCCTTTGCACCAGTGAGACAGAAATACCATACTTAATCGTGCTTTTGAGTCTGAGAGTGATCTGCTGGCGCTTTTTTTTTTGGTGCAATCCTATTCCTTTGCACCAGTGACAGGGAGATATAATAGTTAATCAGTCTGTTAATTGTGTTGATGAAACATACCTATTTTTTTGCTGAAAAAACCTTTACTTGCCACTGTCAAAGGGAATATATGATAGTTTTTCAGCCGGCTAATTGGGTCGGTGTGACCTACCTATATTTTGGGTTAAAAAAAACACTGTACTTGCCACCTTCAAAGGGATATAAAACAGTTATTCAGCCGGTTAATTGGGTCGGTGTGTACTACCTATTTTTTTTTCCAAACACCTCTTTTGCATCCGTGACACAGATACAAAAGTGTTCGTCTGTCAGCTAATTTAGTGGGTAACTGTAACAAAATGAGGAGAGCATTAATTAGGGGACGTGGCCGTGGTGTTCCTGGAGCTCCTGCTGCAGGGAGAGGCCGTTGACGATCTGTGCCATTTACGTGTCCAAATTAAACACCTTCCTCTGGTGCACGCAGGCGACAGGCGTTAGGCGACATTTTGTAGGCTCGAATACCGCTCTAAGAATGGAGAGGCCAGAACAAGTAGAGACGGTAGTTGATTGAATGGCTGAGAATGCTTCCAGTTCCTTCACATTCACAACTGCCGAGAGTTGGCACCGGCGGCCCACGGGCATCCGTCTTCCAGCTCAACCCCTTGCACATCAGCCAAGCAAGTCATGCTTCAGTCACTTACATGTATGCTTTTTGATGACTCTGCTGATGGGGTTTTCATGGGCCATCCACCTAGCCCTGCCCCAGAAGTGACAAAGATTGAGTGCACTGATGCCCAACCACTTATGTTTGAGAATGAGGACGTGGCAGAACCAGTGCAGCATATCTGTGATGACAAAAAACAGGTGTCAACTGCTGGGGCTTTCTGGACTATGCAGACTGGCCAGAAGGGCAGGGGTGAGGAGTGGGTGGAAGATGATAGGGAGGATGATGATGTCCTAGATCTCACATGGCATCCAGGTCATGCCAGTGACATGTACAGTTCGGAGGAAGAGGAGGGGGTCACACAGCGCCAGCCGCACAACAAAAGAGGAAGCAAGGTGCAAAAGCAGAGCGGCCGTCCCCCAGCCAGTACCCCTGCTACTGCCAACGCACCAAGAGACATAGCACACCAAAGTCGGTGCAAAGGAGTTCCCTGGCGTGGCAGTTCTTCAGGCAGTGTGCTGATGACAGGACACGGGTGGTTTGCATGCTGTGCAGTCAGAGCCTGAAGTGAGGCATAAATGTTCTGAACTTGAGCACCACCTGCATGATCCAGCATCTTAGTTGCAGTGGAGTAGACATCTCAAGAACCACAAAAGATCAGAGGCTCCTCCTGCTCCCTCTTCTGCTGTGATCTCAGCCTCTTCTTCCCCCTCTGAAGAGACAGGGGCACTTGGCACACCGCAAACAGACAATGTGACAGCCACACCACCTTCATCGTCAACGTCACCCAGCATTTCCACACTGTCCCATGGAAGGGTTCAGCTGTGCATCCCCCAAACACTAGAGAAAAAGCGGAAGTACCCTCTATCCACCCGCGAGCCCTGGCCCTGAATGCCAACATTTCAAAAGTGCTGGCCTTTGAAATGCTGCCATTCCATCTGGTGGAGATGGACAGTTTTAAAAATGTCATGACGTCAGCTGTCCCATGGTACGTGGTTCTCAGCCGCCACTACTTTGCAAGGCTGCCTATCCCTGCCCTGCGTGAACAAGTGGAGGAAAAAATCAGGTGTGCGCTGTGCAATACCATCAGTAGCAAAGTCCACATAACCACTGACACGTGGACCAGTAAGTACGGGCAGGGACGTTATATCTTCCTAACTGCCCACTGAGTAACTGCAGTGGCGGCTAGGCCTGAGGCAGACAGTGGTTTGACGCATGTACTACCGCCACTGAGGATTGCTGGACGTTTCTCGGTGCCTCCTGATGCATCCTCCTCCTACTCTGCTTCCTCTTCTGGTTCCTTTTCTACCGCCTCCTCATCATGTCAGGGCAACACCTGCACCACCAACACCCAGGGGGAAATGACAGCAGGCTGTTCTGAACCGCATATGTTTGGGGGAAAGACCCCACACCACGCAGGAGCTGTGGGCGGGCATGAAAGAACAGACCAATGAGTGGTTGGTGCAGGTGAGCCTCAAGCCAAGCCTGATGGTATCTCGTAGTAGCTCTGGGGCTAGCCGGTTTGACGCACATCCCTTTCCTGGCACATGTGCTGAACTTGGTGGTGCAGACAGGCTCAGACTGGCCCACAGAGGTACAAGTGAATCCCCCGGTGGGCCCCTGAGCAAGGTGGGACCCTTGTCTTCCGCCCCCTGTACAAGTGGCACATAACACAGTAGACTTACTGCACTACATACATATAATCAACTAGCTGAAGGACCCGGCTTCACCCGTGTATATTTAATCTATTTCATTTAATGTTTGTGTGTGTGTCATTAAAAGATATCGAGAGTGACCTCTACAGTACCCGCCCCTTAAAAGAAACATCCACAGAGCCCTCCCCTTGTGACCTCCACAGCAGCTAGGGTGGCCAGAGGTCTGGTTTTAGGCTGGACAGTCTGGCTTTCAGACTCCCTGTCCACCATCCGGCGCAGGGCCTGGACAGACACAGGGATGTCCACCCTTTCAGTAGCTCACGCTCAGACAGCTACTCCTCCGTGTCTTCACAGAACCAGGGTGTGTGGCCTTTTGATTGTTTAGGGGTGTGGTTTCATGGGGACCGGTGGCATGGCTTCACGTTGGGGGGAGGCTGGACAGTCTGGCTTTAAGACTCCCTGTTCTCTGTCATGTGCAGGGCCTGGATGGACACAGGGATGTCATTTTGAACAGCTCACTGTCAGCCAGCAGCACTGTGCAGTCTGAGCATGAGCTGCAGGGAGAAATTCACCCTCCCTCCTACCCCTGCAGCTGACAGAAGTTGATTTTTACCTTAATTTTTGCAATCCCTGTCGGCTCCGGAGTGAAAGGGGACGTGGTCTGACCGGGTCAGGGCGTGACTTAGTGGGGCCTGGAGGTGGGGCTTTTAAGTCCTTCTTGGCCTGAATTACAGGTCGATGCTATAGTAATTTAGGAGGAAACACAGTGGGTAGCAGTGGAAGAAAACAAACCTGTTGTGTGAGGAGACTGCCTGTGAGCTTCTATTGGCTGATAAGGGTCATGTGACCAGGCTTCTGCTGGCTAATGCATTTTTTGGGAATATCTCAGGGACGGTACGTCCTGGAGAGCTGAGACCCGTTCTAAAACCTTCCCGGACACCTGTTGTACCTGTGTGCCAAATTTCGTGATTGTAGCTGCGACGGTGTGGATTCCTTTAACAGACATACACACACACACACATACATACACTCAGCTTTATATATTAGTAGTACAGCAGCTCAACCAGCCTATGTTCATATAAAAAAACTTGATAATTAAAGAAATTCCCCAGTTTAATATAGACACGATCAGAGCTGAGATGACTTCTAGGAATAGAGGAAAGCTAACCAGTATCCTCTTTTCCCCAGGACCTACCTTCTCAAAGTTGCAGCAGGGACTCCTATATTCAATCATCTGGTAGCATCTTGCTGCTGTGTGACCAGGTAATATTTGAATGTATCCATACGATGGGTCCTCAAAATATGTTTTACTGGTGGGTCCTAGGCACCCCAGTGTGACACAAGGGTGCAGCGGTTCCTCAAGAATTACCCAGATAAAACGCTTCAGGCGCTGATGTATGAGGGGGAGGAACAGGGATCATTCCCACGGTTATCAGGCCAGTCGTCCACAGGTGGCTCCAAGGTTGGGTTCCTGCACCAACAGTGGCCAGGTACCCAACTGTCCAGCCAGGGTACAGTTTTGAAGGATAAGGAGGATAATGAGGGGAAGAATCCCTGTTCACAGCAAGGTGGCACCCGCCTGTCCACGGCCAATGTGGACAAGCTCACGTTCATTAAAATGAACCAGGCATGGATCCTACAGGACTTGTCCTACCTTGGTCAGAGTAGAGAAATATACCAGGCGCACCTTGCCATTGTTGTACCCCTGCACAGCTTGTGAGTTCTTTTTGCTATTTTCCAGTGTTTTGTGGCCTCCACAAACAAACAAAAAAAGAATAAAAAAACATTTTAAAAAAAACAAAAAAAATAAGGTTGGTGACCTCCTCCACTTCCTCCGCCTGCACCCGCACGTCCGCCTCCTTTGTCTGCACCACCAGGTTCACCTCCTCCATCTGCACCGCCATGACTGCCTCTTCAGCCTGCTCCTCCGAATCCGCCTACTCCTCCACTTGGTCTTCAGCTTCCAGGCTCAAGATTGTTAGGTAGAGAAGTGTACCGGGCGCACCTAGCATTGTACTCCAGTGCAGTTTGTATGTTCTCTTTGCTTGGACCTCCACAAACCAAAAAAGAAAAAAAAAAAGGTTGGTGACCTCCTCTGACTCTTCCATCTGCACCGCCTCCTCCGTCTGCACCACCACATCTGCCTCTTCCGCCTACTCGGGGCTTCCACAAAACAAAAAATAAAAAATAAAATAAAAACACAAACTGTCTAGAGATGCCTGTAAAATAGTTCGGCCTACTATTTACAGTGTTTTCACTGAGATTTAAAACACAATACTCTGGATTGTAAAACGCGTGGTGTACACTTCAATTGCTATACCCCCCTTTAAAAAAAAAACTTGAACTGTGTTCCGATGCTCAGATCCAAATTTCATACTATTATTTCACGTTTTCACATTTTGGATTTTAAAACACGTCCACCCTAATTCATAGCCCAACACATGATGTTCTGCGTATTTTGCTAGGGCACCTCCTTGGCTTCTACAGCACTAATTGCCTCATCCAGGTTGTCTATCAGCCTGTGAGCCAATCAGAACAAGCCCTCTCAACTCCACTTCCTCTCAGGATCATGTGAATATCCTTCTTCTTCCTCCCTTGTGCTTCTTCTTGGCGATATGTGCACTAAACTTTTACTGGATTTCTCCAAAACAAACCTGAAAAGCTTTGGGATCATCTTGCGAACAAATATTTGGGCAGTTCCTAAAGATCCCGATTCATTATGAACTGATTCGCATGTATAAAACTTTTGGACAATTGATGTATTAAACTGCATTTATCCGAGCAACTAAATCCATGCAAATTACCTGTTCAGGGTTTTCATGTAAAAACAAACACGGTAAGGATTAATCTTAGCAACTAAATCAAAGAAAAATACCTCTCCT
Organism: Rhinella marina; assembly: GCA_900303285.1. Lineage (NCBI taxonomy): Eukaryota > Metazoa > Chordata > Amphibia > Anura > Bufonidae > Rhinella > Rhinella marina. Next base: position 37,645 of record ONZH01005211.1, read on the forward strand.
GTGGGTTTTTTGTCTCTAAACAAACACCCTAAGGACTGATTTTAGTCTATTTAATCATTGACTTCGAACTGTGACACCAGATTAGATAAAGAAGAGGGCATCGGCATTTGTGCATTCATGTAATTTAATAAAAATATGACATCTCTAAAGATGATATTAAGATTTTTTTATTCAGGAAAAGAACTTTTTGAAGCTTTATATCAATTTTTCTTTACTTTGGTCTGTTATACCTTTTACTTCTTTCTTTTATTGTCCATTGATTTATTTTATACCTAGAGCTTTTCAAATATGGACCATCTTTATGGAGCAGGAAAATGTTACCGTGACAACCTATTTCATTATTTCTGGGATTTCGGATAACCCTACAACACGCTTGATCATCTTTATTGTTGCTCTACTCATTTATTCACTTACTCTTGGTGGTAACCTAACTGTTCTCCTATTGATCGCCACCACTCGCCTACTCCACACTCCCATGTACTTCTTCCTGGCCAATTTATCGGTTTTGGACATTTCCTGTTCCACTATCACCCTTCATAATATCCTATTATCATTTATGACCGGTGATAAGTCCGTTTCAGTTGTTGGTTGCATGGTCCAGATTTTTATATTTTTTTCTATGTCTTGCAATGAGTTGTTGATTTTGACAGCCATGAGTTATGATCGATACGTAGCCATTTGCAACCCTTTGAATTACCATATGATCATGAACCATAGAACATGTGCTCTATTGGCCACTGTATGTTGGGTTTTGAGTTTCTTAGAAAACCTACCGACCCTTGTGGCATTCTTCAAGTTAATCTGCTATAAATCTAATATAATTAACCATTTCTTCTGTGACCCTGTGCCGGTGATTAAACTGACCTGCAGCGACACCACATTTGTAGAGTTCTATATTCTCTCTGTTGGGTGCTTTATTTCTGGTTTGCCTCCATTTGTTTTGACGTTCATATCATACGTTTTCATTATCTCAGTTATACTTAAGATCCCGTCCAGCATTGGGAGGCACAAAGCCTTCTACACCTGCTCATCCCACCTAACGGTGGTCATACTCCTCTACACCACTCTCGTTTTTCAATACTTGAGACCATATTCGCTGGTAAACTTAGATTCCAATAAAGTGTCCTCCCTATTTAATACCGCTCTAGTTCCCTTGTTGAATCCGCTAGTTTATAGTCTAAAGAATAAGGATGTGACTACAGCTTTAAAACAGCGTTTTTTCAAATTTCCTCAAAATTAAAGGTATTAAGTTCAAAACATAGCAGTCTTTATTTACAGCTTAGTCACATTATAATAAAATATATACAGTAAAAGACGTTAAATCTCAGTGAGTTATATCACAGTTCATATTCATTATTTAACCTCTTAATATAGCCCATTTCAGGTATCCAGGGTCAAGTTTTTATTTTAAACTGTATTCCAAAGGCCATAATTTTTTCAATATTCTCATTAATGTGCTATCGCTATGGTATGGATGGTTTTTTGCCTGTTTGAAATGTATTTTTCAGTGGCACTATTTAATTTTTTTCCATATTTTTTTTCCCCACTTTACCATAAAGTATTTATAATGTGACAAATACATTCCATGGGTCATTATGATTAGTGATACAAATGTGTATTTTTTTATAATAAAATAATGCTTTTGCAAGAATTCTGCTTGAGTACCAGCCCACACAAACAACAAATCGTCGATAAGACAGTATGACCATTTTATCGACGATAGGTATGGATTTGATTGGCGAGCATCAAGGTGGTGAGCTGATTGCACCTGTGTTCTTTAGTGTTTTGTTTTTTGTTTTTTTTTTGCTTAGAAACCTAAAACCTATTACTGGTTTATTCACAGGCACAATATATTATTATAAAGAAACCAGCAATATGTATTAGCTTATTAAGCATAAAAAGCTAGTGCCAGGTCTAAAAAAAGGGGGGCGTGGTGTGGGCGGGGTAGGTGCAGGCCACTAGGCCCGTTTCATTTTTCATTTTCTACGCCTGCTTAGATTTAGACTCGAGGTGGAGGTGCTGAAGTTATGTAGTGGCCGGTGCCTCTACATAACTTCAGCAGATCCATCGCCAGTGCAGTGCAAGACTGGTGTCTAAAACGCTGGACTTAATAAATGACCTCCATTATTCTCAATATTATAACGATAGAGACTTTTATTATGTGTTAAATGTGGAAGAAAAAATAATACCTGAAGAAAAAAATCTGAAAATCTCTCCCAACATTCAAACCTGGGATAGCTACATGCAAAACAGAGAACTTATTACTAAGCTATAGAAAAATAAGTTTTTTTTCTATGTTTAGAAGCTAACACATATTACTGATGTCTTTATAGTTATATATAGTGCTTGTGAATAAAGAAGTAATATGTCAATTACCGTAGCTTTTTGAGCATATCTCAATGTGATAAGGCTACAGTAAGCAGTATATCATGTGTACATGCTAGGAGACAGATCTAGGACACAGCTCTGCTTTCAGCATGCTGATGTCTAGCCCTGTCAATCAAAGGGAGGGGGAGTGTGCAGAGTACAGGGGGTGTTACAAAGCAGTGCTCCAAGAATTCAGCCCTGCCTCCTGGTGCTCCAACTTTCTAATTTGCATATGAATAAAATTGAGATATCTCTGCAGCTGATTAGCATAATAGAGTTGATCATGTTGACAGAGCCTCTTTAAGGACAGAAGATCAGTGTTGTGCATCTTCAGAGAAAGTTGCAGTCATAAAATAGATCTTATAAAGATCCTTACTGATCCAGAGGCAGATTAGTCATAGACCCTACAGGGAAATTTGTCAGTGGGCTGATGCCCTCTTTATGGGTGTGTACATACGAAAATGTTTATTGTTACGCATTGTGTTTCACTGTTTGTTTTCTGGCTATTACTACCAGCAAGGAAGATATGGCAAAGGTTGGCAGGAACAGAGTTAACCACCCTGTTCCTCCTCTCTTGGGGGGGGGGGTGATCACGTGCTGCTTCGTGCCAAGAAGTGGAGTTTGTGTGTAGCTACACAGTGGAGAGGACACAACCCGCATTGCTCCATCTCTGTTACAGATTTCTCCAGAGAGAACCATTTCCAGAGCGCCTCAAGAAAAGCCTTGAGAGAATAAAGACAGCAGTGAACTGTGACATTCAGCTTCTACAGACACTGCTGTGAAGTGACGGAATAAAGCTAAGACACCCTTATCACCAAACAACCGCTAGGCCAGTATCGCCTACTGTAAGTGCTGAATTGCCACCAACCAACCTGCCTCAATACCCTTGATGGTGCCAGAGAACAATTTCACTAAATCCTGCTGCTACTGTTTGTATTTTTAAGCTCTACATTGCACTTAGTAAAAACGACTTTGTTACATTCAATTGTTGCCTCATTTTCACCCCCATATACAGCAATAGGGTTCCCAATAGTCCAGCTGTGTGTTACAAAAATCTACCATATCAATATAGAAATATACACAGTACTTTTTATAATAAATATAATCCAAACTTTATTAGTACATGATAAGCAGTAAAAAAGAGAATTACTTTAGTAAAATTAATAGCTGTGGCATACAAAAACAAATTAGATCAGAAGCACACTGGACCTATGATCACATAGTATAAATCCTGGTGTGGACATAATGTTGACTACTATAAATGATAATGCTTCAAATAATCGGCTTTTTACTCCAATAACAGTAAAGTGCAAGTGCAAACAAATGGATAATATAAATACAGCCTTAGGGCTCTTTCAGATGGCCGTATGCTGTCTGGAAAAATGCGGATCTGTTTTTTTGCGGACAGTTCAGCATGTCCGCAAAAAAACGGATTGCATTCCGTATTTTTGCAGACCCATACACTTTAAAATGGGCCATGTCCCGATTTTCACTGATAAGTATGGGACATGTTTCATTTGTTTTGCGAAGCTGTGGAATGGAAGAAAAGGGCCCTATAGAAGTGAATGGGTCAGCATCTAATCCGCAAAAAACGGATCCACATTTTTGCGGACAGCATACGGCCGTCTGAATGAGCCCTTAATCAAAAAAGACACCAGAATTATAATAAATCACAAAGGATAACATAAATAACATAAATCCACAGCAGGTAGTAAGGATTGAATATGCCGACCAGTGTAGCCTCAGCCCCGAAGCGTGTTTCGCTATCGCTTCCTCAGGCCTCATTCTTCAGTGCTACAATTTTCACTGCAATGGACCCCAGGGAGCAACGGCCTGAGGTAGGACACTGTGACAAAACTACAACACTACATCAGGGCCAATACCACTCCCATCCTTTACACTGGCTCTCATGGGGGCTTGCTACACTCTCAGTATTAATGCTAGAGCATCAGGTACCTATGTACCTGGCCATTGTCCTCAGGACAGTGATACAGTTGAATACTGTAGTGAGGACAATGTGCTGCACTGTGGTATTTGGTTCTCCTGGGACAGTATTTGTGCTGCACTGTGGTATTTGGTTCTCCTGGGGCAGTATTTGTGCTGCACTGTGGTATTTGGTTCTCCTGGGGCAGTATTTTGTGCTGTACTGTGGTATTTGGTTCTCCTGGGGCAGTATTTTGTGCTGTACTGTGGTATTTGGTTCTCCTGGGGCAGTATTTTGTGCTGCACTATGGTATTTGGTTCTCCTGGGGCAGTATTTTGTGCTGCACTATGGTATTTGGTTCTCCTGGGGCAGTATATTGTGCTGTACTGTGGTATTTGGTTCTCCTGTGGCAGTATTTTGTGCAGTACTGTGGTATTTGGTTCTCTTGGGGCAGTATTTGTGCTGCACTGTGGTATTTGGTTCTCCTGGGGCAGTATTTTGTGCTGTACTGTGGTATTTGGTTCTCCTGGGGCAGTATTTGTGCTGCACTGTGGTATTTGGTTCTCCTGGGGCAGTATTTGTGCTGCACTGTGGTATTTGGTTCTCCTGGGGCAGTATATTATGCTGCACTGTGGTATTTGGTTCTGCTGGGGCAGTATATTGTGCTGCACTGTGGTATTTGGTTCTCCTGGGGCAGTATTTGTGCTGCACTGTGGAATTTGGTTCTCCTGGGGCAGTATTTTGTGCTGTACTGTGGTATTTGGTTCTCCTGGGGCAGTATATTGTGCTGCACTGTGGTATTTGGTTCTCCTGGGGCAGTATTTGTGCTGCACTGTGGTATTTGGTTCTCCTGGGGCAGTATTTTGTGCTGTACTGTGGTATTTGGTTCTCCTGGGGCAGTATTTTGTGCTGTACTGTGGTATTTGGTTCTCCTGGGGCAGTATTTTGTGCTGCACTATGGTATTTGGTTCTCCTGGGGCAGTATTTAGTGTTGTACTGTGGTATTTGGTTCTCCTGTGGCAGTATTTTGTGCAGTACTGTGGTATTTGGTTCTCCTGGGTCAGTATTTGTGCTGCACTGTGGTATTTGGTTCTCCTGGGGCAGTATTTTGTGCTGTACTGTGGTATTTGGTTCTCCTGGGGCAGTATTTTGTGCTGTACTGCGGTATTTGGTTCTGCTGGGGCAGTATTTTGTGTTGCACTGTGGTATTTGGTTCTCCTGGGGCAGTATTTTGTGTTGCACTGTAGTATTTTGTTCTCCTGGGGCAGTATTTTGTGTTGCACTGTGGTATTTGGTTCTCCTGGGGCAGTATTTAGTGCTGTACTGTGGTATTTGGTTCTGCTGGGGCAGTATTTTGTGCTGCAAAATGTCAGTCCTGTATATGTAACTTATGGTTGCTGCCACATGTTCAGGCTTCTTGACGCAAAAGTCTGGTGTGGATCATAAAAGGAGGAAAAGTATTGATAGACTTATTGACTACTGGCTTTGGCTTCAAAAACTGCATAAAAACCTGAAAATGTGGCAGCACTCTTAGGAACGTTGCACACGAAATAATAATAAGAAAAAAACTTTTTAATCTGAGCTGTCTCAGAAATGCCATGTCAGTGGCGTGGTTTAAATCCAATTTATTGGAAGATAAAACATAATACAATAAAACAAATAAAACAAGAATAACTCTATACACACTGAGATAAAGTTCTCATATATATCGATGAAAATAAACACTCAAGCACTCTGGAGAAGGTCCCTATTTGCAACCTCCTCTTCAGTGTTTTACAGCCATTTTTAGCTCTATATACCAAGAACCACTCAGTGTGTATAAAGTTATTTGTACTTGAGGAAGAAGTAAGTACTGCTATGTCTGAAATGCATGGTCCATTTTAGGCTAGCTTATTTTATATTATTCTTATTTTATTGTATTATGTTTTATTATGTTTTAACTTCCAATAAACTGGATTCGCCATTGACACTGGATTTCTGAGACAACGCTGATGAAAAGCGTTTGCCAAGGATCCAGTAATCCTTCCAGGTGCCCCATCCCAGATTGGTAACTCTACACCTTGGTGCATTCACATCACCGTTTAGCTTTCCGTTCTTCTGATCCTTCAGAAGAAGAGAGAGAGAGAAAAAAATAATAAAAAAGGATTCTCTGGTTACGCAGGTGTGCATGCACTACTTATCTCCCTTCCGGCATCTCATGGACTTTTCAGGAACTTATTTCCCAATGACTACAGTGGTATTATTATTTATTTGAAAGCACCATTACTTCCATGGTACTGTACATCAAGAGGGGGCTACACATTTATAATATAAAAAATACAAACACAATAACTATTAACTTACTGGTACTGAGAGGGAGAGGACCCTGCCCACGTGAGTTTACAACATTATGAGATAAAACCTTTTAAATTGGTGGTTGCCATTGTGCATCCAGATTTTCTAGTATTGTATATAGGGTTTGGATGATAAAGATTATCAGCAAAATCGGAAGTTTTGTGACTCCATGCATGGTTTTGTGGTCCGTTGTGTATACAGTGGTCTGTGGCGTACAAAGAGAAGTAAGGGCCCCATAGCAAGGATCAAACCAGGCCCCCAACACAGGACAGAAGGGTTTCCGCTTAAACCCTTTTCAGTGACCTTTGAGTAATTTTTGCTAAAAGTTGTTCCTTTAGACAGTAGACTGCTGACCAAGTTTTCACCCCCAGTAGAAGAGGAGATAATCCCAACTAAGACTGGGCCCCCTCTTGCCCTGAGCCCCATAGCAGTCGCATGGTCTGCCACTATGGTAGTTACGCCCCTGACAGTGGTCTATAAAACAATGTTTAAAGGGGTTATCTGGAAACTTGATATTCCTGACTCCAAGCACCACGCCAATCAGCTGTTTAAAAAGACTGCAGCACTCTGTGAGCACTTAGGCCTCTTCCAAGGACAGTGACATTCCTGTACATTGGTCATGTGGCCTTGGTGCAGCTCAGTGCCATTCAAGTGAATAGGGATCAGCTGCAACACCAAAGACAGCCGCTGTACAATGTACAGCACTGTGCTGGGTAAGCTGTAAAGGGACCTCAGTGCTCACCGAAGCTCTTGTGTACACAGTGGTCTCTTCAAACAGCTAATTGAGAGGTGCTAGGAATGGGTCCCCTGTAGTATTGATGGCCTTTGCTGTAGATATTCCATTAATATCAAATTCCTGAATAACCCCGTTAACAGATTTACCACTGAAAATAATGCACAGAATTACAGTAAACTTAATCCTTTCTCAGGAAGACACATGTCCCTTTTCACACTATGTGTTTAGGCAATGAATGTTACAAGAACTACTCTAGCAAGGTTCACCTGGGCTCTGTAGTTCCAGCATCAACATCGAAGTCAACCGAGATCCCAAAGCCAGTTGATTTCCCTTATAAAAAGGTGGAAAATTCTTTCACTTTGAAAAATCCATCCTTTTGACAAATTACTGCTGCTTTTCTATGGGTTATCATTGACCCTAGTATGGTGGGAACGCCTCAGGTTGAATTGTTGAACCATTATATATGTTGAATTGTTGGACCATTATTTATGTTTGACTTGTTTGATGTGCCATATTGATACAATTCAACATTTTGTGAGACACCAGCATGATGTTAAAGCAATGTGTATCTGTTAGAGAGTACCAAGGGCACCATCCAAACTCAGTAAACCCCAAAATTGCCACCAATCTTCCAAAGCTACCCCTGGTGGTAGGAAGCTATGGGTTCTCTAGATTCTTCACCACAGTCTGCCACAAGATCAGATAGACATTGTTGCCAGGGCACCCGGTTATGTCTGACGAGTTGCTAACAATGAACTGGTGTGGGCACACTTGTAGCAGAAGTTCCAGAATGACCAAAGAGGCACAAAGAGAAGTCAGCAAGATGGGTCAAAACCAGGAGAGACAGAAACAGTCAATAAAGTAAAAGAAGGATAAAATCCAGAGTGAGGCCAAGGTCAGCACCAGATGAGTTCATATAAGCAGAAACAGCAATCACAGGGTTAATTCAGAAACAAGCCAGAAGTCAGTTCACAAGGATAGTCAATATAGGAAAGTACAGCATCCACAAGGTTAATCAACAAACAAAAAAGGAATTCATTCAACAGGAATTAGCCATCCTTAATCCCTCACCTACTGGTTCTGTGGGACTAGGCATAGAATCAGAATCCTGACTGGCCTGGCTTTCAATCAAACTAACACGTTAACCAGCTTGACTGAGACCTGACTGAACAAATTCCTGACAGTACTACCCTCGCCCCCATACACACACACACACCACCATGACCTTACCTAGGAGTAGGCTTAGAAAAAAATGTTCTGTGAAAAGATGGGATCAAATCATCTGCATGTACTGAACAAGCTGGGACTAATAGTGGGTTTAGATGGGGCGAGGAGAAGCTTTCCTTTGACAACTTGCTATTCATTCTGTAGGGGTGAATCTCTAAATTTACAGGAAGCAATCACCTCCACAGTATGAGAATAGATCATCATACATTGTTTCTGGACACAATCTGCTTTCCAGAAACAATAACTTACTTTCGTTGCCTGCAACAAGTTTCACCCAGTCAACGAGCGTTTCGGAAACTTTCCTGCGGCACTGAATCTTCCATAAAATGCAATGGTAAAGTGTAAAAAAAAAAGTATTAATATATTAAATTAAAAAAATATATTACATTATAATATAATTAGAGATGATTGAATAGAATCAATTTGTCCAATTAGCAGCACTCTTAGAATCTATTTGTCCAATCAGCAGGGTTCATACAAATGAAGAAGCCCTGCTGAGTGGACATATTGATTCTAATAGCCCTGCTGATTAGACAAATTGGTTCTGTAGCATCTTTTCGCTATAAAAATAATAAAACATAAAATAAAAGTAAACAAGATATATATATCGTTAGCATTAACTGCCTCCAAGATACCAGAACTATTTAACTATAAGCTTATTTATCCCATACCATGAACAAAAAATAGTTGTTTTTTTGTCACCAATAAATATTACAGACCTCCCAGCAAAAAAGCCAGCAGAAGAAGCAGCAAAAGAAGGATAGCGGGGGGGACTTTGGTAGCAGCAGCCTCTGCAACAGGCCAGAGCTGCTAGTGTTATCCAGCTGTCATGTTTACACCAGAAACTCAGCTGTCCTGGAATGGTTGACTTAGTCTTCAACATTAACAGTCGGTGGGTTCCTCTGACACCACACTCGGTTGGCATGACCCAGGAACAAGCTGTGTGCCCCCACCTGTCCTGCACCTGCCTCTCTCTTTTTCTGCTCCTTCTGCTCAGGGAATACTGTATGCTGTAGACTCTGTTCTGCTTTTCAGTGAGGACAAGCTTATTGAGTAAAGTCAGCAGCTAATGCCCAGTCCAGATTTGGAGGAGAGAATGCTACTTCCTCTGTAGGCAGGCAAGTAGCAATGATGAGAGTCTTGTGGGAGCAGGTGTTGCGAACACTCAGCGACATGGCTATGAAAATGGGGGGGGGGGTGACATCAGTGACGTCTAGACAGTAGAGGGAGCCATGTAACGAGGGGGCTTCATCATCATCATCATCATCAGGGGGTGTGGCTGGCAGCTAGCCCATGAAACAATGGCAGGGGGACAGCGTGTGGTTCAGCCAGTAGGTGTAAGTGTGGCCCTGAGCCAGCAGGGTAGAAACAGTGTGAGACCTTGAGCCAAACATGTGGGGGTAGACTGTCTGCCACTCATAAGCTTACCTGTACAAAAACAACTAACAGGTCACAGATTCCTAGAGGCAGCGACAGACAGTCAGCACTGATTCGTGGAGGTAAAATTCCCTATTCCATGTTGTTGGAGGATATCAGCGTGGCTGTATGTAGAATCTGTTAAACAAAACAAAAAAGACCCAGTTTGGAGAAGGGGTGAATAATTCACATAAACAGCAAAGGACGGCTAATAAGCCACTTTACTCCTATCTTGCTCCAAACTTATATATTATATAAAACTTAACCTTTATTATGACTCTTAATGGTGTCAATAAAATGGGAGAATAAGTCCCACCAAGATTAAAACTAACACACAGAGTTTGCGATCACTTCGTCTAGCACAAGAGTAGAAACCAGGGTGTGCACAATCCTGGATATCTACAATGACTTGTTGCCATTAGTTAATCTGAAACATGGGTGCAGCGCACCTCTATACTCGTACTGTCGCACAACAACTGAGCTGCTTTAAAATCACCAAACTATTCTGCCCCCCAACATGCTTCGCCAGATAACTGGCTTCATCAGGGGTAACGGGCAGTAAAGTGGCTTATTAGCCGTCCTTGCTGTTTATGTGTATGTAGAATATGTGGGCAGAAAGTGAAGCGTGGCTAGGGTGCCAATGTTGGCACCACAGCCCTGCATCAACTCATGGAGCGTCACCATAAAGTGGCCTGGGAAAACTGTGGCGCTAAAGTGGTATAGGCTGAAGCATCTCCTAGAGGCCTGCACCCCTTTTCCAGCAGTCAAGGCTCCACCACCTCAGCAGAAGGGAGCTGTGTTTCTTTCCCACCATCTACTGGTCCTGATGCTCCTCCTAATCCTCACTACTCATTTTGCCAGCAATCAATTACAGAACGTGCTTTTGGCCAAGTTGCTGGTACTACAGTACCTCTCTTTCCATGTGGTTGACTCTGCACCTTTCAGAGAACTGGTGACTTGTGCCGAGCCAAGGTGGAGAGTCCCAAGCCGTCATTACTTCTCCAAAAAGGCTGTACCAACCCTGCCCACAGCAGAAGAGGAGCCAGTTCTTGAGCCTGTCGGTGTTTGGTACAGTTCACATTAGCACCGACATGTGGAGCTGTAACTATGGTCAAGGACAATATCTGTCATTTACAGCCCACGGGGTTAATATGGTTCCTGCCCAGGCACAGCATCAACTTGGCTAGGTGACGGCAATGTCCTCCTTTGCCTCCTCATCCTCTACCTTGTCTTCAGTCTCCACTGTAGCACAGTTCTGAGTGGTCCTCCAGCATACCACTTATGTGGAGCATAGAAGCATCATGCTGTTGTGCACCTGGTTTGCCTGGGCAAACAGAGTCACACTGGGAAGAAACCTCTCTGCGTCCCTCAACAAGAAATTTAATCCTGGCTGTCTTTTCGCCGAATGAAGATCGGAACCATGGTCACCAACAATGGGTAGAACATTCTGGCGGTGCTGTGTCAAAGAGGGATGACCCATGCACACTGCATGGCACATGTCTTTATCTGGTTGTAAAGCGGTTCCTGAAGTCTTCCACCAAACTGCAAGACATCTTGAAAGTGGCCTGGCCAGGAAACACTTATCCTGCAAAACATGCACCTCCTTGAGTTGAATAGTGTTCCCCAACATCACTTCATATGCAGCGTTTCCACATGGAACTCCACCCTCCACATGTTGGACCAACTATATGAGCAGAGGAAGGCCGTGAATGATTTCTTGATGATGCAGGAGAACAGGAATACTCTCCTGTTTAACTTTGACGATAGCCAGTGGCAGCACATGTGTTACACCTGTAGTTTTCTCAGGCCCTTTGAGAAGTCGCCAGGACTATGGGATGAATTCATTCTTTCTACTCCTTCACGTCCTGAAGCAGATGCTGATAAATCTGGCTGGCCGGGGACAGGAGATGTGGTGCCTACATCTCATGGCCACCTTAGCCCGGTGGGGGATGAACTGTCAGAGGAAGCGGATGAATATGAGGAGGAGAATATTTACGCACAAGCAATGAATATAGAAATGTGGTTTATCTGCACAACTGACAGTGGGGGAGCATGAGTAGCTGGAGAGCAATGAGGAAGACCATCCAGATGACCCTGACATATCGTGGCAGTATGCAGTTGAAATGGAGGCAGGGAGTCCCTCTGAGTCCCATAGTGACAGCCGCCATATCACCATTCGGCAGAGGGAAGACTTCTGGCTCTCCACCTTGTTAGGCCCTCGCTACCGTGCCAAAATGGGGGCCTTTTTAAATCTACTGAGAGGGTGGATAAGCTCATAAACTATTGAGACATCCTATGTAGTCAATTGGTGGCTGACTATGTGCGCCATTGCCCATCCTCAAGAAAGTCTGATGCTCCACTGCCATGACTGCTGGAGGGGGGAGCGCAGGAGCAGCACCAGCTCCGTCAGCAGTAAGCCTTCAGTCTCTGAAGAGCACACTTCTTCACCCACCTACTGAAGAAACCAGCCAGCAGCAGAAGGACATGGAATAGAACCTGAACCACCAGGAGGTGGCATACTTGGACTGCACCCTGTCACCCCAGATCCAAGATTCCTTGCACTACTGGGCAGCCAAACTTGAATTGTGGCAGCAACTGACCTAGTTTGCCCTGGACAAGTTTGCCTGCCGAGCCAACTATGTCACATCAGAGAGGGTTTTTAATGTGGCAGAGGGCCTAGTTACCCCAAACAGAACTTGCCTTTAAATACAAAATGCTGAGATACTAACATTTGTAGAGATTGTAAGGATTTCCACATGCCGGTCATTCTGGTAACAATTTTCTGCAGTGTGCTGCCTGCCACACCAAAACATTGTGAAAAATGGCCCGTTACTCTTGCTTCACCATTCTGATGCTGCCACCCACCTGATGCCACACATCTGCTGCCACTGCTGTTGTCCCCCACCTCACCATTCTATTACTGGGCCACTATGATGACTTCTCATGCTGTTGCCACCCTCACTACTCTGTGACTGGGCCACTATGATGACTCCACTCGCTGTTGCCACTCTCACCACTCTGTGACTGGGCCACTATGATAACTCCTCTTGCTGCTGCAAAACTTTATTTGCATAAAAATAAAAACAAACATTTATAAGTATAAGAGGACTGGGTTTTCATAACATGGGTCTGGTTATATTTTGGGTCCTCTACCCTACATAGCGGGCATACTTACTTTGATTTTGGAGGTGATAGACATCAATTCAGGGTGCATTCACATCACCGTTTAGCTTTCCGTTCTTCTTATCCGTCAGAAGAAGATTCTGTTTTTTTTTCTCTCTCTCTCTCTCTTCTTCTGATGGATCAGAAGAACGGAAAGCTAAATGGTGATGTGAATGCATCCTTAAGGAGTTAATCTGACTTACCAAAATTTCCATTATTTAAGTTTTTTGTCAATGCCTAATAATAAATCCCTTGTGCTGAGTAATAGGAAACATACATTTGGGAGAGGGTAATTCTCACAGGACTCACTGCTTAATATTTAACACTTTGCATAGACCTTGCACAGATGAGTTACAGAAATGTGCTAGTAGGTATCAGACTCAGTAGGTTTTTTAATTTTTTCCTTTGCCATGTCAATTTCCTTTGGATAATTTTGAAAGGAAATTCAAATTTTGTACTCTTAATTTTCCATAATCATTTAGCATGAGATTAATGGATTACGCAAATGTAAGTGAGATAAAATATTTCATCATCGCTGGGATCTCTGATGTCCCTATGATACACATCATCATTTTCCTTCTGGTTCTCTTCATTTATCTTTTCACAGTTGGTGGCAATTTGACCATTCTTCTACTGGTCTGCCTGGACCCTCAGCTCCACACCCCCATGTATTTCTTCCTATGTAACCTGTCCATTCTAGATATCTCTTGCTCAACTAACAATCTGAATAATGTTCTCATATCTTTCATATCAGGAGATAACAGAGTTTCAGTCCTTGGTTGCATAGTACAGATTTTCATATTTTTGTCTTTGACGTGTGGTGAACTTTTAGTCTTGGCTGCAATGAGTTATGACCGGTATGTGGCTATCTGTAATCCTTTGTGTTATCACATGATGATGGATTGTAGAACATGTGCAATACTGGCCATTGTATGCTGGTTATTAGGCACATTGGAAAGTATACCAATTTTTTGTGAATTAATGAGATTCTCCTGCTACAAGTCAAACGTGGTCAACCATTTCTTCTGTGACATAATGCCAGTGCTAAAATTGTCTTGCAGTGATGCCCATTTTCTGGACCTTTATATTCTCACTGTAGGGGTTGTCATTTCAGCTTTTACTCCCTTTCTTTTGACATTTGTTTCCTATGTCTTCATTATTGCAGCTATACTGAAGATTCGCTCTACCAGTGGAAGACATAAGGCCTTCTACACGTGTTCCTCACACCTCACAGTTGTCATTCTTCTCTACACTACACTTGCCATTCAGTACATGAGGCCACATTCCTTGGTCAACTTAGACTCAAACAAACTAATGTCTCTGTTTAACACGGCAGCTGTACCCATATTAAACCCACCGATTTACAGTTTAAAAAATAAAGATGTCAAAACTGCTTTTCGAAGGAGGATGAGATTCAAAAACGTGACTGCTGAAACAAAGGTTTAGTGTAAAAAACGTGGCCCACCACCCATCAGGTGGTCTTCTTCTTGTAATAATATTATAAATTATAGGACATATATACAGTCATGGCCAAAAGTTTTGAGAATGATACAAATATTAATTTTTACAAAGTCTACTGCTTCAGTTTTTATAATGGCAATTTGCATATACTCCAGAATGTTATAAAGAGTGATCAGCTTAACAGCAATTACTTGCAAAGTCAATATTTGCCTAGAAAATGAACCTTATCCCCCAAAACACAATTCAACATCATTGCAGCCCTGCCTTAAAAGGACCAGCTAACATCGTTTCAGTGATTGCTCCATTAACACAGGTGTGGGTGTTGATGAGGACAGGGCTGGAGATCAATCTGTCATGATTAAGTAAGAATGACACCACTGGACACTTTAAAAGGAGGCTGGTGCTTGGCATCATTGTTTCTCTTCTGTTAACCATGGTTATCTCTAAAGAAACAAGTGCAGTCATCATTGCACTGCACAAAAATGGCCTAACAGGGAAGAGTATCGCAGCTAGAAAGATTGCACCTCAGTCAACAATCTATCGCATCATCAAGAACTTCAAGGAGAGAGGTTCCATTGTTGCCAAAAAGGCTCCAGGGCGCCCAAGAAAGACCAGCAAGCGCCAGGACCGTCTCTTAAAAGTGTTTCAGCTGCGGGATCAGGCTACCAGCAGTGCAGAGCTTGCTCAGGAATGGCAGCAGGCAGGTGTGAGTGCATCTGCACCCACTGTGAGGCGGAGACTCTTGGAGCAAGGCCTGGTCTCAAGGAGGGCAGCAAAGAAGCCACTTCTCTCCAGAAAAAACATCAGGGACAGACTGATATTCTGCAAAAGGTACAGGGAGTGGACTGCTGAGGACTGGGGTAAAGTCATTTTCTCTGATGAATCCCCTTTTTCGATTGTTTGGGACATCTGGAAAACAGCTTATTCGGAGAAGACGAGGTGAGCGCTACCACCAGTCTTGTCTCATGCCAACTGTAAAGCATCCTGAAACCATTCATGTGTGGGGTTGCTTCTCAGCCAAGGGAATCGGCTCTCTCACAGTCTTGCCAAAAAACACAGCCATGAATAAAGAATGGTACCAGAATGTCCTCCGAGAGCAACTTCTCCCAACCGTCCAAGAGCAGTTTGGCGATCAACAATGCCTTTCCAGCATGATGGAGCACCTTGCCATAAAGCAAAGGTGATAACTAAATGGCTCAGGGAACAAAACATAGAGATTTTGGGTCCATGGCCTGGAAACTCCCCAGATCTTAATCCCATTGAGAACTTGTGGTCAATCATCAATAGACGGGTGGACAAACAAAAACCTACAAATTCTGACAAAATGCAAGCATTGATTGTGCAAGAATGGACTGCTATCAGTCAGGATTTGGTCCAGAAGTTGATTGAGAGCATGCCAGGGAGAATTGCAGAGGTCCTGAAGAAGAAGGGTCAACACTGCAAATATTGACTTGCTGCATTAACTCATTCTAACTGTCAATATAAGCTTTTGTTACTCATAATATGATTGCAATTATATTTCTGTATGTGATAAAAACATCTGACAAACACACATAAAAACCAGAGGGCAGCAGATCATGTGAAAATATAATATTTGTGTCATTCTCAAAACTTTTGGCCATGACTGTACAATGTATGAATGGATTGCTCATTTGCATAATGGCATATTTTTGAATTATTGTAACTTACGTATGCATCTCCTTTAGTCACTCTGCTAGCACTGTCCATCAACAATTCATATGACAGTGCCAAATATCACAATACCTTATCCTCTTCAAGTTCTTGTTCACCGAAGTCTAAGGAGGACATTTGTCAAACCTTGTACAGCAAGTTTTTGGTATCGAAATGTCGTAATTGCTGTCGCAAAATTTTGCAACATCTTATGCCTTCCTGTGCCACTTTCAGAAGTGGAAGGAAAAGTTGGTCGGAATTTCAGATTTATATGTCATATTTATAAAGTGCAACTTTTAAAAGTATTGCAAAAAAGTCATGCCTCCTAGCCAGGTATTCCCCAGGTGTACTAAAATAAACACATATACACTGCAATTGTGCCAAATGTATTAATGCCGTTTGTCATATTCATAAATAGTGGATGCTGTAGGTTTAGATGCTGTCCAGCAATTCAGTCTATAAGCTGAACTTTGGCACCCATATGCTTCCAGCTTTATTACTCTACTAAGCTATCTAAATCCAAATGTTCTCATAAGGGTTGTCCAGTTTCAGTAGAGCAGACAACACGTGTGATCTGCCTGCAATAAAGATCTCTTGCTTCCACTCTGGTTCTTCCAGCCTGGCTCTGTTTACCCAGCACTATTGGTGACATCACATTTACAAAAAGGAACTGCTGCAGCTAACCCCAACCTCTCAATCGGACCAGGGCTGCATTGACTTCTTTCATCTCATTCTCCGAGGCTTCACACACTTATTTGTTAATGACCCTACTGTTGTGCTTTGTTACATCATCTAGTTACTTTGAGTCCTACAGCCCACCATTGATAACCTTCTCCTGTTCTTCACCACCACCAAATGGTGATTCCATATACAGTATTATGTATGCTATTCCTACACCACTACTGCTTAGATCCTTTCAGCCAAAAGTGTGCATGGAATAAATCTATGGAAAACCACATAGGTCCAAATTCTGAGGTCAACTGAGTATTAGAGGTTCAAATCTAAGTCTACGGGAATAGTGGCTCCTGTAAGTCAAAAGTGGTATCAGCTGGGATACCGTATATGCCAAGAGTCATAACTTGCTACAAGGCCCCGATGCAAAATCTTTAACAGGAACCTCACCTGCCATGCGCCATATACTCTATAACACTAGTTTCATCTTTTGCTGCTACCTGCTACCTTGACACACACTATGGCAAAGCCCTTGTTGTGTGCAACTACTGTGTCTAGGTAGTAACTGTTGCATGTTCCCAAGCAGCTCATCACCCAGCACCGACATGCTACTTGGGGACACATCATTGCTGAGGCTAGTCATTGGCTAAAGCAGTGCATGTGACCCCATGCATGCGGAAGTTAATAGACGCGGCCTGGAAGACCAGTGAAGGGAAACAGGGAGTCAGAGATCTGGAATGGAGAAGTGGGGAGCAGATGCGTAGGGATTTCTCCACCTATCCCAGGCTGAGAGGCAAATTTAAAAAAAAAATAGTGAAAGATTTGAGAGGAGCAAGGGATTTAAACATGTTTAAACAAAGATTGTATTTAGTTTAGTGACATATTGATGGATGGACAAGTAAATGTCCTTTCTTCATCAATTTCTGAAATCTGAAATTTGATATAGTATGTGGTGAAGCAAGGAAACACTATACACAACAGCACACAGCTTTATGCATAAGGCCATTTGCTGATTTGAGGATCCTTGTATTTGTATTAAAATTGTGTGGGCCCATCTTGCAATGTCAAGGTAGGCTCTTTAGAAGGGAACCTACACTATCAGACTTGCCACTCGTGGCTGTAGGCCTACAAATGAAATCAGGGCATATAGGAGGTAGCTCTACTCTGCTCTAATGTCTTGGAGCATAAATCAGCATGCTGCTTCTTATAGTGTTTGTTTGCTTTTGCATGTCAGCCATGGTAGCGTCCAACAGTCCATTTATTTTATACAGTTTGGAGGTGCTTATGGTCTAATGTTGTTCTTTTTTTGCATAGTGTGTGGTGAAACACAAAGAAGATCTAATAATACTGCTATTAGATGGTGGTATACTAACATGAACATAACATGATATGCAAAAGTCTACGACACAATCTAGATGAGTGGTGCAATGAAATCATGAGATGGAGTATAAATATAGCTGGTTCCTACACCGTCCTGAACATTATAGGCTTAGGTTAGGCCTAGGAAAGGCAGTTCTGTGAGTGTTAGGTACCCATCTGCAGAAACCACCTTGACGGTAGATGGGCCCAATACACTTTTGATCAAAAATGTGAGTGAAGAGCTTCCATTTTTCGTATATAGTACCACTGTAATCCAAAATAATCCCTAATCCCTAGTTCTTTCCATACGTATTTTGTTTGCTGTCTGAACATCTAACTAGACAAATAAATATATAAAGCAATAGATGAAAATAAACCTTCACGTGTTTCTACTATCAATTTTCCCGAGATATAATATGGATAGATACTGAGGAGAGATGATTATAATAGACATGCACTATGCCAATTAAGATTTCCACATTAGTTCAAATCATGGGATCTGCAATGGACGGGACTCAAAACTACTCCTCCAGGTGCATCCTGTTAGCAGGAAATGACCATCAACAACCCTATACCTCCTGTGCTCATCTTCATCTGCTGATTGACTACCTATACGCTCTATGCTTAGGAGGTGAAGGAACAGTGTAAGGGTGGTCCAGCACCTGAGAGAATTTCATGACAGCTTTTGGATTTGAGAGTTATACTTGGAGTGGGGTGGCTTGTCCACTCCTCCACCCCCAAAGCTCTATATTTATGGCATAGCATAGTTACTTCACTCTAACCAGAAAGGCTCTGTTCACATCCATCAAAGGTATATTTCTGGAGGAGCTCCTGATTAATACCTCCGAAAGACTGCAATGTATCCCAATGTACTTTATAGACATTGATTTTTCTTACTGTGGTTGACTACGTTTTTCCATATGGCAAAAAAAGGTCTGCTTAAGCTTAATAGGCTGGTGAAAGCCAAAACTTTGGGGACCTCTGGACACCTTTGGCTAGAGACGAAGGAAGTTATGAAAAATTTGATTTGGCTGCTTCGACGAGTTTCACAAAGAAATTCAATTTGTGATTAATTACTTAGTCACGAACCACATTCCTTTGTATATAGTAGACACAATGACAGGGAACGACAATTTTGCCACCCCTTGCCATTGAACCCCTCAGATGAATCTGAGGTTACCATTTATGCTTTTCAGGGATTAATCAGGGTAAAAATTTTAAATAGCTAAATACTCACTTTATCCATTTGCTCATGTAGAGGCTGTCACGGCCATCTTGATTGGGCACAGTGATGTCATCACTGATGTGCGCCTGTGTGGTGACCTTGTACATTAGCCCATGCATGATTTTGCACGGTATCTTCAATAAAGATGGCCTCAATGGCCTCTTTGTATGCAAATGGATGAGATGAGTATTTTTTTCTTTAGTTTTTTTTAACTGTCATTTGAGGGAAAATTGAATTGTTACCGCAAAGAGCGATGATATTTGGCATTTCTCCTGAGGCAGCTGACGCGAAACACGTCTTGGTCTGTATACTATTATTAGTGATGAGCGAACATGCTCGGCCGAACTCGCTGTTCGGCCGAGCATGCTGGCGCTCAGGTCCACTCGGTGTTCGGCCGGTGTTCGGGATGGCATTCAGTGTAATGCCAGTAGCCATCTTAGCTACTGGCATTACACTGATTGGCTGGCCGGGAACGCGGTATCAGGTGCTATATAGGAAGAGCTGCCACAAGGAGGGACAGATAGTGTAGGGACAGAAATGGCTAGGCAGGAATAGATTTTATTTTAAAAACAAATAAAAGCCCTTTTGAGGGCTATTGGAACATTTGGGGCATTTTTTAATTTCACTTGGGGGACCTTTTTAAACCAGGTGCTCGATGAACACTAACTATTATGTATTATTTGCAGCACCGTATTTTGGTTTATACTTATATCCACTGATGCTACATGCATACATTACGTTCTACGTGACCTATGTTGTGGCTCCTCCATGTGGCTGATCTGGCAATATCATATTATATATTTGTAAATTTTAACCTATATTTAATTAAATTTTGATTTCTTTTAATATGCAGTATGTGTATGCAGTGTGCTTGATGTTTATTTTTTGGTGTTTATCATTTAATTGCACCTACCGGTAAGGAACAATCTTGGCCCTTTTTCCAGGTGTATTCAAATTCGGATCAAGGTCAATTCGGTTGACTTCAATTTGCTCAACACTACCTTCAGCATATATGTCAGGAGCTTTCCTGGAGGACCAAATGTAGGACCAAGACAACACGTAAATGACTCCCCCATCAGCTTTAGAAGTTTTCTTCCACAAGAACCTATAGAGCTGGGCTTGTAGGACTAAGTGGGCTTGTGAATAAGTGGAGTTAAAGAACCAGAGTGCTGGTGCTGAGTGTGATTCTGTGGGTTGTTTGAGTGATTTTGGCAATGGTGTTGTTTAAAACCATTTTTTATCTCTGCTGTGTACCTAGTTAAGGGGAGTGGTTGGTGCACCCAGGTGCTATTATTTGCACTGCTGGACTCATTCTGAATTTGATGTTGTAGTGCTTTATTTACTAAGTGGGCTTGTTAATAAGTGGAGTTAAAGAAGCGGAGTTTCAGACAAGAAGCAAGAAACTAAGGTTTGATAGATGTTCCTTGTGTGTTGTTTTGCTTGATTCTCTTGATTATTTAGGTAGTTCTCCAATTACAGCAGTCAGGGGTCTACATCGAAATTCATATTACCATTTTCTTTCTTTACTGTTTATCCCCATTTAAACATGTGCTCCATGGACAATGATACTATGTGTGTCTTGTGCAATGTATGCATACCTTGAAGAGCCATTTGAGGGTGAATACATTTGCACTAGATGCATACATGGTGCATATTTGAAAGCCCAGATCTTGGATCTAATCAGGCAGCTTGCAACAAGGTGAAGCATTGCAAACCTGGAGAGAGGCTTAGACCTCACTGTGCAGGCACTGGCTGGGGTCAGTGAAGAGGAAGTGGGTGGAGGAGGGCAAGATCAGGACTACAGAGTCAGTAGTTGGATTAACTTTATAAGAAGGGGTAAAGGGAAAGGTGTCAGGGAGGCTAGTCCTGAGCTGGAAGCCCTAGTAAATATGCCTGTTTGACTGATATTAGGGATGAAAGCCCAGAGCCAGCAACGCTGCAGCAGGGCGTTGCTCCTAGAAATGAGGAGAACGACTGCTGTAGAGAGGATGGGAAGAAGAGGTCAGCAAAGGTCAGGTCAATCTGACCAGGGCTGCATTGACTTCTTTCATCTCATTCTCCGAGGATTCACACACCTATTTGTTAATGACCCTACTCTTGTGCTTTGTTACATCATCTAGTTACTTTGAGTCCTGCAGCCCACCATTGATAACCTTCTCCTGTTCTTCACCACCACCAGATGGTGATTCCATATACAGTATTATGTATGCTATTCCTACATCACTACTGCTTAGATCCTTTCAGCCAAAAGTGTGCATGGAATAAATCTATAGAATACCACATAGGTCCAAATTCTGGAGTCAATGGGGTATTAGAGGCCCAAATCTAAGTCTTCGGGAATAGTGTCTTCTGTAAGTCAAAAGTGGCATCAGCTGGGCTATATGCCCAGAGTCGTAACTTGCTACAAAGCTCAGGAACCTCACCTGCCATGCGCCATATACTCTATAACACTAGTTTCATCTTTTGCTGCTAGCTGCTACCTTGACACACACTATGGCAAAGCCCTTGCAACCACTGTGTCTAGGTAGTAGCTGTTACGTGTTCCCAAGCAGCTCATCACCCAGCACCGACATGCCACTTGGGGACACATCATTGCTGAGGCTAGTCATTGGCTAAAGCAGTGCATGTGACCCCCGTCCATGCAGAAGTCAACAGACGGGGCCTGGTAGACCAGTGAAGAGAGGCAGGGAGTTAGGGAGCTGTAATGGAGCTGTGGGGAGCAGATGAGTAGGGATTTCTCCACATGTATCCCAGGCTGGGAGGCAAATTAAAAAAAAAATCCTAGACAACTCATTATGTATAGTGAAAGATCTGAGAGGAACAAAGGCTTTAAACATATTAAAAAAAGATTGTATTTATTTTAGTGACATATTGATGGATGGACAAGTAAATGTCCTTCCTTCATCAACTTCTGAAATCTGGAATTTGATATAGTATGTGGTAAAGCAAGGAAACATTATACACAACAGCACACAGCTTTATGCACACGGCCATTTGTTGATTTGAGGGTCCTTGTATTTGTATTAAAATTGTGTGGGCCCATCTTGCAATGTCAAGGTAGCCTCTTCGGAAGGGAACTTACACTATCAGACTTGCCACTCGTGGCTGTAGGCCTACAAATGAAATCAGGGCATATAGGAGGTAGCTCAAAAGTCATGCTGCTTTATGTAGTGTTCAGGGGTGTAACTACCATAGCAGCAGACCATGCGACTACTATGGGGCCCAGGGCAAGAGGGGGCCCAGTATTAGTTGGGATCATCTCCTCTTCTACTGGGGGTGAAAACTTGGTCAGGACTCTACCTTCTAAAGGAGCAACTTTTAGCAGTAGAAAAAATGGCCCAAGGGTCATTGAAAGGGGTTTTGGTGGAAATCCTTCTGTCCTGCGTGGGGGGCCTGGTTTGATCCTTGCTATGGGGCCCTTACTTCTCTATGTACGCCACTGGTAGCATTTGTTTGCTTTTGCATGTCAGCCATGATAGTGTCCAACTGTCCATTTATTTCATATGGTTTGGAGGTGCTGCCGGTCTAACTTTTTTTTGCATAGTATGTTGTGAAAATCATGGGATCTGCAATGGACGGGACTCAAAACTACTCCAGGTGCATCCTGTTAGCAGGCTATGACCGTCAACAACCCTATACCCCCTGTGCTCATCTTCAGCTGCTGACTGACTACCTATATACTCTATGCTTAAGAGGTGAAGGAACATCATAAGGTTGGTCCAGCATCAGAGAGAATTTTAAGACAGCTTTGAGATTTGAGAGCTATACTTGGAGTGGCGTGGTTTGTCCTCTCCTCCACCCCCAATGCTCTATATCAATGGCATAGCATTGTTACTTCATAGTAACCAGACAGGCTCTGTTCACATCCATCAAAGGTATATTTCTGGAGGAGCTCTAAAAGACTGCAATGTAGACATCGATTTTTCTTACTGTGGTCGACTACGCTTTTCCATATGGCAAAAAAGGGTCTGCTTAAGCTTAATGGGCTGGTATAAGCCAAAACTTTGGGGACCTCTGGATACCTTTGGCTAGAGACGAACAAAGTTATGAAAAATTTCATTTGGCTGCTTCGACGAGTTTCGCAAAGAAATTCGATTCGTGATTAATTACTTAGTCACGAACCACATTCCTTTGTATATAGCAGACACAATGACGGGGAACGGCAATTTTGCCACCCCTTGTCATTGAAACCCTCAGATTCCTTGAGGAAGCTGATGTGTTGGGGTGTCTTTGGAGGAGCACACTTCTTTGTCTAATTATGTACCATATTTTGGTTTATTCTTATATGTACTGATGCTACATGCTTACATTACTGTCTATGTGACCTATGTTGTGGCTCCTCCATGTGGCTGATCTGGCAATATCATATTATATATTTGTAAATTTTAACTTATATTTAATAAAATTTTGATTTATTTTCATATAAATCTGTGTATGCAGTGTGCCTGATGTTTATTTTTTGGTGTTTATCATTTATTTGCACCTGCCGGTAAGGAACAACCTTGGCCCTTTTTCTAGGTTTATTAAAATTCGGATCAAGGTCAATTCATTTGACTTTGATTTGCTCAACACTACCTTCAGCATATATGTCAGGAGCTTTCCTAGAGGGCCAAATGTAGGACCAAGACAAGATGTAAGCAGGCTCGGACTGGCCCACAGAGGTACAGGTGAATCCCCCGGTGGGCCCCTGAGCAAGGTGGGCCCCTAGTCTCCCACCCACTGCACAAGTGGCACATAACACAGTAGGCTTACTGCACTACATACATATATTCAATCTACAGCACCTCAACCAGCCTATTTTCGTATAAAAAACTTGTTAAATTATTTATTATATTTCAATGTATCCGTACGGTGAGCCCCTGAATGAAATTTTACTGGTGGGCCCTAGGTACCCCAGTCCGACACTAGATGTAAGTGACTCCTTTTAACCCCCCCCTTCCACCCAGCTTATGTTTTAGAAGTTTTCTTCCACAAGAACCTATAGAGTTGGGCTTGTAGGACTAAGTGGGCTTGTGAATAAGTGGAGTTAAAGAACCAGAGTGCTGGTGCTGAGTGTGATTCTGTGGGTTGTTTGAGTGATTTTGGCAATGGTGTTGTTTGAAACCATTTTTTATCTCTGCTGTGTACCTAGTTAAGGGGAGTGGTTGGTGCTCCCAGGTGCTATTATTTGCACTGCTGGACTCATTCTGAATTTGCTCTTGCAGTGCTTGGTTTACTAAGTGGGCTTATGAATAATTGAAGTTACAGAACCGGAGTTTCAGACAAGGAGCCAGAAACTAAGGTTTGATAGATTTTTCTTGTGTGTTGTTTGCTTGATTCTAGCAAGTTCTCCAATTACAGCAGTCAGAGGTTTAAATCTAAATTCATATTTACCGTTTTCTTTCTTTACTGTTCATCCCCATTTAAACATCCGCTCCATAGACAATGCTACTATGTGTGTCTTGCGCAATGTATGCATGCTTTGAAGAGCCTTTTCAGGGTGAATATATTTGCAGTAGATGGACGCTTGTCGCATATTTGGAAGCCCAGATCTTGTATCTAAAGAGGCAGCTTGCAACATGCAGGAGCATTGGAAACCTGAAGAGAGGCTTAGACCTCACTGTGCAGGTACTTACTGGGGTCAGGCGGGTGGAGGAGGACAAGATCAGGACTAGGGGTCAGTAGTTAGATTAATGTTACAAGAAGGAGTAAAGGGAAAAGTGTCAGGGAGGCTACTCTGAGATGTCACAAACACTAGGGGAGAAGTATCCTCAGTGTGAATGTCCTTTCCCTGGAGAAACAAAAACTCCATGATGGCCCTGTGATGACTCCACAGACTGAAAATATCTTGTGCCTCTGCCATCTCAGGTTCTACCCGAAATTAAAAATGGTTATAACAATCAGAAACACCTGATATTTGCAATGTTACATAACAAGATATCAAGCTTTTATATGGTACCAAAATTTTTCAATTCCAACTGGAAAGGGGCAAAGCCAGGAACTTCTTAGCGTCCCCTTGTATAGGGGTGCATAGGAAGAAGTTTGATGTAAGTCCTGTTGTCTGATGCCTTTTGGTCTCATAAAACAATGCCACTGTTATAAATGGCACTTGGTCAGTGGGAGACCAATGTGAAAAGGTTGTGCATTGGGTCCCAGGACTGGTCCACAAGATACAGTGCTGCCAAGGGCTTGCACCAGTAATCAGGGGTGGATTGGCCATAGACCTTACAGGGAAATTTCCCGGTGGGCCGATGCCCAGGGGGTCACCTAAACCCTCCTCATAGCCGGTCAGTGGAAGTTTTTGGGGATGTATTTTGTGCTGTTGGCAGTATTGTGTGATGGACTGTGGTATTTGGTTCTGTTGGGGGGTGGTATACTGTGCGACAATATGGTATTGCTGGTCCTGCCTTCCATCAATTTAGATCCGACTACAAAACGGGACCACATTTAGTATTTTTTCAGGGCCACTTTAAGTTCCAAGTCCGCCCCTGCCAGTAATGTATGCCCTGATATGGAGGTCTATAGAGTCCTGGACCGTCAGATGCTAGTGTAATGAAAGTTTTGGCACATTTAACGCTATTCAAACAGTCTTCATGATATATCTTTACATTTAGCAATATTACATTCATGGGCCTGTACAGGGGTGTAGCTAAAGGCTCATGGGCCCTGGTGCAAGAGTTCAGCTTGGGCCCCCCCTCCCTCAGTGCTTTGTGGCCAGGGGCTTCGCGTTGCCTTAGGCAAAAAATGAAACAGCACACCCCTGCCATGCCAATTTCTTGACCTAACCCCTTCCCTTCAGCCAGAGGTGTACCATACTTTTTGCCCTATAAGACGCACCTCTGTTTACTAAAATTCCAGTTTGTAACAATTAACTCAATTACCTAATAAATGACTGCTTAAACTTCCTAAAATCCCATTGATTGAGCTATATTAAGCTAAATATCTACTTTAATCTGTTTGAACATGCCCCTTTTCCTTTATTAACCCTTTCACTCTTTTATTATCTTTTCATAATTTTTAATCAATTAATTGAATTGTTATTTTAATTAAAACCTTCCTCTATTTAAGATAGAAAACCTTCCAATAGAGGAAGGTTTTAATTAAAATAATAAATTAATGAATTGATTAAAAATTATGAAAAGATAATAAAATAAAGAGTTGAAAGGGTTAATATAAAAAAAGGGACAGTGAAAAGGTTAATAAAGGAATGGGGCTGTTTAAATGGATTAAAGTTGATGATTAGCTTAACCAATGGGATTTAAGGAAGTTTAAAGGGGTTCTGTAGTTCTTTAAAACTGATGATCTATCCTCTGGATAGATCATCAGCCTCTGATCGGCGGGGGTCCCGGGTGTCGGATCAGCTGTTTGAGAAGGCAGCGGCGCTCCTGCAGCGCCGCTGCCTTCTCTGTGTTTATCGTAGGCCAGTGACGTCACGACTAGTATCACTAGCCTGGGCGGGGCTAAACTCCATTCAAGTGAACAATAGTTGTGATGTCACTGGCCTGCGGTAAACACAGAGAAGACCGCGGCGCTCCTGCAGCGCCGCTGCCTTCTCAAACAGCTGATCGGTGGGGGTCCCGGGTGTCGGACCGCCGCCGATCAGAGGCTGATGATCTATCCAGAGGATAGATAATCAGTTTTACAGAACTGCAGAACCCCTTTAAGCAGTCATTTATAAGGTAAATGAGTTACCGTATTTTTCGCTTTATAAGACGCAATTCTTTTCCCCCAAAAGTAGGGGGAAAATTGCAATGCGTCTTATAAAGCGAATACAAGTGAGCGTTTCCATTATGGAAGTGCTTACTTGTATGTATAAGGTGCCGGGACCCCCCATCAGACCTCAGATGAGCCCACCCAGCCACATAAGGTTAAAATAAAAACCTCCCTTACCTCTCCTGCGCCGCGGCTCCGCTCCGGGTCCAGCGCTCCTCCTTCTTCTCCAGGCCGGCTCTGCACTGTCCTGACCACGTACAGCGTCAGGACGTAGTGTGCCCACTATGACCTGACGCTGCACGCAGTCAGGTGACAGTGCAGCGCCGGCCAGAGAAGAAGAGGAGTGCCGGACCCGGATCGGAGCCGCGGCACAGGACAGGTAAGAGAGGTTTTTATTTGAACCTTATGTGTCTGGGTGGGCTGATCTGAGGTCTGATGGGGGCACATTCTGATGATCTGAGTTCTGACGGGGGCACATTCTGTTGATATGAGGTCTGATGGGGGCGCATTCTGCTGATTTGAGGTCTGATGGGGGCACATTCTGCTGATCTTAGGTCTGATGGGGGCACATTCTGCTGATCTGAGGTCTGATGGTGGCACATTCTGTTGATATGAGGTCTGATGGGGGCACATTCTGTTGATATGAGGTCTGATGGGGGCACATTCTGCTGATCTGAGGTCTGATGGGGGCACATACTGCTGATCTGAGGTCTGATGGTGGCACATTCTGCTGATCTGAGGTCTGATGGGGGCACATTCTGCTGATCTGAGGTCTGATGGGGGCACATTCTGCTGATTTGAGGTCTGATGGGGGCACATTCTGCTGATCTGAGGTCTGATGGGGGCACATTCTGCTGATCTGAGGTCTGATGGGGGCACAGTGGGCTGATCTGAGGTCTGATGGGGCACAGTGGGCTGATATGGGGCCATAGTCTAATGGGGGTCTGACATGGAGGGCTGATATGGGGGTCTGATGTGATGTCCTAAAATTTATGGGGGGTCTGATATGAGGTGTGCTGAAAAATATTTTTTTCTTATTTTCCTACTCTAAAATCTGGGGTGCGTCTTATCATCAGGTGCATCTTATAAAGCGAAAAATACGGTAATTATTACAAAGTAACTCTTTCCTGGAATGTTAGTAAACAGAGGTGTGTCTTATAGGGCGAAAAGTACGGTAACCTGACCAGCATGCCCTTTCTATAATACCAGTGTCTTCTTATGAGGCACAAGGGTCTTTGGGTCTCCTCAGGCTCCTGGGCCCTGAGCGACTGCTACCTCTACACTCCCTATAGCTACACCCCTGGACTTGTACATGCATGGTCTGCTTGCAATCCTCCCACCCGGAATTTAGCTTGGATCACAATCTCAATTATACATGAAAATTTTTTGTGCATTTTTGGAAAATAGATACATTTATAGATTTTAAAGGCATTGTCTTGTTTCACACATATCTCTAGGACATGCCATCAAAGTCAGATAGGTGCGGGTCCCACCTCTGGAACCCCTACCTATCATCATAATGGCCCACCAAAATGAAGTGGAGCGTACCACACGGCAATTCTTCATTCACCACTTTGGGAGTTCCGAAAAAAGTCAAGCACTGGCTTAGCTATTTCTAGCATTTCCATAGGCATGAATGGAGAGATGTCTGTGCATGCGTGATGTGCTCTCCTTCACTTCGGGGGCCCCGTTCTGGAGATAGGAGTGGATCCCAGAGGTGGTACCTGCACCTATATGACACTGACGGCATATTCTAGTGATATATATCATCAAAGTCTGAAATGGGCCAACTCCTTTAGGCCCCATTCACACGACCGTGTGCATGGGGCCGTATCTATTCCGCAATATTGCGGAATAGATGTGGCCCCATTCACCTCTATGGGAGAGGGGAGCCCCCGCACGGTGCTAGCTCCGTGCCGCGGCTCTGCTGAAAATTATGAAGCATGTCCTATACTTGTCCGCATGCACGGACAAGTATAGGCATTTCGAATGGGGCCGCCCGGCGTGTGTTCCGAGCGGTGCGGAACACACGCCAGGCAGCCCCCGTATTATTGCGGGTCTGCAATAATGCGGACCCGCAATAATGCGGTCGTGTGAATGGGGCCTTAAGCTGTTGGCAATGTGTAATCACTGTATAAGATACTCAAGTGTGTAAAGTGTCCTACCCACAAGGGATGACAAAAGAGAAAAAATTCTCTAACTACTTAAGAGTCTATTCGCAAAATGTTAAAGAGGACCTGTCTCCTCTCCTGACATGTCTGTTTTAGTAACTACTTGCATTCCACATGTAATAACAATTCTGGACCATCTATTCTTCTATGTTGTCTCATTCCTTTATTATTCCTTCTAGAAGTTATGAATGAATTGCTAGCAGTTTTCAATAAAGGTCCAACTGGGTGTTACCAGTTGGTGGCGTGTCCCTGCACAGTCTGACACAGGCAGCACTGATTGGATAGTGTGAGACTGTGCAAGGACACAACCCCAATTAGTAACAACCAGCTGGACCTTCATTGCAAACTACTGGTAATTCATTTATAACTTCTAGCAGGAATAACCAAGATATGGCACATCATAGAGTCACAAGAATAGATGACCCAGAATTGTTATAACATGTCAGAAGAGTTAACATCTCCTCT
This sequence comes from Rhinella marina, assembly GCA_900303285.1. Taxonomy (NCBI): domain Eukaryota; kingdom Metazoa; phylum Chordata; class Amphibia; order Anura; family Bufonidae; genus Rhinella; species Rhinella marina. The sequence continues at coordinate 67,527 of ONZH01005211.1, forward strand.
TTAAAGGGGTTCTCCAGGAATTAAGAACATGAAAATACTTAACTATTACTTTATTATAAATATATACCCAAATACCTTTCATTAGTTATAATGGCTCATTTTGTCTGGGGAGCAATGATTAGGAGAAACAAAATGGCCGCTGTCCTCATCCTCCTCTCTGCTCTGCTTGTCAGGGATTATGATCCTGACTACAGTTTAATATGATATTTAGCTGAATCTTTGTGGGAATGGAGTTCATGAGGAGACATGAAGTACAAAGAGGACGGACAGGACAGACTGTGGTAATGGAGACTGCATACAAGTGCTGCTGCTCATTACTCACATCTGTTCATGAACTCCATTCCTACAGAGATTCAGCTGAAGATCTTATCGGTTGTATTCAGGATCATAATCCCAAACAAGCAGAGCAGAGAGGAAGGATGAGGCAGCTCTTTAGCTCAGTGTTGTGAAGTAACTTGTCCTCCTGTGTGATTAGGACAGGTTTTCTGTGCACTAATAGGACAGAGGCCATTTTATTTCTCCTAATGATTGCTCCCTAGACAAAACAAGCCATTATAACTAATGAAAGGTTTTTGGAAATATATTTATCATGAAGTAATATTTAAGTATTTTCATTTTTTTAATTCCCAGAGAACCCCTTTAAGGTTGAATTAAACAATGACAGTTCCATACATTGCACAGTCTCATCCAATTCCATTAGTGGTTGATATAGATGAATATATTCCTCTCATTGTATGATGATGGTAGTTGTAGTCATTCAAACAGGTGATAATGGCTGCCACTCCTACTAATCATCACACTCTACTTAAAGGGGTTGTCCCACGAAAAATATTCTACAGTTTCCAAACCAGCACCTGGATCTGAATACTTTTGTAATTGCATGTAATTAAAAATTCTGTATAGCTACTGAGTTATTCAATAAAATGAATATGTATAGTGACACTTAATTTCTTATTTCTTTGACCTGCTCACTGAGAAGGCCGCACATGCTCAATTTAATCTTTCAACTGCCTCCTGAGCTGTGATAGGAGGAGCTAAGACACGCCTCCTGAGCTGCAGTAGAAAAGACACTCCCCTTGAGCTGTCAGCTGATATAAATCTAGCAGAGAAATGAGTGTGGAGATCTCTGGATCCATGTGAGGTACAGGGCTGGTGCTAGGTTTATTAGAAAGGTACTGTCATGCACTATATGATGTCTGATTTTCATTTTTTACATTATTCGTGGGATAACCCCTTTAAAGAGGATGTGTCAGCTCAAATATAGGTGTTTCCCATTAAAGACAATTCTGGCAGACCGTTTCTTAGAACTTTGCATCGTGCTGTTCCTCTATTATTCCGCCTGAACCAATATGACTAAAACTGGGCAATACCATTCCCTTGTAGGAGACCTTGTACAAGGTCAGTTTGTGCCATTTTTGAAACATTTTTTTAACCCAAACCAGGATAGATATCAATCCGTGAAAAGGTCAGGTTCAGATGGGATAGAATCAAGGGTGCACCTAGCCTTTCTGCAGCGTGAGGCGAAAACTGGAACGGCGCCACGCCTCCCCCATGCCAATTTCTTAACCTAACCCCTTTGCCACAATGAAAGCGCTCAATATCCCCATGGCCCCCACCCCCCCTTCGCACTCTATTATTCCTATAGTAGACTACCCGCACTTGTGTCAGATACAAATGGGATGAGTCATTGACTGAGCGCTCCTGTAATTAAGCTTAGTGGGTAACCGCGTGGACTAAAACTGATTTATGTGAGGACAATCTGCACTGAAATACGCAGATGTTCGCAGGGAAATCCATGTGGCCAATCCACATCAATTGGTATGGATTTGCATGCGTGTTTGGTGCAGATTTTCCGCATGTGGATTTTACTCTCCCCATTGAGATGACTGGAGAAAATATGGTCAGGACAAATAAAATAAATTGACATGCTGCAGATTTTAAAATCCGCGCTGAAAAAAAATCTGCATCATGTGTACAAGAACTATGGTGTGGATTTTCCACACGCAAATCTGCATCTAAAATCAGCACGCAATCCTGAGGGTACACAAAAAAAAACGGCGCGATCGTGTGCATGAGGCCTTACACGTTCTTTCCTTTTATGATCCACTCTTGGTTTTGGCTTCCAAAGCTGACCATGTGGCCGTACCCTAGTCTCCTGCGGGGTAGTGCTGAGAATTTGACAATTTGATGTCTGATTCCGCGTGGATCAAAACTGATGACTTGGGGTCTCATTGGCGGGGCAACCTGTGATCAGCTTATGGACGATCCCAAGTAAAGAAGGAAAGAGCAAAATTAATAAACGCAGGGTATAAGTCATTTTATATTATGCGATAATTAGGGCTCATGCACAGCTTCCTTCTTTTCTTACATTTAGACCATTTTCTACTCCGTCCCCTTCCCCGCCCACGCAGCACCCCCAAATTTTAGACCTGGCATGACCGGGACGAAGTCGCCTATTTCATTATAATAAATGACCCCCTAGGTCTTTACTAGCATAAGGTTTCAATCCCTAGAATCATTTTTATGCTTTTATGGAGTACTGTCTACAGTTCTAGGCTCCTGTGAACAAGGCAGACATAGCAGAGCTGGAGAGGGTTCAGAAGAGGGCAACTAAAGTAATAACTGGAATGGGTGGACTACAGTACCCAGAAAGATTATCAAAATTAGGGTTATTTACTTTAGAAAAACGACGACTGAGGGGAGATGTAATAACTATGTATAAATATATCAGAGGTCAGTACAGAGATCTCTCCCACGATCTATTTATCCCCAGGACTGTGACTGTGATGAGGAGACATCCTCTGCGTCTGGAGGAAAGAAGGTTTGTACATAAACATAGAAGAGGATTCTTTACGGTAAGAGCAGTGAGACTATGGAACTCTCTGCCTGAGGAGGTGGTGATGGTAAGTTCACTAAAAGAGTTCAAGGGGGGCCTGGATGTATTTCTGGAGTGTAATAATATTACAGGTTATAGTTACTAGAGAGGGGTCGTTGATCCAGGGAGTTATTCTGATACCTGATTGGAGTCGGGAAGGAATTTTCCCCAAAAAAGGAAAACTGGCTTCTACAGTACTCCATGAGGGTTTTTTTGCCTTCCTGTGGATCAACTTTGCAGGATTAGAGACTGAACTGGATGGACAGATGTCTTTTTTAAGCCTATGTTAATATATATTTGACCATAATTTTGGGAAAATTTGGGTTGAAGTAAATTTGTTTAGAATTGATTAGCTCACCTCTTAATGTCATCAAACAATCACCAAAATCAAACCAAAGACCAGTGATTCCCTACAGTAGTCTCTCCTCCTATCCAGTCCCTGTATACTAAGGTCAAAATCTTGATCAGATTATATATGTCTTCAGTGCACATGTTTTGAAACTTATATACAGTATTTTTCGCATTATAAGACACACTTTTTTCCTCTAAAAGTGGGGGGAAAATGGTTGTGCGTTTTATAAAGCGAATACTAGTAAGTACTTCCATTATGGAAGCACTCACTAGTATGTATTAGGTGCCTGGAGCTGGGAGTAAAGCGTCGCAAGGGCTTGTGATACTCACCCTCCCCGGTCTTCATTCCTGGGGACGGTGCTTCACTGTCCTGACAGTGTACAGCATCAGAACGAAGTGCGTGCACTATGACCTGATGCTGCCCGGGAAAACAGGGGAGTGCGACTTCTGACGGAGGTGGAGAGGAGCCATGGCACAGGACATATAAGAGGAGGCTTTTATTTTCATCTGATCTAAGGTCTGTTGGGGTCTAACATTGAGGGCTGATCTGAAGTCTGATGGGGGTATGAGTGGGCTGATCTGAGGTCTGATGGGGGTCTGATATGGAGTGCTGATCTGAGGTCTGATGGGGGTCTGACATGGAGGGCTGATCTGAGGTCCTGATATTTATGTGGGTATGATCTGAGGATCTGATAGAAGGTCTAACAAAAAATATTTTTTCTTATTTTCCTCCTCTTAAACCTGGGGTGCGTCTTATCATTGGGTGCCTCTTATAAAGTGAAAAATATGGTAGGTACCATATAATTTCCCACTAGCTACTCATCTAGGTCAACCAGTTTTTAGGTTACCTGATATTGACAACTTTTGTCGTAATGGAACAGGTATTTCAACTTTATATGATGCTTATTCTTTACTGTTACTAATGTATTCTACTTGTGTTCTTTTCTCAGAAACTTTTTGAAAAAAAATTATCCCTCAATACATCCAGAAGCTGATTGCTAAATCCTGATATCCCCACCATGCAAAAAGAATGTTGAAAACACTTCAGCAGAAAAGTCTCATCTTCACCCTCATTATTTTGATTGTAGTCATAGTCATCTTCTGGGTGAAGTCAGATGTTTCCTCCCTGGATTTTCAAAGCCAAGAAATAAATCTATCTAAACTTAATAAAGATGATAGAATAATTGTTCTTGTTTGGAAATGGCCTTTTGGAGAACATTTTCCACTAAACACGTGCCTTTCAGAATTTGGTATTTCTGGTTGTCAACTTACTGTTGATAGAACCTACTATGATATTGCAGATGCAGTGGTTATACATCACGTAGATATCATGTATGACAAAAACTCATTGCCTCAACAACCAAGACCTCATTTTCAGCACTGGGTTTGGTTCAACATGGAGCCTCCGTTGATCATTATGAACTTAGATAAACTTGATAACTTATTCAACAGGACTATGACATTTCGTCAGGACTCAGATATTTTTAGGCCTTATGGTCAGATTGTGCCATTAAAAAGGCCTCAGAGCTTTATTTTACCAACCAAGTCCAAACTGGTTTCTTGGGTGGTTAGTAAGTGGTACCCAGGTGTCCGCCGAACAGAATATTATGAGGAGCTGAAGAAATACCTCCCTATCGATATCTATGGGGCAAAACATAAATATCTGACTTGGGATAATTTTCATTCAACCATATCCCAGTATAAATTTTACCTGGCCTTTGAAAATTCAGCCTATAAGGATTATATCACAGAGAAACTGTGGTCCAATGCTCTTGGGTCATGGACGGTTCCAGTTGTATTGGGAACATCTCGGAAGAACTATGAGCGTTTCATCCCCGGAGATGCCTTCATTCACGTTGATGATTTCCCAAGTCCAAAGGAACTGGCCGCCTTTCTTCTAGAGCTGGACAAGGATGATGAGAAGTACAGAAAGTATTTCAATTGGAGATTTCATTATCAAGTCAAAGTAGGTGGCGGGTGGCAACTTAATTACTGTAAAGTCTGTGAATCCTTGAGAAGTGGTTCACATTACCAAGTAATTCCCAGCATATCAAATTGGTTTCTGAACAATTCTGTGTATGTATCATGAGTCATAGTTTGAAGTTTTTATAATTGTGTTATATGCAGCTGCTATGTGCTGTATATAGGATTAATGTCTATGTAGAATAGAAAGTTTGTGAAGCCTTTAGAAGTTTTTTTAAAATTTCTGCATTAATTTGACCTAAAACTACATCAAGTCATAAAAGTAGATAAAAATAACCAAACAAATAAGTCGAAAATAACAGACTCGCTCATTTATTTATTGAGAAAAAAGATTATGAAGGGTTCACAAACTTTCAAGCACCACTGCATGTCTGAAAATTGTGGAAATCGGGGGACAACTGAGGCGAGTAAGTTGATGGAATTGACTAATATGACAGAAACATGAGTTTCATTAAAACCTAGAAAAAAATAAATTTAATGTATTCAATGAAAGGAAATGACTCCATGTTACATTATTGATACTCCCCAGTGACTAGGTGAAATTATTTAGAGGCAACTTTCACTAGCCTGATAGGGTTCAAGACAACACTTTTCATGTTATACTACCAGGACAGGATGGCTTCAAAGGGTTTATCCAATGCTATAAAAAGCCCCCCCAATATGCCGGGTCCCCCACCCACAATTCTAGGGAGGCTTGTACCCGTCCCCGCCTGCCATTGGCTGCTCCGCCCCCACCCACCCCGACACTGGATGTTTTCATCCGCGCACGGGGAGAAGCAATGGCAGTGTGGGGACCAGGAGCGGAGCAGGGAACGGGGAACTAGGTAAGTATATTCAGTGGGGGGGCCGGCATATTGGTGGTCTTTTTATAAGATTGGATAACCCCTTTGGCCGCTTTCAGACGAGCGCGTTGAAATCCATCAGTATTCTGGCTCAGGATCCTGATGATATACCATCAGTATTGTCATCAGGATTGTCATCAGGATTGCTTAAGGATTTACATGCGTATTTCTTCCTCCCTTCCTTTCTCATTATTTCTGCACTGCACAGACTGTAATGTGCGTATTTGGAAACAAATCTGCACAAAACTCGGACATGCTGCGGATTTCAAATACTGACAGAAATTCTACGCCCATGTGAATAACTCTATTCATTAACATTAGCAGCGGATTCCGGTACATTAAATCCGGACTCGATACACATTGCAAATACGCTCGTCTGAAAGCGGCCTTTAATGGGGTTTTCTACTTTCTTCTTTCGGCTAGTCCATGGGTTGATTCTGGTATGACAGCACAATTCAAGAAAACAGACCTGAGATGCAAAATCAACCACATCCCATGGACAAGAGTGGTGCTCTTGTGGGAAAACATGCAGACCCACAAACTGTTTTACATTCACTCCCTTGCTGTATTAAGGAAAAAGGTAATTGTTATCTTCCTTTAGCTATTCTCATAGCAGAATGATATCCTATCAAGGGCTCACCATTAGACAAGCTATCCAAAACTTAAAGAGGACCTTTCACCAATCCTGACACGCCTGTTTTAATAGCTTCATGCATTCCCCATGTAATAACAAGTCTGGAACATCTATTCTTGTGTCTGTATGTTGTGCCATTCCTTTATTATTTACACTAGAAGTTATGAATGAATTGCTATTTGCCTTTAGTAAGGGTACAGAGGGGAGGTAACCAGTTGGGGGTGTGTACCTGCACAGTCTGAACATGGCAGCACTGATTGGATAGAGTCAGTCTGTGCAGGTACACACCCCCAACTGGTCACCTCCCCTCTGTTCCTTTACTGAAGACAAATAGCAATTCATTCATAACTTCTAGTGCAAATAATAGAGGAATGGCACAACATAGAGCCATAAGACTAGATGTTCCAGAATTGTTAGTACGTGGGGAATGCATAAAGCTATTAAAACATGCATGTCAGGAGAGGTGAAAGGTCCTCTTTAAGGGAATTTTCCAGGATTAAAATATGGATGGACTATCCTTAGGGAAAGCCATCAATATCAGATCATGTGGGTCCCGCTCTTGGTAGCCCCGTAAATCAGCTGTTTGACAGGGACAAAGCTACAATAACCAGTACAGCCATTAATAAATCTACAGTGCTTAGATGTATGGAGCAATGTAAACAATTAAGAGACTGATTGATGCGGGTGACGAAACAATAATCCCCAGAAACCCTTTAACTCCATTCTACCCAATGACCTACAATTACATAATTGAGCCCAGGTAGTTAAAGTGGTTTACTGACTGTTTTATACTGATGACCTATGCTCAGGGTAGGTCATCAGTATCTGAAGATCCAGGAGGATCAGCTGTTTGAGGAGGCCGTGGCACTCACAGAAGTCTGTGCTTTCACTTGAATGGGACTGAGCTGCGTCTAGGCCACATTACTAATTAACATGACATCACTGTCGACAGGACTTTGTTTTCCTTCCAGCATAACGGAAACCAGACAGATCCGTTCTGCTTGCCCATATACTTCTCTTATGACGGATCAAAACGGAATACCTCTAAAGGTTTTTGTTTTGATATCCCTCTTATGGATTACATTATCACCATGTTATAACTGAAATCCATAACGGTGATGTGAACAAGCCCTAAGATGTGGACTAAGGCTCCATTCAGATGGCCGTATTATAATACGGGTGCCGTCAGGCGTGTTTTCCGCACCGCTCGGAACACACACCGGACGGCCCCATTCAAAATGCCTATACTTGTCTGTGCGTGCAGACAAGTATAGGACATGTTCTATACTTTCTTGCGGAGCCGCGGCATGGAGCCGCGGCTCAGCAAGATCGCAAGCCGGCCATAGAGGTGAACAGGCCCGCCCCATTCCGCAATTTTGGAATAAAGGAATAAAAAATTTGCGCAGTGTCCTACAGAAGAGCGGCAATACACTGCAAAGCGTGAACATGTATTTTTCTGTATGACATATGTATTTGCTGCATTTTGTATGCACCCAGTATTAATAGGCCATATTCAGTGCCACCACTAGATAGGGCTGGTGTTACCCTCTATGTACAGAGGGAAGGAACATTCTATAAACAGGTTAGTCTAGTGCAGAGTATAGAAGAGTACATATGCAGCTGATGTGGGAGCTATCCTGGAAAAAGGAATCAGCCGGAGCTAAAACGGAAAAAGAACTTGATCCACTGGAGAAGCAGGACAGATGGAAGAAGGGAGTCTAGAGTCAAAATCATTGGAGAATTGCTATCTCCACTGACACATTCAGGAGTTTGCCTCCAGTGTCTGGACACACACCTCATTTCGATCACCTGCATGAGTACATTGCCCACATCCCACAGTGGAAGTGTGGACTTGCAACCTGTTCAAAAAAGGTGTAAAGTTTAATGTTTAGGGTCTGCCCTGTTGGTTACTTTGCTTTAAAGTAAGGATTACACCCTATTCCTGGATGCTTAGGTACAAGTCAGCTAGAGAAGTGCCTCGAAAGGAAGATTCCTCTAACACATTGGCTTATTAACTACCTGTGCAGCCATGAAACCTGTAACATCTGTAGAAAGTGCATTTTGTGATTTTGTGTACCAACTGCCAGTCCATGTCTGCTAAGATCTGTCCTGATGTGTATACATTTCAATTATTCAGTAAAAAACTGTTTTGCTGAACAACTGTCTCATCCTTGATTCTTACACTACTACACTGCATCGAAATCCTCCACTGCGCCTAAAAACCCTGCCTTGTTCCTCAAAACCTTTAACAACAAGGGCATCTAAACTGTCCTCAGACAGGAGAAGCCCAGAACCAGAGTGTGTCTCAAAAGGAAGAACGGGTACGTCCTTCCCATCACTGCATGGCCTGGGGGAATGGCAAACTGAGTAAAAACTACTACCACCGTTCTTGCTACTATCACTCCTATCCTCCTCCTCCACTGTGGTGCATTACATTTGGAGTACATACCCTGGACTATAACGGTTTGTCTTTACATTTCTTCTAAGGCCATATTGGTAGAAATGCTTACAGTAGTTCATAAAATTGACTTTTTGTAAACAAGATCATGAACTTCAAGGTTCAGAGAAGAAATTTAGAACTTCAATTATGACTGTCTAAAAGAAAAGCTGTCCTTGCAAATTTTTTGTTGGACACTTTTAATAAGTGAAGGGGTTGTCAACTTTTTACAAATCCATTTAGCATGATCACTAAATATTAGTTGATTACAGATTGACCTAGTCATCAGCTGTAATCTATGGGAGGAACCAGAATGGGATATGCTCTTGGTATTCGCCCTACATGAATAGAAGATTAACTGACAGGGTATTTACACAATGGGGTCACCCGTTTAAGACCAATTTCCTCACTAGAAGTCAACACTTTCAAAAAAATATTTTTTATAACAAGTTACTGAATGTGAATCCCAGATCTCGTCATGTTAAAGTTTTCTGAAAAAAGTTAAGTTTAAAAACAAAGTTTCCAGATTCGTAAAGTTTAGCTCCCACTATGGACTTATTCCCCGGAGTACTAAAAGACTATTAATATTTATTGTGACACGAGGATAATAATTGGCAGATGTTTGCTGATTCTTCATTCTGGCTCCTTAATGTTCTGCAACCAGGTACGATGAGGTTCCTCCTGTAGTCAGACATATACTAATACTGACATGATGGGTACGGTATGTGACAATGTAGATGCTGTATTATCGTATTCCCCATATTCCTGGAAATGCTTTTTTTTTGTATGTACAGATGAAGCAGAGCTGATTTTGAGTCATACGTTTTCTGAAATAATTCATTGAGTTAGGGCTCATAAACACAACGGGACAGCACACCACAACTTATTATTTTATTGACCCAGCCAAAAACTGGTGCATCGTATGAATATTAGAGCAAAGTTTTGGGCCTTGTAACAATATAATCCTTTGTCAAGTAGGACGAGATGCACGGTCTGCGTATCAGCGTGGAGATGACATGCACACCATGCATCTTGTTCTGCTTGATAAAGGACCACATCGAAACGTTGCTGTAATATTCATAAAACGGACCAATTTTTCAGCTGGACCAAGAAAAGGACACATTGAATTACAAGTTGTGGTGCACTGTCCTGCATTTAACGTTACTGGATTCCATATCCCTTAGTGGAGGGGGATTTAGGAGGACCACCCACTAAAAGCCATTAATCTGGAGAGCTGTCATCATTGGAGTATGTACAGAATCATACAAACAACGGGGCATGGGGATGGTAGCTCTAACTACAAAGAGTCATCACTAGAGATGAGCAGTTTGATTTTATACAAGCTGAATTTGTTACAAATTTCCCCAAAGATTCTAATTTTGTCAACTCTGAAACTCTTGTGATTTGTCCCTTATAAATGGGAAAATTTTTGGACCATTTTTTAATTTAAAGGGGTTGCATATGGGTTTTGTAACCTCAGGATAGGTCATCCATATTTGATCGGCAAGTGTCCGACACCCGACAACCCCATCGATCTGCTTTTTGAAGAAGAGGCGACGCTCCACGTGAGCACTGCTTCCTCTTCATTACACTACACGTCGTCTCCCTTTCAGCGGCGGCGTAGTGTAAGTTCAATGTACTTGCTCCATTCAAGTGAATTGAGCAATTACTTGTAATTACACTTGCTTCCGAGATGACGGGCAGTGCAGTGAACAGGAAGCAGCGCTCACAAGGAGCGTCTCCTTCTCTTCAAACAGATGGGGATAGGTCCTCAATATATATATTGCCACACAACCCCTTCAGGAAAACAATGGCTGCTTGTTACCACCAGCTACCATCCGTTTACCCATAGCCATGAATGTCACTGTAGCTTTGATATTACTAATGCTGTCTTGGTGTTAAAGAGCTTGGAAGTGGTTGGATACATTCCTAGGAGATCTCAGGGTGTCATTTACACATTTTCAGGGCAATCAAGGCACTTTCGATTGAGACCAGATATATTCGGACTGAATTGAATCTGACTTGTCATTTTGACCGAATCAGACGTGAAACTAATTTTGAAAAGTGCACACATGACTCCTTACTGCAGCACTATAAAGACTTGGAGGTCATTTATTAATCACCCCTTTATTTGGTAGTGGATCTGCCAAAGTTATGAAGAGGCGCTGGCCTCTACATAACTTTGGCGCATCCAGCGCCGGTCTAAAGGTAGGACAGCTTCCTTGCTGGCTTATATTTACACCTAAAACAGATAAAGATGAATGAGATGGGCCTGCCGGACTGTCCCCTTTCATGCCTGTGCAGTGCCCCCTTTTTTAGACCTGGTGTAAGGAGGGGGGACAGATTGTGGTGCAAATAACCTTTGTGCCACAATCTGTGCCAGAAATACACTTAATATAGGCATATTTCTGGATAGTAAATGACCAACCTTGGTGTACTGGGGTCACAGTTACTATGACTTTGAATTTTATTTATGACAGGTCACAGACATTCCTAGGTTATCCAACACCCATTGACTTTGACGGCTATAAATGCAAATTAAGGAGCCTGCATTAAAAATTTCCTACCATGTTGCTTCTGAGGAATGTGTGAGTCCTTTGCCTGAATCTGACATAAATCGATCAGATCGCTGCTCCTGTTTCTGATGTCTACTGTTTCTCTGCTCTCCCCCTCCCTTCTCTCAATGTTAGAAATAACAACAGGAGGTTATTTACAGTAGATCTGTGTGCAGAGGGGGTAGAGGATTTATGGAGGGCAGCATGGAGGGATGCAGATAGAGAGAAGGAACACAAAAGGCAATTTGCAGGAGGAAGACAGCAGCTTCCTGGAAACACGGATCCAGCATGTATTAATAGCATGTTTTTGACCGCATATTACGCTCCATATCATGGTTACAAAACCTCCTAGGAGTTGTTTTTTGTTCCTTATCAATACTGTAGAATAATAGGCTACTATGGAACAATCGCCACTTTGAGACACTGCCAGAGGATCTCCGCAACCTAAACTAACAATTTCTCTTACATTTTTAGGCATGAAAATACATTCAGCATAATACATGTGTAAGTTATAAAGGTTAAGACAAAATTAAAAAAACAAACATTTGCTCATTCTTCTGTTTTTGATCCATTTTGAAACTCCACATTATGTCGCAGCAATGTGCAGGAAGAAAGTTGTGGATTATCAGACTTTTTAAATGCTAAATAAAGAGGTTTTTTTACTAGAGAGGTTTATTTTTTGGTAGCTATGCTACTGAATCCCTTGTGAGAAAAGCACATTGCGTACATTTATTGTACCATTTGTGTAGTTCAAAGAAGTCAACAATTTAACAAATTTAGGGACAGGCTAAAAACAATTTCATACAATATATCCAATTTCAATACCAAATTTCAAGCCTGTAACCAGTGGCATACATAGAGAAATAAGGGCCCCATAGCAAGGATCAAACCAGGTCCCGCACAGGACGGAAGGGTTTCTGCCTAAACCTCTTTCAGTGACCCTTGGGCCATTTTCCCACTGCCTCATTTGCTAAAAGTTGTTCCTTTAGAGGGTAGAGTCCTGACCAAGTTTTCACCCCCAGTAGAAGAGGAGATGATCCTAACTAAGACTGGGCTCCCTCTTGTCCTAGGCCCCATAGCAGTTGCCTGGTCTGTTATGGTAGTTATGCCCCTGCCTGTAACTCAAATTGCCTAAAACACAATATCCAAAATGTACTGCAACCAAAATATATATTTTTAGATGTTAGCAAAGTCCAAAGTTATGGAGTTAGAGTAAATAAAAACTTTTTTTAGGATTTAGGAGAGTCCAAAACTATGGATCTGACAAACACCTCTGTGGCAGCTTATTTTATTATTAAAGGTATATCAGATATCCAGGAGCTACAGCTTCCATTCTTTCTTCTGGTCTTCTTCATTTACCTCATCACTCTTGGAGGTAACATGGCCATTGTTTCACTGGTCACTCTGGATCATCATCTCCATACTCCGATGTACTTCTTCTTGGGGAACTTGTCAATGATGGATATGTCTTGTTCCACCGTAGCTCTACATAAACCTCTGATTGCATTCATATCAAAAGATAGATCCGTCTCGTTCTTTAGCTGTTTTGCCCAAATGTATTCATTTTTAGCCTTCACGTGTGATGAACTGTTGATTCTGACTGCAATGAGTTATGACCGTTATGTTGCTATCTGCAACCCATTGAGATACAACGAGGTTATGAACAACAAGGTCTGTTCTCTCCTGGCCTGTTTCTGTTGGGTCATTGGTTTTCTAAATAGCATACCATGCCTCTTGGAAATCTCATCATTTACATGCTACACATCATTGGAAGTCAACCATTTCATCTGTGATATTATGCCCATCATGAAGCTTACTTGTAACGACACCACTATTTTGGAACTCTACATATTTCTGGAAGGGGTATTACTTGCCACTTTTACCCCGTTTATCCTCACTTTTATATCCTATGCCTTTATCATTAGTACCATACTGAGGATACGGTCTAGTGTCGGCAGACGTAAAGCCTTCTACACATGTTCCTCACACTTAACAGTTGTCACCCTTCTCTATGGTACTTTATCTTACCAATATTTCCGACCCATTTCGTCTGTGAGATTGGAATCCAACAAACTCTACTCATTGTTTAATACGGCCGCAGTCCCCATACTTAACCCCCTGATTTACAGTTTGAAAAACAAAGATGTGATAGCAGCAATGAAGAGAAGGTTATGTTGTTTTAAGACCAGTGTAAAGGAAAAAATGATAAAAAAAAGCAGACTTAAAGGAATTAAACCATTTTTCATCTAGTACTTCTGAATTGTTATGAATTGCTCTGTATTCTTAGCAGATCTTCACATTCCTGGTTTGGCTTTACTGCAGCTGCCTGGCACTATTCTGGCTACAGTTAAAGCTCACTTCCACACTATTGTAGCTAAGGAAACAAATGAGTGAGCTCAGTGTGGTGTTTCCATATCTTCCATTGTGCAGATGTGTCCTTCCTTACCCTTCCTTTTTTTTTCTCAAGACGTGTCCTTCCTTACCTTTCCTCTTGGCTCAAGATGTCCACAGATGAGTTGAACAAGATGATCAGGTTTGAACAGAAATATATTTGAGTTACTTGCAATGCCCTACAGGGTAACTAAATATTTTTAAAGCTGGTCATCTTATGCCACCTATCTCAGGATATCGCGAGGCAAGAGAAAAGATCGAGAAAGGTGTCCTGCTGCTCCACACAACCCTAAAGTATACAATTTGTAGTGCCCAGGAGCAAAGGTACCTTAGAGTCTGGACGTTTGTGAACATTTGCCCCTATTATTGCTATAAAATGCCAACAACTCACTACTTTTGTGCCTTTTGAAGGGTTAACATGCACTGTGATTTATGCTGTTGTTTGCCATTCTATATTGTGGAATTGCATTTTATATGATATATTCCGTTCATCTGCATATTTACTGCATTGTGCTAGTATTGAATTGTGGAGAGGGTTAATGCACAGCCAACTAATACTGAGAGACTTTGGGAATTTTCAGCTTGTGCACTGAGAAGCTAGTAATTTTTCACTGCTGTCATAAGGGACTATGCAGAGCTGAATTTTGGAGGGTAAAACCAAACACAGTGAAATTTTCATTGTCTAGTTCAGCACTGTCAGACTGTTGTTTATGACTAGAGATGAGCGAGCACTAAAATGCTCAGGTGCTCGTTATTCGAGTCGAACTTTTCCCGATGCTCGGGTGCTCGTTTCGAGTAACGAACCCCATTGAAGTCAATGGAAGACTCGAGCATTTTTTGCGGGGGACCAAGGCTCTGCCTAGGGAAGGCTGGGTGAAAACCTGGAAACCTCAGAAAATGATGGAAACACCACGGAAATGGACAGGAAACAGCAGGGGCAGCATGCATGGATGCCTCTAAGGCTGCTTAATCCCACCATTACCCCAAATTCTCAGGCAACAGCCTGGTGGTTACCCTCATGGCAATGGTCACCCAGACCAAGAAAGGCGATGCAAATACCCATCACATGTTAGGGAAGCACCCAACTAGGTGCAACGAAGGTCCATCACCGCCTGCAGGTGACACCACTGCTCATGCTGGCACTGCAGCTAAAATCAAGTTTAGTATCTGTTCTTATCAGTTGCTGTGGCTGTTGGATGTATAGTGGTGAGCATAGCTGCTTCCCAAGCATCTAAAAAATAAATCAGTACAATATCTAATACGTCCCCCTACCCGGGCAAATTGTTTGGAGAGAGGGCCTGTAGGTGGGGGGGAAGGAGGTTTCGCTGGAAGAGCCAGAGGAGTGCCCCCTGGGCTAGCGTGTGTGGTGGTGACAACAGCCGGAATGGATTTAGAAAAACTGTTGCATCAACCGGTGCGGTATCGATTCTTCTCAATTTAATACCGTATACGTCCCCTATCTTGGGACCTTATATTTTATGGATTTTTCGACCACGGAAAATGGAAAAAGAGCTTGCTCTGGCCAGGGGAGTGTCTTTCCCACTGCAGCTAAGGGGAAGTGTCCATGCTCTGCCTATCACAGGTCAGGAGGCAATTAAAAGAAGAAGCAAAAAAAACATCAGTACAATATCTAATGCGTCCCCTATCCGGGTAAATTGTTTGTAGAGTGGGCCTGTAGGTAGGGGGCAGGCTGGGGGGAAGGAGGTTTCGCTGGAAGAGCCAGAGGAGTGCCCCCTGGGCTAGCATGTGTGGTGGTGACAACAGTCGGGTGTACTTAGAATGACGACGCAGGACCCCAACTTAAAAATTTATCATCAACCGGTACAGTCGTAAATTATGAGATTGATCAAGTGTGGTATGTCTTCTACATATACTACTCAGTTTAATACCGTATATGGCAGCTATCCGGAAAAATAGTTTGTAGAGAGAGAGAGAGAAAGATAGGACAAAGAAGTAAATTGTTTGGAGAGAGGGCCTGTAGGTGGGGTGGCAGGCTGGGGGGAAGGAGGTTTCGCTGGAAGAGCCAGAGGAGTGCCCCCTGGGCTAGCGTGTGTGGTGGTGACAACAGTCGGGTGTACTTAGAATGACGACGCAGGACCCCAACTTAAAAATTTATCATCAACCGGTACAGTCATAAATTATGAGATTGATCAAGTGTGGTATGTCTTCTATGTATACTACTCAGTTTAATACCGTATATGGCAGCTATCCGGAAAAATAGTTTGTAGAGAGAGAGAGAAAGATAGGACAAAGAAGTAAATTGTTTGGAGAGAGGGACTGTAGGTGGGGTGGCAGGCTGGGGGGAAGGAGGTTTCGCTGGAAGAGCCAGAGGAGTGCCCCCTGGGCTAGCATGTGTGGTGGTGACAACAGCCGGGTGTAGTTAGAATGACGACGCAGGCCCCAACTTAAAAATTTAGCATCAACCGGTACAATTGTCAATTATGAGCTACATCAATTGTGGCATGACTTTTAAATGGATATTGCATGTGGTCACGTACTCCCTGGAACCCCATAGTCACCCCTTCCCTGATGTGCTAGCCCAGAACATTCTCTGCCCCAATTCGCAAGACCTTTTGCTTTTCCGTGTGCTGACAGTGGGGATTTGCCAGTGTTGTCTGAGGAGGTGGTGGACAATGGCGAGACACAGGTGTCGGGGGGTGAGGTAGTTGTATGGGAAGCAAGTTACAGAGGGGACTCCTTGGGGGGGAATTTCTCAGGATGGGACAGATTCAACTTGGGTGGATCAGGCACAGGAACAGATAAATTTTGGGGGGGGGGTTATTTAACTTTTATTTAGCAAAAATAACCACAGAGATATTTATTCGTTATCTTCTCTGCGCAGTCTGGCTTAGGGGTTCGTCACTTTGATGGCGAGCTGTGCCGCTCTCTCCACAATGGTCTGTAGGTTCTTAGATGGAGACTTTGTCGGCGATTTCAGTACAGAATGACTTGTTGCTCATCAACAGAACCACGACCTCCTTGACATTGTGGACAAGGAATTTGCGGGTGGACCAGGAAATTGCGGAACCCTGTGAGCAGCATGTGTTTGGTCTTCTACTTGCTACCGTATCCAATGTTGGGCAATATAGATTCGCAAGTAATATTATTTTTCACACCTATCCCAAAAATAAAAATGTATGCAGTTTACGCAAATAAAACTGGAAACTGGAATTGGAGAGAGGGCCTGTAGGTGGACCTCCGGAAAAATTGTTTGGAGAGAGGGCCTGTAGGTGGAACTCCGGAAAAATTGTTTGGAGAGAGGGCCTGTAGGTGGACCTCCGGAAAAATTGTTTGGACAGAGGGCCTGTAGGTGGAACTCCAGAAAAATTGTTTGGAGAGAGGGCCTGTAGGTGGACCTCCGGAAAAATTGTTTGGACAGAGGGCCTGTAGGTGGAACTCCGGAAAAATTGTTTGGAGAGAGGGCCTGTAGGTGGACCTCTGGAAAAATTGTTTGAATAAAGGGCCTGTAGGGGGCCCTCCTGAAAAATTGTGCTAAAAGAGTGCCAGTTGGCCCTCTAAAAAATGGCGTTTTTTGGGTCAGCGTTAGGCAAAGACGATATGTAGGAGGAGGAGGAGTAGGAGGAGGAGTAGAGAAGAGGAATCGGATACATAAGTTATTTAAATCTTTAGCTGCTTTCCCCCGGAGGAGATTTGAATTCTGGTGAAATCCAGGCTTTTTTCATTTTAATAAGCGTCAGCCTGTCAGCGCTGTCAGTTGACAGGCGTGTACGCTTATCGGTGATGACGCCACCAGCTGCACTGAATACCCGCTCTGACAGCACGCTAGCGGCAGGGCAGGCCAGCACCTCCAAGGCGTACAGCGCCAGTTCAGGCCACGTGTCCAGCTTTGAAACCCAGTAGTTGTATGGAGCAGAGTGATCGCTACGGACGTTGGTATGGTCAGCTAGGTACTCCCTCACCATCTTTCTGTACAGCTCCCCCCTACTCTGCCTAGACTGGGGACAGGTAACAGTGTCTTGCTGTGGTGACATAAAACTGGCAAAGGCCTTGGAGAGCGTTCCCCTGCCAGTGCTGGTCAAGCTGCCTGCTCGACTCATCTCCCCCGCTACTTGGCTCACAGAACCATGCCCTCTGCCGCTAGCGGCGTCAGATGGGAAGAATTGTTTCATCTTGTGCACCAGGGCCTGTTGATATCTATTCACTCTCATACTCCTTTCCTCTGCAGGGATGAGAGTGGAAAGGTTCTGCTTGTACCGTGGGTCCAGGAGAGTGAACACCCAGTAATCGGTGTTTGAAAAAATTCTTCTAACGCGAGGGTCACGGGATAGGCAGCCTAACATGAAGTCTGCCATGTGCGCCAGAGTCCCAACACGTAAGAATTCCCTCTCCTCACTGGCCTGACTCTCCATTTCCTCCTCCTCCTCCTCCAAGTCCTCCTCTTCAGCCCATACACGCTCAAGAGTTAAGGACTGAGCACTGGTACCCTCTACTGTCTCGCCGACATTCTCCTCCTCTTCCTCCTCATCCTCATCCCCCTCCTCCGATACGTGCTGATAAACAGACAGGAGGGTGCTCTGGCTATCAAGCGACGTATCTTCCTCCACCGTCTCTTGTGACAAGCGCAAAGCATCCGACTTGATGCTGAGCAGTGAGTTTTTCAACAGGCAAAGCAGCGGGATGGTGAGGCTGATAATGGCGGCATCGCCGCTGACCATCAGTGTTGACTCCTCAAAGTTGCTCAACACCTGGCAGATATCAGACATCCACGTCCACTCCTCATTGTAGACTTGAGGAATCTGACTGACCTGACTACCAGTTCTGGTGGAAGATGACATCTGGCAGTCTACAATCGCTCTGCGCTGCTGGTAAACTCTGGATAACATGTTTAATGTGGAATTCCATCGCGTGGGCACGTCGCACAACAGTCGGTGAGCGGGCAGTTGTAGGCGGCGCTGCGCTGCCCTGAGAGTGGCAGCATCTGTGTTCGACTTGCGGAAATGCGCACAGATGCGGCGCACCTTGGTGAGCAAATTAGACAGATTAGGGTATGTCTTGAGGAACCGCTGAACTATTAGATTGAACACGTGGGCCAGGCATGGCACATGTGTCAGTCTGCCGAGTTGCAGAGCCGCCACCAGGTTACGCCCGTTGTCACACACAACCATGCCTGGCTTAAGGTTCAGCGGTGCCAGCCACAGATCGGTCTGCGCCGTGATGCCCTGTAACAGCTCTTGGGCGGTGTGCCTTTTGTCACCTAAGCTCAGCAGTTTGAGCACCGCCTGCTGGCGCTTACCCATGGCACTGCTGCTGCGCCTAGAGCTACCGACTGAAGGCGCCGTGCCCACGGATAGTAATTCGGTGGAGGAGGAGGAGGAGGGGTCGGAGGAGGAGGAGGCATAGTAGGTCTGAGAGACTGTGACCGAGGTAGGCCCCGCAATCCTCGGTGTGGGCAGTACATGAGCGGCCCCAGGGTCATTCTCGGTCCCAGCCTCCACCAAGTTAACCCAGTGTGCCGTCAGTGAGATATAGTGTCCCTGCCCGGCAGCACTTGTCCACGTGTCCATGGTTAGGTGGACCTTCTCAGAAACAGCGTTGGTCAGGGCACGGATGATGTTCTCTGACACGTGCTGGTGTAAAGCTGGGACGGCACATCGGGAAAAATAGTGGCGGCTGGGGACGGAATACCGAGGGGCAGCCACCGCCATGAGATTGCGAAAGGCCTCGGTCTCTACCAGCCTATAGGGCAGCATCTCCAGGCTAAGCAATTTGGAGATGTGGACGTTGAGGGCTTGGGCATGTGGGTGGTTGGAACTGTATTTCCTCTTATGCTCCAGCGTCTGCTGTAAAGACAGCTGAACGCTGCGCTGGGACACGTTGGTGGACACTGTGGAGGATCGTGGAGGCGAAGGTGTGGTTTTCCGGCGGGAGGCGCTCGTGCCGGGGTCCTGGGCAGGGGGTTGACTAGCAGAGGCAGCGAGTGACGCAGGGGGTTGACTAGCAGAGGCAGCGAGTGACACAGGGGAAGGAGCAGTGGTGTGACCCGCAGGAGGTGGTGAACGGCCTTGGTTCCATTGAGTGGGGTGTTTAGCACTCATATGCCTGCGCATGCTGGTGGTGGTTAGGCTAGTAGTAGTGGCACCCCTGCTGATCCTGGTGTGGCACAGGTTGCACACCACAGTCCGTCGGTCATCCTCACTTTCTTTAAAGAACCTCCAGACTTGCGAACATCTAGGCCTCGCCACGGGAGCTTCACTACGTGAAACAGTTGCTGCTGATGCACCAGCTCTGGCCCTGCTTCTCCCTCTGGCCACACCACTGCCTCTTACAACCTGTTCTGGTGCAGCACTCGCCTCCGCCTCAGAAGCACTGTCTTCACTCGGCATATCAACCCAGCTCGGGTCAGTCACCTCGTCATCCTCCGATTCCTCAGTCTGCTCCCCCCTCGGAATTCCTCCCCTTACAACAACTTCACCACTGTCTGACAACCGTGTCTCCTCATCGTCCGACACCTCTTTACAAACTTCTTCCACTAACTCAACATTGTCATTATCATCATCATCACCCACAGACTGCGACAGTTGGAACACTTGGGCATCGGGAAAGAGGTCAGCAGCAACCTGAGAAGTGGTTTGTGACTCTGGGAAGGGTCCAGAAAACAGTTCCTGAGAGTATGCCAGATCGCATTCCAAATTTTCCTGGGAGGGGGCAGACTGGGGGGAAGGAGGTTGAGGTGGAGGAGCCAGAGGAGTGCTCCCTTGGGTAACATGGGTGGACTGCGTGGAAGACTGATTGGCGGACAAATTACTTGAAGCATTATCTGCAATCCACGAGATCAGCTGTTCGCACTGTTGTGGTTTCAACAGTCCTCTACCACGTGTCCCTGTAAGTTGAGACATGAAGCTAGGGACTGTAGCTCTGAGGCGTTCCACAGCTCCCTCATCATCAGGTACTGTCTCACCCTGCCCAGGACCACGGCCTCTGCCCCCTGCAGTAATTGAATGCCCACACCCACGCCCTCGAACCTTAGCCCTGGGGTTCCACATTTTCTGTATATAATTCTATTCTATAAAAAAAATAAAATAAATGGGCCTGGTTTACTGAAACCCACAAACTTGTTCAGTCTGGTTTAATTTTGTGACGTACAGAAAGTGTCACCTGGACAGTATATACCGTTTGGAGTGAGTATGCTGAACTGCGTCACACAGAAAGGTGACACGCAGCTGTGTGAAATGGATTTGTATCACTCAGCTAAAACAACAAAAAACTTTTTTTTTCTATATTTTTTTTTTAAATATTTTTTTCTTTCACTTTAGTTTTTTTGGGAACGTGACGTGCAGAAACTATCGTACAGCTGACTGACACCCTACTGACGGTAGCTATTTAGACTGAGACCCAGACAAAAGTCGCACAGAGATTTTTAGAATCAAGCTATATATACGTGACAGGTAGCAGGTGACTTGGTTGTTTTTTGTGACGTACAGACAGTGTCACCTGGACAGTATATACTGTTTGGAGTGAGTATGCTGAACTGCGTCACACAGAAAGGTGACACGCAGCTGTGTGAAATGGATTTGTATCACTCAGCTAAAACAACAAAACACTAATTTTTTTTCTATATTTTTTTTAAAATATTTTTTTCTTTCACTTTAGTTTTTTTGGGAACGTGACGTGCAGAAACTACCGTACAGCTGACTGACACCCTACTGACGGTAGCTATTTAGACTGCAACCCAGACAAATGTCGCACAGAGATTTTTGGGATGAAGCCATACACGTGACAGGCAGCAAATGACTTGGTTGTATTCGGTGACATACAGAAAGTGTCACCTGGACAGAAAATAGTGAGTGTATTGAACTGTGACACACAGAATGGTTCCACACTGCTGTGTGCAATGGATTTGTATCACTGAGATATAACATAAAAAAAAGGGGGTTATATATGTCGATAGCTGCACTACTAGTGCCAGCCAGCCAAGTGCCAAAAAAAAAAAAAAATGTCTTCTAGCCCTTAGAAGGGCTGTTGGGTTCTTTGTGGGTGATCCCTGCCTAACAGACAACTAAATGCAGGCCCTAACACTGTCCCTGAAAGGCAGCAGCTCTATCCCTAACGACATCCAGAAGGCATCTGAGCCGAGCACCGCGGACAGTGATTAGTATATTCCAGGGTCACCTGATCAGGCCAGCCAGCCCCTGCTATCGACATGTAAGGGCCCCACGTGATGCTGGGTGGTACGCACAGTCTCCTGGCTTGTGATTGGCTGTGTTTTTAGGTGCCAAAAAAGCACAATGCGGAAGTTGCCATTTCCTCGAGCATGGCGAGATACTCGTCCGAGCAGCGAGCACTTACGAGTACCCTAATGCTCGAACGAGCACCAAGCTCGGACGAGCATGCTCGCTCATCTCTATTTATGACTGAAAACTGCTTGTTTATTCACAGACTTGTATTAAAGCCCAACACAAGTCTATGACAGCCTTCAACTGCAACATTGTTTCTCTTAGGCTGTGCTTCTCCAGCTTCACCCCTCCCACTAGAAGATTTTAGATCATTCTAGTGAACAGTGAGGATACCCGTCATGGGGTACTCAGTGACCTAGCATTCATTATCTATAACAGCTATTTTGGGCCTCAAGGATATAGCATTTTTTCTTATTTTTTGCATCAATATGTTCTAAGAGCCATAATAGGTTAGGCTACTTTCACACCAGCGTTTTTGCTGGATCCGTCATGAATCAGCAAAAACGCTTCCGTCATGATAATACAACCGTCTGCATCCGTTCTAAACGGATCTGGTTGTATTATCTTTTAAATAGCCAAAACAGATCCGTCATGAACTCCATTGAAAGTCAATGGGGGATGGATCCGTTTTCTATTGTGTCTGAGAAAACGGATCCGTCCCCATTGACTTGCATTGTGAGTTATGACCGTTTGGATCAGTTTCTTCATGTGGACACCAAAACACAGCAAACAGCGTTTTAGTGTCCGCCTCCAAAACGGAATGGAGACTGAACTGAAGCAAAACTGATGCATTCTGAGCGGATCCTTTTCCATTCAGAATGCATTAGGAAAAAACTGATCAGTTTTGGACCGTTTATGAGAGCCTGTGACGGATCTTACAAACGGATCCTTACAACGCAAGTGTGAACGTGGCCTTACCTTTTCCATCCACATAGCCAACATATCTATAGCTAGACAATGTAAACTTTTTTTGTGGCACCATTTTGGGTTACATAAAATATGTTCTGTCTTCTTACACGTTCACACAGTGTGCAGTCTGACATTCAGCATAAACCATTCCTGTCTTCCAAATAAGAGGACTGTTCTTTGTAGTCTAACTTGTTCATTGGTCAACAGGTCGTACATATGTGATAGATTGAATATATACCATTGATTGATTGATTGACTGATTGATTGATTGATTGATTGATTGATTAAACAGGATTGTTTGGTAAAACTACAAGAATACAAATAACATGTATAAGTATAAAGCATAGGATAGCATGTACTATAACATTACATTAACAGTGAAGCACATGGCAAAATGGCTGCCTATACATAGGATTATATGTCTAACATCTAACAGTTGTAACTCCCTGAGTAACAATTACAACTCACTGAACAGCTTTGCATAACATCATGTCCCTGAAACAGAGGTATATCTCTCACCTGATAAGCTTTTACAAGGATGGTGGAGTTTGAGAAGGAGACATGCATAGGACAGCTCTGTACTGTGTCCTGGAGACTGAAGACTTCTCGTTCCCAGAATGCCTTTCACTCCCACAATGCAGTGCACCACCCACAATGCAGTAGTTTTTGTAATAGGAAAAACAAGGTGTAATACAACTTAACACCGCTAGATGGTGCTATAACCACACTTTATACTTCTGAGATACGATGACTGAGGCAGTAAAGTAAACTGTAATGATTTTCTAACCCTGCTGTGCAGAACACAATGTGTTGATATTTTCTCATAATTTTCTTTAGGCGGATAGAAAAAAAACAGTAATTCTGCAATTGTGTTTTGATTTTACTGTGGTATAAATGACATGTTAACTTTATTTTGCAATTTGTTAGGATTATGGGATTATACCAAATTTATACAGATTTTTTAGATTTACTATTTTTGCACCACATGGAAGTGGTAGTTGTGGTACTGATAGGAGTAGTGGTGTTTCACAGTGGTTGTCCTCTCTCCACAGCAACCTGCAGTGATTGGATGACAAATTTTACCTCAGGGCCCACCCTGGTATTAGGGCTCCTGCTTGGTGTTAAGTGTGGTGTACCTGATGTTAGATGGCTGGGTTCAAAGCAGGAGGGCAGATGTAGGTCTTGTAGGTAACGATAGTATTCAGTTCAGTTGCTCCAGGATACATACACAAAGCTGAACATGGGATAACCATTAGTGAGATGGCTGACTTTGAGTCTCTCTCTATCAGATCCCAACTACTTTCCAAATCAACCAAAGGGCCAAAGGGGTGCAGTGTATCTCTATATGTACTGCAACTACCACAGTGGGATGTAGATCCCCCAACAGGTATCTAATCCGTAAAATCATTGAGGTCATCTGGGGTGATATATCCTTTTTCTTAGAAGTAAGGCCTGTTGCCATAAACGAGCAATTGCACTTACTGTTCCTTGCACCAATTTCTAAAGCTGGGCCCCACCCCGGCACATATAGATGATCCCTCTCAATTAGCCTGTTTAGACCAGACATATAGGCCTGTTACTGGGGAGTTGCCGTAGTTATGGCGCTCACTATGAAGGATAAATAATGCATTGGCTTTATAGTATGAATCGTTATGGTTGAAATAATAACAATTATTTGTATTTTTTTATTTAATTTTTTTATCCTTTTTTTTACAAAATAAAGTATTTTCTAACAGAAAAGGAGTTCTTTGTCATATTCTTTGTTTTTACTTTTTTATTATTGCTAGATATTATTAATATTTATTGCTGACTCTTACCACTTTTTGCCATGTACACTATTGACTATGGCATCCAAGAGTATTGGAGTTATCTCATCTTATCTTTCTTGGACACTCTCGATTCACTGGCAACTTGGTAAGTGATACTACTCTAAGGGGGCATCCGGGTCCAATCCTTTGTCATTGTAGTTGTCTTAGACGATATAATGTTAGGTTTGTGTTGTTGGATTACTACTGCTTGCATATGTTGTCTATTAACCATCTTATGGAAACTAGAAGTATTTGGACACGTTACGACCTCCTTCACACATTGATTCCGGATTTATCCAGAGGAGACCCAGAGGAGTCTATACACGCCTACGACATCGGGTCTACTGTTTTGAATATGTACCCAGTGCCCTTTAATGACTTCTGCTAGGATTATGTTATATTTTCACCTTCTGACTTTGTAAGATATTATCAAATTTGTACCTATATTATCTTACAATCTGGATATTTATGGATGCTCACCTCATGTTTTCTATGGTTTATATCAGGGGTCCCCAAACTACGGCCGCACCGCACTTCTGTCTTTTCCTGGCGGATAAAATAAAAAACTCTCTTACCTCTCCTGCGCCATGGCCCGCTCCGGGTCCGGCGCTCCTCTGTCTTCTCTGCCCACGCTGCACTGTCCTGACCGTGTACAGCGTCAGGGCGTAGTGCGCGCACTCTGACCTGACGCTGCACGCAGCCAGGTGACAGTGCAGTGTGGGCAGAGAAGACGGAGGAGCGCCGGACCCGGAGCTGAGCTGCGGCGCAGAAGAGGTAAGAGAGTTTTTTATTTTATTCTGATGGGGGCAGAATGGGTTGATCTGAGGTCTGATGGGGGCACAGTGGGCTGATCTGAGGTCTGATGGGGGCACAGTGGGCTGATCTGAGGTCTGATGGGGGCACAATGGGCTGATCTGAGGTCTGATGGGGGCACAATGGGCTGATCTGAGGTCTGATGGGGGAACAATGGGCTGATCTGAGGTCTGATGGGGCACAGTGGGCTGATCTGAGGTCTGATGGGGCACAGTGGGCTGATCTGAGGTCTGATGGGGGCACAATGGGCTGATCTGTGGTCTAATGGGGCACCGTGGGCTGATCTGAGGTCTGATGGGGGCACAATGGGCTGATCTGAGGTCTGATGGGGGCACAATGGGTGATAAGATATATGCAGTGTGCATAGGGATTTGTTCATAGCTTTTTTTTTTATAGTCCAGCCCTCCAACGGTCTGAGGGACAGTGAACTGGCCCCCTGTGTAAAACGTTTGGGGACCCCTGGTTTATACTATTTATCCGACTTGTTTATTCACTATTACCCTATATGCTTACCTATTGACATTGATGTCTGTCACATCATTTTGTCTTAGTGTTTGAAAAAGGTCATGTCAACCGAAACGTCACAACAGAAATGTGAAGTTGCCTTATATTATCAATGAAGAATAAGTAACCCTCTTAAGCGCAATTGGAGTGCTGAAATTTGTATTTAATACTGTTACTGCCTGGGAAGCCACAATTACAGCACCTGGACTGCTAAGACAAGAGTGCCTCCCCATTACAATTATTAGATTTTGACTGCTAGTCAGGGCTTTGCAATGCACTCACAGACATTTTGCCCAGTTGACAGACTTTGAGAAAAGGTACTTCATTGGACTGAGAGAAGCAGGATTATCGTTTTGATGAATTGCCTGCAATCTAGGCGGTTCTAACCTAATTGGTAGGACGTGTTGGGAGCAGCGATTACATGAGGGCACACATGGCAGACAGGCTCCGGACAGCCCAGACAGAGCAGCAACCTATGAGTATGCAGGACCTACAGGCCCTGCTGCAACATCTGTGGGCAAATGGTGCCACAGAATACCATAGAGAATCTGTATGCCACCATGTTCTACCATATCTCTTCTTGTATCCAGGCTAGAGGTTGTATTCCATCTAGTATCCAGGCTAGAGGCTGTATCTCATCTTGTATCTAGGCCATAGGCCTATCTCATCTTGTATCCAGGCTAGAGGCCGTATGTCATCTTGTGTCCAGGCTAGAACTCGCATTTCATTTTGTATCCAGGCTAGAGGCCATATCTCATCTTGTATCCAGGCTAAAGGCGTATCTCATCTCTGATTTATCAACAAGCATAGCATTAACTCCAGAATACTTCATATCTCTATGGCATTTGTGCTTTATCTGGTTAGCAGTGTGCCGTTGCATTGCATGTATTTTCCCTTCCTTGTGCAATCAGCCATAGAAACGTGCACCTGCGCATTGGGATGTGCTGACTGAAATCCCCTGTTTTTCTTTGTATCTCATCTTGTATCCAGGATAGAACCAGTATCTCATCTTGTATCCAGGCTAGAGGCCATATCTCATGTTGTGTCTGGGCTAGAGGCCATATCTCATCTTGTATCCAGGCTAGAGGCTGTATCTTATCTTGTATCCAGGCTAGAGGCTGTATCTTATCTTGTAATCAGGCTAGAGGCTGTATCTGATCTTCTATCTAGACTGATCACCGTATCTCATCTTGTTTCCAGGCTAGAGGCCGTATCTCATCTTGTATCCAGGCTAGAGGCTGTATCTCATCTTGTTTTCAGACTAGAGGCCATATCTCATCTTGTATCCAGACTAGAGGCCCTATCTCATCTTGTATCCAGGCTAAAGGCTGTATCTCATCTTGTATCCAAGATAGAAGCCATATATTATCTTGTATCCAGGATAAAGGCGTATGTCATCTTGTATCCAGGATAGAACCAGTATCTCATCTTGTATACAGGCTAGATGCTGTATCTTATCTTGTAATCAGGCTAGAGGCTGTATCTGATCTTGTATCCAGACTGAACACCGTATCTCATCTTGTTTCGAGGATAGAGCCCATATCTCATCTTGTATCTAGTCTAGAATCTGTATCTCATCTTCTTTCCAGGCTAGAGGCCGTATCTCATCTTGTATTCAAGATAGAAGCCATACATCATCTTGTATCCAGGCTAGAGGCTGTATCTCATTTTGTATCCAGACTAGAGCCCGTATCTCATCTTGTATACAGTCTAAAGGCCATATCTCATCTTGTATCCAGGCTAGAGGCCGTATCTCATCTTGTATCCAGGCTAGAGGCCATATCTGATCTTGTATCCAGGCTAGAGGTGGCCCAACAGCGTCCTAGAGCCTCCTTCTAATTTTACAGTTTTTCCCAATAAACTTTTCCTTTCGCTCTAATTTTGTAATCCCTTACATATATCATCATTATATTCACACATAAAAAGTTTAATTCGATTCTATCAATTGACTCTTGTGCTATTTTTATTTTTTGTCATTGGGTGTATGCACCACTATCAGATGTCACCACATCAGCAACAGTTACAGCAGCTTACACTTTACATCACATACTGTACGTGACCACTAGGAGTCCCCCTTTTGCTACTCTACTGATTCCAAGATATGGCAAGTAAATACTGGTCATCACCTTGTAGGAGACATTACACATGCTGTTGGTTAACCCTTTCCAACACTGTCAGTTCATCCTGAAACGTGGTAGTATATATTAACACAGCAAACACTATGCAGAAATTAATATTAACATTAAAGGGGTTGTCTGGTTTCCGATATTGATGACCTATCTTCAAGATAGGGGGGTCCGACTCCCAGCACCGTTTGAAGAGACTCAGCACTGTGGTCTCTTCAAACAATTAATCGGTGGGAGTGCGGGGGTAGGTCTTTTTTTAATAGGCGGTAAGCTGTTTCTGGCTACTGTAAGGGATCGATTCCTCTCTCAGGGGGTCGCCATCACACACTTCTTCACAACACGGGATTTTCAAGTCCACACAACTTTATTTTCTCACTTTTTGCTCCAGCATGAAACACAACCATCAAAATAACACCTGCCCGGCTAGGCTCTGACTGCACATAGTAGATCAGCTAACTCACCTAAATACAAATGCTGTTCACACACAGCTTTTAAGTGCGGCTTCCTCAGCCGTTCAGTCCAGCAGCCTCCTGGCTGTGACTCCAACCGTACTTTTGGGGGGAGATTGTCCAACAGTCCTCCTGACTCTGACCGTGTGACCCTCTTCTCCTAGGGTCACTGAGCCCCCCAAACTTCCAGGATACACTGAGCCTTGTGGCCCCTCAGCCCTCATGGCTGAGACCACACAGAGCCACCGCAGGCTCTAACCTCTCAGGCCTCCTCAGCCTTTCTCTTCCTCAGGCTTCCTCAGCCTTGTGCCCCCCTTCTCCCCAGCCCTTCTGGCTGGGACCACACGGGCCCTTTTCAGGTCTGTTCCCTGGGGCCCTCTCTCTCTCTAACACACAGTTCAGGTTAACTTATCCCTGCCTGATTAATCCAGCTGGCCTCACCTGGGGCCAGGGAAAACCTGTGACGGATTAGGGTGTGTGGACTGGAAGACTCCCACTTCCAACCTGTCTCCCAGTCCAAGAAATCCAGACTATGCAACATTAAACAAAAACCAGCTCCAGCAACTATGCTTTCTGAAGCTATACCACTTCTGGATTTCAGTTCTCACCTGGCTAAACTGACAAACCAGGCGAGATACACACCCCACACCTCACATTACTACACACATCACCACACTACTGAGAGGTTTTCCTGGTGTAAAAGATGACATCTAAACTTTTTTATAGCCTCATGGCTTTTAAGTTACCAGCAACACATCTTCAGTGGAGCTAAGCCAGATATAATGGGAAAAGTCTAAAATTTCCCTATAGTCAATGTAATAAAAGCATAAAATCTACATCTATATACAAATGTAGACGCCGTTAAAATAATTCTTGGCACATGAAAACACAGGCTTACTACGCCGGCATAGATCACAGATCTGTAGGACAATGTCTTCCCTTATTCAGATGATCTATCGCCTGTAATACAGGTTTACAGGAAGTATGAAGGGGCCAATAATGTTCATAAAACAGGTTTGCTGTTTTTGCCTTATGCTTTGTACAGCACTACATGTAAAACAAAAAAGCTTTCCAAAGGTTTGCACTTTCCAATGGTGCCAGGGTTCCTGCTGCGCTCAATTTTCTCCTTCTGTCTCGACACAGCTAACATCTGGAGCTGGGGTTTTTACTGCAAAAAAAAAACACAAAGAAGCAAAAGAAGCCTCTAAAGACACAAAGGGGGGCATTTATTAATCCCTGTTCATCGCTGATCGTGGCATCTGGCGCATGATGATGTCATCACGTTGGCCGGCAGGGTGACGTCATACGTGACTGCGCACGAGATTTCGCACGGGATCTTCAAGATGGCCGTGGCGGCCTCTTACGTGCTCAAATGGACGAGATGAGTATGATTTTTTTTTTTACTGCCATTCCAGTGAAAATTGATTAGTGACCATAAAGCATGAGTTTAGAATGGATGTATTGTGCTCTGCGAGCTTGTAAAGCACATGCTGCCGGAAGAAGAGGAAAAAAGAACAAAACCAAGGCTGGGCTGTGTACCTTGTGCCAAGGAGCCATTCATCTCCTGCTTTCATCTCATAAATGTTCCTGGTTTCTATTAGAATAACATGTGAAGAAAAAAGGAGAACGTAATATGCAGGACTATAAAATAATAGCAGTCGCCCCTAGTGCTGGGCCGTCCACCTGTTTTGTTGTGCAAAGGGCACAACACACTGTACAGCTTATAGCCCCTTTCACACGAGCGAGTTTTCCACGTGGGTGCAATGCGTGACGTAAACGCATAGCACTCGCACTGAATCCTGACCCATTCATGTCTGTGTACATGAGCATTTTTTTCACGCATCAGTTCTGTGTTGCGTAAAAAACACAGCATTTTCTATATTCTGCGTTTTTCACGCAGCCCTGGCCCAATAGAAGTCAATGGGGCTTCAGTGAAAAACTCATTGAATCCGGAAGCAAGTCCAGGTGCGTTTTTCACTGATGGTTGCTTGAGATGTTGTTTGTAAACCTTCAAGTTTTTTTATCGCGCGCGTCAAACGCATCAAAATGCATTGCACCCGCGCAGGAAAAATTGAACAACTGAACGCAATCGCAGAGAAAACTGACTGAACTAGCTTGCGAAATGGTGCGAGTTTCACTGAATACATCCGGAACCAATCCATATCGTTCATGTGAAGGGGGCCTATACTGGCTGCACGCTGCTGCATGCTGTTCTCCCGGGGGCAAATCCAGCAGCCTCAATTAGACAGTAGAAGAAGAGATGGGACAATTTTCAGCACTGCTGAGATGGAAAGGCTCCAGTTACAGTAATAGATAACTTGTCGATGTAAACACCATCCTTGTATCTTGTCTGATGAAGGGGTCTGTGCTACCCCAAAACACGTTGCCATTACATCAATAACAGTTACAGTATATATTACCAAAATTGAAGCCGTTCCATCTCAGCAGTATCACAAATTGACCCCTCTTTTCCCTTACTGTCTACATTGGAATAAAGCAATTTCAATACCCGCCTTTGTCCAAAGCTTTATCATGCAGATAGTGGCTTATGTCTCTATAGTACCTGCCAAATGGGATGCAAATGCCATCTGCACAAAGGGAGCAAACATAGTACAACCTGATATCAGGAAGTAAAAGCTGAAATACAATGTTATTGTAAAAGCCAGATCCTACAATGTATTTGTTTTGTAAACAATAGTGTAATTCAGTGCCAAAAAATTGCCACTCAATGCTCAGGTGAATGAGGTTCTCAGACACTGCCACAATGTGCCCTTTTTCTGTTTAGGAACCATGCCAAGCTGACAGATATCTAATGTGTATGGATAGCCTTAGATGGATTTTACTGGATTTTAAAATCAAATTCAGCAAGAATAAAGGAGAATTGAGCAATGATCAGACGCAGTCACGGAGTCATCTCTTAAGTTGTGGGTGCTATCCTATCATACAGCTGGCACTCGGCTCTAACCTCCCGGATTCGCAGAAAGCCCAGATCCCCAGATGTAAATAATGACTTCAACAACTCAGCAACGGGAGCTTCTTCTGTCCTCTAACTGGCACACTGTGACCACAATAGCGGGGTGTTAAGTAGTTGTCATAGCAGCTGGGTCCTTCTGAAGGCCTTCAGGCCTGACATACCCCGGCCACCATTATATCCTGCCTCCTTCAGACTAGCTATTCACTGTAATACAGGAGCATTACACAGTGTAGTACAAGTGATCTGAAGTTTGCAGTCCCCTAAGGGGACGAAAATAAAAATGTAAGCCAGACCCTTGCTGTATGCACCTGCATCGGTGAAAACACCGATGCCGGTGCATTAACCCTTCATGTGCCATGGTCAGCGCTGACAGCGGCACATGTGATGTGGGCGGTGGGAAGGGGTGTCCATCGGGTCCCCGTGCTGCTGTGACGGGGACCCGATGGCTTAGATAGCAGCCGGATGCCTTCCTTAGGCATCCGGCTGCTATCTACGGAAGCCTGTGAGATCCAGCCCCCTGGATCTCACAGGCAGAAGGCTATAAGTGTATTACATTGAGTAATACACTTACAGCCAATGCATTACAATACAAAAGTATGGTAATGCATTGTAAAGGGGATCAGACCTCAAAAGTTAAAAAAGTGTAAAAAAAAGAAAGTGAAAAAAAGTAAAAAAAAAAAAAGTTTGAAGTTCCCAAAAAAAAGCGTCCTTTTCACAAAATAAAGTTTAAAAAAATTATAAAAAATAGGGAAAAAAAGAAAAATAGACATATTAGGTATCGCCGCATCCGTATCGACCGGCTCTATAAAAATATCACATGATCCACCGTGCCAGGTGAATAATACAACAATGACAAGCATATATCTTAAAATAATATAAAGTTTATTCGATATATATTATATTAAAAGAATTGCACATAAACAATCAGTACATATATAGCGATGGATAGACGTCCACAGCGGATACACCACAAGATCAATCGCTGAGTGCTCTGGGTGGCACAGCTCAATTCATAATAATACATAAGTCACAATATATAATGTCCATTCGTCATACCATGAGTACATATTTAAAGTGCCAGTGCATAAAAATCCTAAACAGGCAAACAAACATTATATAAATGCATAATGCTAAAGTGCATGCCTACCAACCCCAGGCCCTCCACTCTCGACGCGCGTTTCAAAGTTTGTAACATCAGTTTTTTATAATTTGAGGGGTGTAGTTTCTAAAATGGGGTCATTTATGGGTGGTTTCCTTTACGTAAGCCCCTCAAAATCACTTTATATCTGAATTGGTGCTTAAAAAAATGGTTTGGGAAATTTTGTTGAAAATTTGAAAAATGGCTTCTAAACTTCTAAGCCTTTTAACGTCCTAAAAATGTAAAATGACATTTATAAAATTATGCCAACATAAATTAGACATATGGGGAATGTAAAATAATAACTATTTTTGGAGGTATTACTATGTATTTTGAAAGTAGAGAAATTGAAATTTGAAAATTTGCTAATTTTTCCAGATTTTTTGTAAATCTGGAATTTATTTATAAATAAAAATGAAATATTTTGCCACAAATTTACTACTGTTGTGAAGCACAATATGTGATGAGAAAACAATCTCAGAATGGCCCGGATAAGTAAAAGCATTCCAAAGTTATTACCACATAAAGTGACACATGTCAGATTTGCAAAAAATGGCCTGGGAAGGAAGGTGAAAACAGGCCCGAGGTTGAAGGGGTTAAGCACGAAGAGGCCACCGCAGCCATCTTGATTGAAGATCCTGTACAAAATCTCGCCTGGTGCGTGATGACGTCATCACGTTGGCCAGCAGGGTGACGTCATATGTGACTGCACCCGAGATTTTGCGCAGGATCTTCAATTAAGATGGCCACGGCGACCTCTTCGTGCTCAAATGGATGAGGTGAGTATGATTTTTTTTTTTACTGCCATTTCAGTGAAAATTTATTTGTTACCATGAAGCATGAGAAAGTTCAGCTTCGAAGAAAATCGAATTTTCCGTAAAATTCCCTGAAGTCCACTTTGGATGTATCCAATGATGCCAAGTGAGGCAGCTCCAGGTAGGGGCAAGAGAGGAGCAGCCAAAGGGCCATGGGGTGAAGTGAATGAGCAGCACAGTGGCTCAGTGGTTAGCACTGGTTCCTTGCAGCGTTGGGGTCCTAGGTTTGAATCTGCATGGAGTTTGTATGTTCTCCCCGTGTTTTATGGATTTCCTCCGGGTTCTCCGGTTTCCTCCCACACTGTAAAGACATTCTGATAGGGAACTTAGATTGTGAGCCCCATTGAGGGTCTGTAAAGCACTGCGGAATATAGTAGCGCTCTAGAAGTGCATAAAATAAATAAATAAATTGGTTAGGTTAAGAAATTGGCATCAGGAAGGGGCAAGGGGGTGGGGAATTACCATTACAGTTTTCGCCTCAGGCAGCAGAAAGGCTAGGTGCACCCCTAGTGTGAAAGCACCCTAACTAAGCTGTTTTTCCTAAAAACTTGTGGTCATTTGCAAAGACCGGTGATCTTATATAATATATATAATTTATGAAGAGGCTCAGGAGTCAGGACTCCTCATAAATTAGGCACATCTCCACAGTCTGTGCTCCCGCATGGCAAATTTGTTGGGGCCAAAGTCCTGGTCCCGACCCGGATTCCACCACCTCGCTACTCCCAACTAGCAAGGACGAAGCAAGAACATAATATTGTCGCACTGGCAGTAAAAAAGTAGCAAAATGAAGTCATTACTTTTTTAATGCAAAAAAATGGAGTGACGTGCTTAAAAAATGACCCCCACTGTGACAGTACCTTTCTAACAAAGCTAGAACCAGCCCTGTACCTCACATGGATCCATTCATTGCTGCAATTGCTATTCTAGAGCTATATCAAACTGGCAGCTGAGGAGAGTGTGTCCTTTCTGCTACAACTCTCTCCCTGTAACTGCCACAGCTTCAAACGGAACATATGGCCTGGGGAAGTTAAAGATTTAAACTGAGCGCGTGCGACCACCTCAGTAAAACAAAGAATAAGGAAAAGAGCAAACGGCGCTATACAGATATATTTTATAAATTAACTCAGTGGCTATGTTAAATATTTTTTACATGCAATTACAAAAGTATTTGTTTTAAAAAATTTACCAGGGAAGCTCTGCAGTCAATCAAGGTTACTACGTATTTGGAAGATTATCTGCATAGTTGCGTGCCAAAGTTCACCAGCTTTGTTTGTACGTTAGATACCATATCAGTGCTGGCTGCAAATACTGATTATGCTTTATTAAATTCATATAAATCTCCCAATATGAAATTACATTTTCCAGTATAATCTGATCTGGTATAAAGAGCAGAACAGCATGTCACAGTGTAAGGGCTCATGCACACGAATGTGTGCCGGCCGTGCCCGTGCTGCGGGCCGCAAACAACGGTCCGCAATGCACGGGCACTGACCGTGAGGCCACCGCATGCGGATCGTGAACCCATTCACTTGAATGGGGTCCGCGATCCGCATCCGAGGGTCCGCACCGCAAAAAAGTAGTGCTTGCACAGCACGGGCACGGCCAGCACACGTTCGTGTGCATGAGCCCTAAGGGTGTGACCACACGGTCTGGTTTCTTCATGCAGTTTTGGAAGCCAAAATCATGAGTGGATCATAAAAGGAAAGAAAGTATAAAGGACAGAGACGACTTCTCCTTTTTTTTATTCACTCCTGGTTTTGGCTTAAAAAACTGCACTCAAAAACCTGCCCCTCTCAGTATTAGGGTAAATGAAAGGGGTTATGGAGCTTTCTAATATTGATGTCCTATCCTTAGGACCATTGTTAATTAGAGCTGACAGGGCCCCACAGCAAATTTTTCACCCCACCTCCACTTTGGCCCCTTAATGCAGACCTCAGACCAGACACAAAAAAAAAATACTCACCGCTTTCCCTGCTTCCATGGTAGCCTCTGCTTAGGGCTGAGATCAGTTAGAGTCCGGCTTTTGGCTCCCCAGCTGTTAGAAAGGCCTGCTGAACTCCTCAATGCATTTCTATCACTTTGTATGATATTTGTACTCAGAGTGAAGATTCTGCAGTGCAGCGAACCCTTAAAATGGGGTGCCAAGAATCAGATTCCCAGTGATCAGGGGCGTAACTACCATAGCGGCAGACTATGTGACTGCTATGGGGACCAGGGCAAGAGGGGGCCCAGTCTTAGTTGGGATCATCTCCTTTTCTACTGGAGGTGAAAATCTGGTCAGGACTCTACCCTCTAAAGGAACAACTTTTAGGAAACGAGGCAGTGGAAAAATGGCCCAAGGGTCATTGAAAAGGGTTTAGGAGGAAACCCTTCTGTCCTGTGTGGGGGGTCTGGTTTGATCCTTGCTATGGGGCCCTTACTTCTCTATGTACGCCACTGCCAGTGACCTTAAATTGACGGCCTGTCCTGAAAAAAAAAACCTTTGAAAGAGCACTTCTCTGCAGGACCCTACTAAACCAACCATGGTGCAGGGTACAGTTGATCCTGTTGATTAAAATAATACCTGTCTTGTGAAAATCGGTTAAATTGTTCCCAAAATAAAATACTTTTATTCTTCATATAAATAATGGGTAATAACAGAGGGTCACCGGGGAGCTAGGCCCCATTTATTAAGACTGGATGCGATCTTAATAACCCTGCGCTGGTACTTGATGCGCCTAAGTTATGTAGAGGCGCCGGCGGTGGATCCGTTGGCGCCTCAACATGTCTTAAGCCTTAAATCTACGCCAGTTTTAAACACAGCCTTAGGGTTCATGCACACGACCGTATGTATTTTGCTCTCCACAAAAATGGATTCGCAAAAATACGTATGACATCCGTGTGCATTCCGTATTTAGCGTAATGCAACAGCTGGCCCCTAATAAAACAGCACTATCCTGGTCCGTAATGTGGACAAAAATACGACATGTTCTACTTTTTTGCGGAACGGACATGGGGAAACGGAATGCACTCTGAGTAACTTCCTTTTTTTTGCGTACCCATTGAAATTAATGGTTCAGCATATGGTCCACAAGAAAAACGGAATGGACACGGAAAGTAAATTACGTTTGTGTGCATGAGCCCTAAAATACAGCTTTAAATCTATGTCAGCTCCCTACATCTAGTAAATGATAAATGAGACGGGCCCACCAGCTCGTCCTCATCCCCACCCACCCCCATTTTTTAGAACTGGCATACATGGTGTGGAAGGGGAAGAAGTCGCAGATTTTGATGTGAATCATCTTTGCAACAAAATCTGTGCCAAAAATACACCAAAAAGTGGCATATACTTGGTCATAAATTACCTACTATGTGTGTAAATATGTGCAGCGTCCCCAGAGGCTTTACTAGTTCTAGGGTTAGGGTGCCGAGCAGTTGTATGGCTATGAGGGGTGTCATGGTAAGGGGTGCACCACCAATGAGGCCAGGTGAGGCTCCAGGTCCGTGGTGCAGGGAGCACACTGCAGGAGCCCGCATATTGTGGACCTGCTGTTTGTGGACTGCGACATGGGCCACGGTCGGTAACGGCCATGTGCATGAGGCCTAACTGATAAAACAGGATCCTGTTTTTTTTTTCTCTCTCTCTTCTTCTGATGGAACCGAAGAACGGAAAGCTAAACTGTAATGTGATCCCGGCCTTAGGTTACTTTCACACCAGCGTTTTCAATTTCCGCTATTGAGATCTGACATACCGGAGGAAAACACTTCAGTTTTGACCCCATTTATTGTCAATGGGGAAAAAACTGTTGCATTCTGTTCCATTTAGTTGCGTTCCCATGACGCACGCAAAAGCGCAGCAAGCATCCGGCATAACACACAATGCAAGTCAATGGGGATGGATTCATTTACTCGGGCACAATAGAAAATGGATCCGTCCCCCATTGACTTTCAATGGAGTTCATGACAGATCCGTCTTGGCTATGTTAAAGATAATACAACCGGGTCCATTCATAACAGATGCAGGCGGTCGTATTATCAGTAACGGAAGCGGTTTTGCTGATCCATGACGGATCCAGCAAAAACGCTGGTGTGAAAGTAGCCTTAGTTTTCACCTCAGGTAGCAGAAAGGCTAGATGCACTCCTGTGTATTGTGATTTGCCTATATTGCTTCCTTTGCTGGCTGGATTCATTTTATCCATCACATTATAGGGGTTACGACCACCGCTGCAGGGCAGATATGAGGTGGTCGGCCTATGCCCAATCCCAAGGTCCCAGCTTACAGAGAATTTTTTTCCCATAATGTGCAAGCATGACCACTGCTCCTGGATTACAGGGTGGTCATAACCCCTGGTGTATAATGTGATGGAAAAATGAAACCAGCCAGCAAAGGAGGAAATATGGACAATCACAATACATTAGTAAGTTCCTCGCATTACCTTCTATATGATAAATGCTATTTCCTGAAGTCAGATGCCTTCTTTTGTTCATGACTTTTGAGGCTTTTGATTGCTTGATCTTTTGCCAGCTAATGCATTTAGGCCTTAATTTTCCTGTGTATTCATTTGTGTGAACAGGTGTAGCAGAGCTGGGTGTGTATGGCTAACTAAAGCGTATCTGATCACCAGATATGCCACCCTGAGGGTGTTGGCACACAGTCATACGCAGTTGGGATGCTGTTGAATATTACGTATATATGACTTTGTGCAGCTACTGCGTCAAACACGCATTCATAATGCAGTTCTAGAATTTAGCCGGTTTAGCACCTTTTTATTTTATTTTTATTTTTCCGTCTATGTCTCTGTATTAGAGCTCTTTTTTTTTTCTAAATTATCCTGTATGGCATTCACCATACTGGATAATTTACATGATATTTGCATTAGTGTTACAGATGCAGCAATACCAAATACGGTACGTGGATATTTTATTTTTACAATTTATTTTTACATTGAAAAGTGTTTTTTTCAATGGAAAAAAAGCATATTTTTTAAATTTAATAAATGTACAGTGCCACAATTGGACTATAATAGGCGACATTTTGATTGCTTGTAAAATACATTGCACTATTCCTATAGTGCAATGCATTTTAATGTCAGTGCTATACTGACATTCACCAGAAAGGTGCAGCCTGCTGGGAAATCCTGGAGGCAGGCTTGGGGCCTATACTAGCCCCCAGCCTGCCTGCTTTGACATCACCACCCCACAATCTCATTTGCAATGTCTACTCCCTATTTAATTGCTTACATGTGGCAGACACCATTGCCTGTGGCATGTAAATGGTTACGCAGGCCGGCTCGGCACTCCTGATGGTTTGGGTCACTAGAACAGGAGCACAGCTCTCCTGTGACAGCCGAGTACCTTCTCTCCGCTGCACTGAAGACCTATCCTGAAGATAGCTCATCAATATTGGAAAACGGGCAACCCCTTTAAAATCCATTACGTAAAATGATGTGTAAAAGTCTGATCTCAGAACCTTTTTGGGGCTATTCTATCGAATACAAGGATTTGCCAGGTCCTCTAGATTAGTATATGGGTGGACATACTCATTCACAAACATTGGGCCAACAACTATATGTCCCGACTCCCTCCTGGATCCCCAGAAAAATGGCAAACTTTAACCTAGAAGTCACCCTGCTGGCATAGATTTCATTTTCTGGTGCACTGACCTCCCAAAGTTTCCCCAAAATGATTAAAAGGGTTGGCCCATCTCAACCATTGGTGGCGTATCACTAGGATATGCCATCAATATCTGATAGGTGCAGGTCCTACCTCTGGGATTCACACCCATCTCTAGAACGAAATCAGAAAGTGGAGGAGAGAGGACCACAAATGCGCGGCAGCACCTCCATTCATTTCAATGGGAGTGTTGGCTTGGCTATTTCTGTCAGCCCCACAGAAGCTAAATGGAACAGCGGCTGCACTTGCACGGTGCGCTTCCCATTCATTTCTGTGGGACCCCCGAAAATAGCCGAGCATGCCGCTCAGCTGTTTCCGACAGTCCCATAGAAATGAATGGAAGTGATGCGCTCTCCCTCACTTTGCGGGTTCCATTCTAGAGATAGGTTCGGGTACTAGAGGTGGGACCTGCACCTATGAGACATTGGTGGCATATTGCTAGGATATGTTGTATGAGATGAGCCAACCCTTTAAGAAGTATGTTCCTCTTAATGGTTTTGATGCATCATACACCAGTGAGTGTATTTGTATTTTATTAGATTTTTTTGTGAATGATATTGATGACCTATCCTGTACACCATCAATATCAAAATCTCACACAACTCCTTTAAGAATGGCAGCAGAAACGGCAGTTTTAATAAAATCACCCCCGGTATCAGAAGTGTGCCCAGTTTTTGTGCATTTTATGACAAAGTCACAATTCTTCTTCAGCAAGAAGATGCTCTTTTAAATTGGTTTTCAAAGTTTTTTATACTGATGACTTAGGCCTCATGCACAAGTCGTTGCCCGGCCTTGGCCGTATTCCAGCCCGCATACAGCGGGTCTGCAATACATGGGCACCCCGCATCACGGATACGGACCCGTTTACTTGAATGGGTCCGCAATCAGGGAGATGTGCTGTGGAACGGAAGCCCACGGAAGCACTATGGAGTGCTTTCGTGGTGTTTCTGTCCATCCCTCCGCACCTCTAAAAAATAGAACATGTTCTATTTTTTTACCTTGCGGACGGATCACGGACCCATTCAAGTTGAATGCTTCTCAATCCGTCCTGGTCACCGCACGGATGTTGGGGACCCCCGGACCGTGCATTGGGGACCCGGGACCCCGCTGAACAGCTGTTTGAGGAGACTGACAGTTCATCAAATACAGCGCCGTACATTGTATATCGGCTGTGCTCAGTATCGCAGCTCTGCCCCATTCACTTGAGTAGGACCAATCTGCGCCTAGGCCACGTGATGGCTAACCTTAACTACGACTCCCAGCATGCCACAATCATTTCTGTGGGGTTCTAAGAGCAGCCAAGCAAGTGTTGTAGTTTTACCACAGTGCCGGAGGTTAGACATCACAGGCCGATGAACATGACCTCACCGGCCTATTGTAGCTGTTTGGCGAGGGTCCCAGGTGTCGGACCACCACCGATCATAACTGATGACCATCACTATAAAAAAAAGTCGTAAAACTACTTTAAATGAAAGCATTTTGTAAAATCAGACAATTCAATGGTACAACATTGCTCTTATTGTGTAACCATGAGACGTAAACCTGTTCTGTCTCCTTTGTGGTCAAAGGAACAAAGCTTCAGATGTTTAATCAGACCGTCGTATCGGAAGGGAATCTCATTATTAAAAAAACAACTCCCTTGATTGAGATATTCAGCCGTCTGTTCCACCTCCACGAGGGAGGGAGAACCATAAACTAAAAGACTAAGAAATGCAGGAAATGAATATTGGGTCTGCATCTCAGCACGAAGACATTCCTCGTCCTCACAGGTAGGATCCTGAGCTTTCACTCTACTTGTGGGATTATTGGTATGTGCACTTTCTTATGTGTCTGCTTATTCATTCTCTGACTTCTGGTACATTTGGAATTTGGCAGTAAAATTGTCGGAAGGGGGATATAGAATACGAACTTTTAATAATCTATACCGATGATATTTGACTTTTACAACGCGAAACGCACTTTGGGGTTGTTTTGAGGCACCTTACTTGTGTGTGCGGTTTTGTATATCAGTTTGGATGTATGCACTGCTTTATTTGATTATGGTATATCTTGCTGCTTTTATTGTGCCATTTATGACCACGCATTCAGTGCCTCATCTGTGGTGTGTGTCACCTTAAACACTATTCGTGTTTTAACCCTTTTTTCGTTTTTACGTTTTAATTTTTCTTCGCTATCTTCCCTGAGCCATAACGTTTTCATTTTTACTGTTCACATACCTTATTTTTTGCGGGACAAGTTGTACTTTCTAATGCCACCATTTAATATGGCATACAATGTAGTGGGAAGATGGAAAACATTTCCAAATGGGGTGAAATTGGAAAACAAATGCAATTTCTCCACTGTTTTATGGGATTTATCCCTATGACGCCGTTCATTTTCTGGGTGAGTACGATTACAATGATACCATATATTTATAGGGTTTTTTATGTCTAAATAGTGTAAAAATAAATTTTAAAAAATAAAAAATATTTTTTTTTACATCATTTGATTCTGACCCCCCAAACTTTTTTAGAGTTATGCCTACTAAGCTGTGTGGGGGCTCATTTTTTGTGCGACGATCTGTAGTTTTTATTGATACCATTGATTGTGTGTGTGACTCTTTGATCACAATTTATTACATTTTTTGGGAGTAAGAGAAGTGATGAAAAAATGGCATATTGGTCATTTTGACCCTTTTTTCCGTTACACCATTTGACGTATGGTAAAAATATTTTTATATTTTAATAGTACGGATGTTTTTGGACGCGGTGATGCCCATGATGTTTATATTTTTTGTTATTTATGTATTTATTTTTTATTCTACAGAATAAACGGGGGTGATTTAAACTGTTATATTTTTTACATTTGTTATATATTTTTTAACAGTTTTTTTTACTTTTTTATGGTTTTGTAGCTCGTTTTTGAGACTACAAATGGTGTATTTTTTAAAATTTTGTACCATTATGTTTATTTATCCATATTGGTACAGAATTTTCTCATTTTTTATGTTGGTCAAAATAAGAATTGCAGCTTCAATACCCTGAGTCTCTTCAGAGAAACCCAAAGTATTGAAATCAGTTATCGGCATCCTCATTGGCTGCAGAGGATGACAGTAAGAAGGTCGTAAACGCAAGCTTCACGGCATCTAAAGGCTTTAATGACCAGGACATTATTGCCGGTGGCAACCATTAGCCGCGGGTCTCTGCTGTTTAAAACAGCGAAGACCTGCAGGCCATGGTTGGGGCACCTCGTTTGCCCATCGCTACAGCGCCCCACATGTATGGCGCTGGTAGCAAAAGGGTGGCAAAAGGGTTAATTGTGCATCATAATAAGGTATCTTAATTTCTACAGTTATATAAGGTATGTAGAGTGCATTCTTCATCGGTGTCAGTAGTTTGGTATACGCATCTGCATTGCTTCCAATGGGCCCTATGTTTATGGTGTCTCAGATAATATATTAGTCAAGTTGGGGTTCAGTCCAGGTCACTGTGCTGTAGACGGTGGTGGAAGGGGGTACACTTCATGTTTTTCAAAAGGAGCAAGTGCAATACACCTGCAGAAACAATAGTGTTGCACTGCACCTAGACAATACCGATTCATTTTTCCATCACATTATACACTGCTTGTTTCCATCATTACGACCATCCTGCAATCCAGTAGCAGTGGTCATACTTGCATGCACACTATAGGAAAAAGTGCCAGCCTCTTTGATGGCTGAGACCGTGGGAGCGCAAATAGGATGGCGCTTTTTCCTATAGTGTGGAAGCACAACCACCACTGATGGATTGCAGGGTGGTCTGTAACCATGGAAACGAGCAGTGTATAATGTGATGGTAAAATGAATCCAGCCAGCAAAGGAAGCAATATGGAGAATCACAATACATTATTAAGTGCCTTGTATTACGGTAACTTTCTCTACATGATAAATTCCATTTACTGAAGTGATACAACCCCTTTAATGATAAGTACTGTACCAAGGGGCATACTTTAATTTTTTTTTCTCATGTCATGCAATTCATGTGGATTCTAAAAGGGATTTGTCCTTTTGGTGTGCCTTTTGCTCTTTACATTCCTTAAAAAGATATTCCTAATAGATTGGCTGGCAGCCGCCCTGGCATGCACAAAAGCAAGCAGATCCAGTTTGTCTTCGGCTTTTCTATACTGAGTACATTTCTATACTTATTCAGCTTTGTGTTTGTATTGGACTGTTGCCTTTACACTGTTTCTTGTTTAATATGACAAATGTTTAATATGTTCAATATGTCCTAACTGGTATTTAGAAGAAACAGGCCTAGGGAGCTTTGTAAGGTCCCAGGCTGTCTCCATGTTAATGTCTTGGTAATATTTCCAGATCAGGCAATCACCCATATAAGTGGTTTCCCCATCCATATACCGTGCCAAGATCTGGTTTGATTACAGCACTGGAGAGGTTGACTGGTAGAGTCTTCCAAAAAGTT
This sequence comes from Rhinella marina, assembly GCA_900303285.1. Classification (NCBI taxonomy): domain Eukaryota; kingdom Metazoa; phylum Chordata; class Amphibia; order Anura; family Bufonidae; genus Rhinella; species Rhinella marina. The sequence continues at coordinate 111,414 of ONZH01005211.1, forward strand.
ACTATTGGAGTTTAAGGGTACAGTGGCAGTGCCCGTGTGATTACCTTGTGTAATAGTACCTCATGGTGTCCAAACATTCACAGGTCCTTGATGTACTGATGTCCTTCTGAGCATGCTGAAGAACTATAAAAAAGAAAACGCAATACTTACCTGACAGATCTCCTACCCACCTTCTCTGCTTCCTGTTCCAGCAAAGATGTTCTAACAGAGAGCGTCAAAACATAAAGCTTCTCGTTTAAACCAAAAAGTTCTATTTTGATTTCATCTGTCCACAAAACATTGTTCCAATGACCCTATGACTTGTCCAAGTGATCTTAGCAAGCTACAGACGAGCAGCAAAGTTTTTTTTGGAGAGCAACAGCTTTCTACATGCAATGCTGCCATGCACACCCTTGGTGTTCAGTGTCCTCCGATGGTGGACTTTACATTGAACATTAATTAACATTGGCTAATGTGACAAAGGTCTTTAGTAACTTAGAGGTTAACTTGGATTCCTCTGTGACCTCGCAGACTATTATACATCTTGTTCTCGGAACAATCTTTGTTGGTCGACCACTCCTGGGGAGGGCAATAATGGTCTTGAATTTCCTCCATGTGTATGCAATCTGTCTAAATGTGGATTGGATGGAGACCAAACCCTTTAGAGATGGTTTTGTAACCTTTTCCAGCCTGATGGGTATCAACAACTCATCTTCTGATTCCTCATTAATCTTTTTTGTTCGTGCCTTGACACACTTCCTGAAACATTTGTTGTGAAGATCAGACAGGTCGCCCAGAAGATAAAACAGGTTAACCACTCACACCTGATTGTCATCTCATTGACATCCCTTGACTCTAACTTCACCGTCAAATTATCTGCTAAGGCCTCTTTCACACTTGCGGCAGCACGGATCCGGCGGGTGAAGGGTGCCGCCGGATCCATGCTGCCGCAGGTACACGTGTGGGGCCAGAACCGCGCTCCGGCCCCACACATGTAAGACACTGTGTTGAGGAGGAGGGGGGTTAAACTTACCTTTCCCTGCAGCCCCCGAACCTGTCCCAGCGACGAGGAGGAAGACGGCACGCACAGTAGTAAGTTTCACCACAGCACCACCTGCTGGAGGGAGGAGGGAGCTGACAGGGAAAAGGTAAAGGGACGGATCCATCATGAACTCCATTGAAAGTCAATGGAGGACAGATCCGTTTACTATTGTGTTACACCGAACAGATCCGTCCCCATTGACTTGCATTGGGGACATTCCGGATCTGTCTTGGTGCGGATTCCCAGACCTGAGAGCAAACCGTAGCATGTTGAGGTTTGCATTCTGGTCTGGAGACGGAACGGAATGCTTTTAGGAGCTCTCCATTCTCTTCAGTTGAGTTTTGTCCCCATTGACAATGAATGGGGGCAGAACTGAAGCGTTTTTTTCCGGTATTGAGCCCCTATGACGGAACTCAATACCGGAAAAATAAAACGCTAGTGTGAAAGTAGCCTAATCCTAAAGTTTCACATAATTTTGCCACTCATAAACATGTGATATTGGATCATTTTCCTCAATAAATGACTTTCCAGGTTTAATATTTCTTTACTCATTTGCTTGATTTGGTTATCTTTATCTACTTTTAGGACTTGTGTGAAATTCTGATGTAGCTTTAGGTCAGATTTATGCAGAAATATATAAAATTATGAAAGGTTCACAAACATTTACGCACCACTGTAAGATACTGAACTTTTAGTCTATTTGTGGGATTATTTTATTGTGTAAACTCTTAGGTGCGGGCTTATTCTTCATCTGATTTCTGGTAAATTTTTAAACTGGCAGTAAAATCATCACCATCGTTGATGGAGGGAGGAAAGAGAACATTTTATAATCTGTACAAATAATGCATTAGTCAAGGTGGAGGTAAATCCAGGTCATTGTCTATGCAGCTCATAGTGGTGAAGGGGTTTTCACTTCATGTTTTTTAAAATGATCTTTTTATAATATAATGCAATGTACACAATTTATAAATTACAGACAACACAGGTAAGTAAATGAGCAAATGCGTGGTCAATGCCCTTAAATGGTGGTTACCGAGGGACACACTTACATTTTTTTGCTCAGGCTGTGTAAGTCATATGGATTTTGATATAGATTTGACCATTTAGTACAGGGGTGTCAAACTCGTTTTTCCCGAGGGCCACATCAGCCTTATGGTTGTCTTCAAAGGGCCGTTAGTAATTCTGTAACTCTATAAATGTAACTATGCCAGTTAGGCAACTATAAGTCTGATGTTAAATGCAACAAAACATAATATAATTATCAGGGCCGGCCTTAGGGTAGATGGCGCCCTGTGCAAAACTTTCTCTCGGCGCCCCCCCCATTTATATATATATTTACTTAAAGAAGTATGTGTACCATCCCATTTCCATTACCCCATACAGAAAAATATAGTGACAGTACTAACGTCATACAGTATAGAGCTATAAATAGAGTGTAGAGATATATAGAGTGATATAGGACTGTATAGAGAGCTATAAATACAGTGCAGAGATATATAGAGTAGGACAGTATATGTATATATATATATATATATATCTCTACACTGTATTTATAGCTCTCTATACTGTCCTATATCACACTATATATCTCTGCACTGTATTTATAGCTTTCTATATTGTCCTATATCACTCTATTCTCTATATATCTCTGCACTGTATTTATAGCTCTATACAGTCTGACTTTTAATACTGTCACTATATTTTCCTGTATGGGATAATGGAGATGGCACACACATAGCTCACATCACTAAACCACTGGTGTTTAATCATGTGTGAGTTATGTGTGCCATGACTGCCATCTCTATTATCCTATACAGGATGGGGCCTTAAGTATATAAAATAAGGATGGGGCCTTAAGTATATGGATGGGGCCTTAAGTATATAGTCCCGCTCCAATTAAACCCCCCCCCGGGTCATCACGTTGTTTGGGGGCACTTACTTACAGCAGTGCAGCCGCTAACTTTCCCCTACCACCCTCTGAGTCCTTCTGCGCATGTGTGACGTCAGCCCAGGGCCAGCTCCAGGTTCAGGTGGGCCTTGGGCAATAAAGTCTCAGAGGCCCTCTTACAGAATGATAACTATCTGTGTATAGATAATATAGTAGATGTCCCCTGCAGTCCTTTGTAACTGTAGAGGTAACACAGTGATTGCTATCTGAGTATAGAAAATGTAGTAGTGTTACCTGCAGTCCTGTGTAAATCACAGATAACACTAGTACTGATAATGTGGTACTACCACAGATCAGCGTCTTGTGCCCCCATCAGACCTCAGATCAGCGTCTTGTGCCCCCATCAGACCTCAGATCAACACAATGTGCCCCCATCCGACCTCAGATCAGCGTCTTGTGCCCCATCAGACCTCAGATCAGACATCTTGTCGTCCCTTCAGACCTCAGATCAGTGTCTTGTGCCCCCATCAGACCTTCAGAATCAGTGTCAGTTTTGCCCCATCAGACCTCACCTCAGATCAGCGTCTTGTGCCCCCATCAAACCTGCAGCGTCAGATTCAACACAATCTTGTGCCCCCACAGATCCTCAGATCAGCGTCTTGTTGTGCCTTGTGTCATCAGACCTCAGTCAAACACCCCCCCGGTGCCCCCATTCAGACCTCAGGTCAGCGTCAGTTGCCCTCAGACCTCAGCATCAACATCTTGCTGGTCCCCCTTCAGAACCTCAGACAGCGTCTTGTTGCCGCCCATCAGGACCTCAGGTCACCTTATGTAGCCCAATCACGACTCGTATATCACGTCTGTGTATAGTGATAGATTACGTGCTCCATAAGACTCAGTATATAATGCCCCCATAGACTCCGCAAACAAGTGTGCCCCTTCCTTGTCATTAGCGTCTATGTGCCCATGCTGGTATCAGGGGTCATCGCTCTTATAATTATATTCAGACCGTCTTTTCAGCGTATTAGCCCCATAGAACCTGGGTATAACCTGGATATCCCTCCTGTATATAATTATATATTGTTTAATCCCTTTGTTTTAACTAGAAGGAGCTTTCTTTAAAACAGGGTAAGAGCAAGTGAGACTCATCTTGTGAATCAGGCCTGATGGTGGGTGGTAAATCAGAAAAGAGTCTCATCATGAGGGGCCTGGAGTATTTTTGGAAGGGTAATAATATACAGGTTCATAGATACTAGAGATGGGTCGTTGATTCCCCCCCATCAGACCTCAGATCAGCGTCTTGTCCCCCATCAGCGTCAGATCAGCGTCTTGTGCCCCCATCAGACCTCAGATCAATCACAATATCAGCCCCATCAGACCTCAGGTCAGCGTCTTGTGGCCCCCATCAGACTTCAGCTCAGCGTCTTGTGCCCCCATCAGACCTCAGGTCAGCGTCTTGTGCACCTATCAGACCTCAGATTCAACGTCTTGTGCCCCCCTCAGATCAGGGTCTTGTGCCCCCCTCAGACCAGCTTCTTGTGCCCCCCCTCAGACCTCAGATCAACATCTTGTGCCCCCATCAGACCTCAGATCAGCGTCTTGTGCCCCCCCTGGCTGATCTGAGGTCTGAGGGGGGGCACAAGACGCTGTACAGGAGCAGGCCGGGCCATTAAGGGGGCGCTCTGGCAGGGCGCCCCCTTAACTGGCCGGGAGTGAAGCGCCCTGTGCAACCGCACGGTTCGCACACCCCAAAGGCCGGCCCTGATAATTATACATGTACAGCTGGTATAACCTGGGTATCTCCTGTAAATAATTAGATATGTACAGCTAGTATATTCTCTATGTAACACTATATAGTATAGTATATATAGTGATATGGAGCATGCTGGTATAACCTGGGTATCTCCTGTATATAGTTACATATGTACATCTGGTATAAATTATACATTGTCTTGTATATAGTGATATGGAGCATGCTGGTATAACCTGGGTATCTCCTGTATATAATTATATATGTATAGCTGGTATAACCTGGGTATCTCCTTTATATATAGATACATATGTACATCTGGTATAAATTATACATCTTCTTGTATATAGTGATATGTACCATGCTGGTATAACCTGGGTATCTCCTGTATATAATTATATATGTACAGCTGGTATAAGTTATACATCTTCTTGTATATAGTGATATGTACCATGCTGGTATAACCTGGGTATCTCCTGTATATAATTATATATGTACAGCTGGTATAAGTTATATATCTTCATGTATATAGTGATATGGAGCATGCTGGTATAACCTGGATATCTCCTGTATATAATTATATATGTTTTATCTTTGTTTTAACATAGAAGAGGATTCTTTACGGTAAGAGCAGTGAGACTATGGAACTCTCTGCCTGAGGAGGTGGTGATGGTAAGTTCACTAAAAGAGTTCAAGAGGGGCCTGGATGTATTTTTGGAGGGTAATAATATTACAGGTTATAGATACTAGAGATGGGTCGTTGATCCAGGGAGTTATTCTGATTGCCTGATTGGAGTCGGGAAGGAATTTTTTTCCCTAAAGTGGGGAAAACTGGCTTCTACCTCACAGGGTTTTTTGCCTTCCTCTGGATCAACTTGTAGGAAAACAGGCCGAACTGGATGGACAGATGTCTTTTGTCGGCCTTATAAACTATGTTACTATGTTACTATGTTACTATGTATGTTATCTTTTTCATGTATATAGTGATACTAGCTGAAGGACCCCGCTTCGCCCAGGTATATTTAATTTATTTCATTTACTGTTTGTGTGTGTCGTTAAGATATCGAGAGTGACCTCTACAGTGCCCGCCCCTTTAACAGTGACCTCTACAGCAGCCCGCCCCTTTAACAGTGACCTCTACAGCTACCCGCCCCTTTAACAGTGACCTCTACAGAAACCTGCCCCTTTAACAGTGACCTCTACAGCTGCCCGCCCTTTTAACAGTGACCTCTACAGCAGCTCGCCCCTTTAACAGTGAACTCTACAGCAGCCCGCTCCTTTAACAGTGACCTTTACAGCAGGCCGCCCCTTTAACAGTGACCTCTACAGCAGCCCACCCCTTTAACAGTGACTTCTACAGCTGCCCGCCCCTTTAACAGTGACCTCTACAGAAGCCCGCCCCTTTAACAGTGACCTCTAGAGCTGCCCGCCCTTTTAACAGTGACCTCTACAGCAGCTCGCCCCTTTAACAGTGACCTATACAGCAGCCCGCCCCTTTAACAGTGATCTCTACAGCAGCCTGCCCCTTTAACAGTGACCTCTACAGCTGCCCGCCCCTTTAACAGTGACCTCTACAGCTGCCCACCCCTTTAACAGTGACCTCTACAACAGCCCGCCCCTTTAACAGTGACCTCTACAGCAGCCCGCCCCTTTAACTGTGACCTCTATAGCAGCTAGAGTGGCCACTGTCTTCACCCCAGAAAGCCAGACCTCACCGGCCATTTCCCCAAACGTGAAACAGCGCCCCCAGTTCCCATGAAGACACACCACTTAACATGAGGCCACGCCCCCTGGCTCTGTGAAGACACGGAGGAGAAGCTGTCTGAGTGTAAGCTACTGAAAGGGTGAACATCCCTGTGTCTGTTCAGACACTGTGTCGGACAGAGAACAGGTAGCCAGAAAACTGGACTGTCCAGCCTAAAGCCGGACATCTGGCCACCCTAACATCAGCTTGGCCCTAGGGTGGCCAGAGGTCTTGTTTTAGGCTGGACAGTCTGGCTTTCAGACTCCCTGTCCTCTGTCATGCGCAGGGCCTGGATGGACACAGGGATGTCCTTTTGAACAGCTCACTCTCAGCAGCAGCACTGTGCAGTCTGAGCATGAGCTGCAGGGAGAAAGTCACCCTCCCCCCACCCCTGCAGCTGAAAGAAGGTGATGTTTACCTATATTTTTAATCCTGGTCAAATGCTGCATGGAAGGGGTGTGGTCTGACTGAGTCAGGGGCGTGACTTAGTGGGATCTGGGGGTGGGGCTTTTAAGTCCTTCTTTTGATGGTGGTTGATGCCATAGTAATTTAGGAGGAAGGTGGGTAGCAGTGGAAGAATACATCTTTTATTACTACTGAACAGTAAATATGTGAAGTTTACATTATATGAGGTAATGATTGATGATGAATTAGAACATAAGTTATATTTATGGTAACCGGAATACCCCTTTACCATTGTCATACACAGTGCTCTGCCTCTTTAATGCAGACCTATAGCAGTGAACTGGCTAGGTTGTCATAGAAACCTGGTGTGTGGAGACTGCCTGTGAGCTTCTATTGGCTGATAAGGGTCATGTGACCAGGCTACTATTGGCTAATGCATTTTTTGGGAATATTTTAGGAACGGTACGTCCTAGAGAGCTGAAAACTGTACTAAAACCTTCCCGGACACCTGATGCACATGTGTGCCAAATTTGGTGATTGTAGCTACATTGGTGCGATTCCTTTAGCGGACATACATACACACACACACACACTCAGCTTTATATATTAGATGGAGCATGCTGGTATAATCTCGGTATATCCTGTATATAATTATGTATGTATTCCTGGTATAAGTTATACATCTTCTTGTATATAGTGATATGGACCATGCTGGTATATCCTTGGTATCTCTTGTATACGGTATAATTATATATGTACAGCTGGTATAAGTTATACATCGTCTTGTTTATAGTGATATAGAGCATGCTGGTATAACCTGGGCATCTCCTGTATATAATTATATATGTACAGCTGGTATAAGTTATACATCTTCTTGTATATAGTGATATGGAGCATGCTGGTATAACCTGGGCATCTCCTGTATATAATTTTATATTTACAGCTGGTATAACTTATACATCTTCTTGTATATAGTGATATGGACCGTGCTGGTACAACCTGGGCATCTCCTGTATATAATTATATATATACAGCTGGTGTAAGTTATACATCTTCTTGTATACAGTGATATTAAGCATGCTGGTATAACCTGTACATATATTATTATATACAGGAGATACCCAGGTTATACCAGCATGGTCCATATCACTATATACAAGAAGATGTATAACTTATACCAGCTGTACATATATAATTATATACAGGAGATACCCAGGTTATACCAGCATGCTCCATATCACTATATACAAGAAGATGTATAACTTATACCAGCTGTACATATATAATTATATACAGGAGATACCCAGGTTATACCAGCATGGTCCATATCACTATATACAAGAAGATGTATAACTTATACCAGCTGTACATATATAATTATATACAGGAGATGCCCAGGTTATACCAGCATGCTCTATATCACTATAAACAAGAAGATGTATAAGTTATACCAGCTGTACATATATATTATATACAGGAGATACCCAGGTTATACCAGCTTGGTCCATATCACTATCTACAAGAAGATGCATAACTTATACCAGCTGTACATATATAATTATATACAGGAGATACCCAGGTTATACCAGCATGGTCCATATCACTATATACAAGAAGATGTATAACTTATACCAGCTGTACATATATAATTATATACAGGAGATACCCAGGTTATACCAGCATGGTCCATATCACTATATACAAGAAGATGTATAACTTATACCAGCTGTACATATATAATTATATACAGGAGATACCCAGGTTATACCAGCATGGTCCATATCACTATATACAAGAAGATGTATAACTTATACCAGCTGTACATATATAATTATATACAGGAGATACCCAGGTTATACCAGCATGCTCCATATCACTATATACAAGAAGATGTATAACTTATACCAGCTGTACATATATAATTATATACAGGAGATACCCAGGTTATACCAGCATGCTCCATATCACTATATACAGAAGATGTATAACTTATACCAGCTGTACATATATAATTATATACAGGAGATACCCAGGTTATACCAGCATGGTCCATATCACTATATACAAGAAGATGTATAACTTATACCAGCTGTACATATATAATTATATACAGGAGATACCCAGGTTATACCAGCATGCTCCATATCACTATATACATGAAGATGTATAATTATACCAGCTGTACATATATAATTATATACAGGAGGTACCCAGGTTATACCAGCATGGTCCATATCACTATATACAAGAAGATGTATAACTTATACCAGCTGTACATATATAATTATATACAGGAGATACCCAGGTTATACCAGCATGGTCCATATCACTATATACAAGAAGATGTATAACTTATACCAGCTGTACATATATAATTATATACAGGAGATACCCAGGTTATACCAGCATGCTCCATATCACTGTATTCAAGAAGATGTATAACTTATACCAGCTGTACATATATAATTATATACAGGAGATACCCAGGTTATACCAGCATGCTCCATATCACTATATACAAGAAGATGTATAACTTATACCAGCTGTACATAGATAATTATATACAGGAGATACCCAGGTTATACCAGCATGCTCCATATCACTATATACAAGAAGATGTATAACTTATACCAGCTGTACATATATAATTATATTCAGCAGATACCAGCATTATGGAAACAGAGCCAGGAAACTATAGGCCGGTAAGTTTAACATCTGTCGTGGGTAAACAGTTTGAAGGTTTTCTGAGAGATGCTATCTTGGAGTACCTCAATGAAAATAAGCAAATAACTCCATATCAGCATGGCTTCATAAGGGATCGGTCATGTCAAACCAAGTTAATCACTTTTTATGAGGAGGTAAGTTCTAGACTTGACCACGGCGAATCAATGGATGTCCTATATCTGGACTTCTCCAAAGCATTTGACACTGTACCACATAAAAGTTTAGTATATAAAATGAGAATGCTTGGCCTGGGAGAAAATGTCTGTATGTGGGTAAGTAACTGGCTCAGTGATAGAAAACAGAGGGTGGTTATTAACGATACACACACAGATTGGGTCACTGTCACTAGTGGGGTACCACAGGGGTCAGTATTGGGTCCTATTCTCTTCAATATATTTATTAATGATCTTGTAGAAGGCTTGCACAGTAAAATATCAATTTTTGCAGATGACACTAAACTGTGTAAAGTAATTAACAGAGAAGAGGACAGTGTACTGTATATATACTACAGAGGGCAGTATACTTTATATATATATATATATATATATATATATATATATACTACAGAGGACAGTATACTGTATATATACTACAGAGGACAGTATACTGCTACAGATGTATCTGGATAGACTGGAGGCTTGGTCAGAGAAGAGGCAGAAGATGAGGTTTAACATTGACAAATGTAAGGTTATGCATATGGGAAGGAATAATGCAAGTCACCAGTACATACTAAATGGTAAAACACTGGGTAACACTGACATGAAAAAGGACCTAGGAATTTTAGAGAACAGCAAACTAAGCTATAGAAACCAGTGTCAGACAGCTGCTGCCAAGGCCAATAAGATAATGGATTGCATCAAAAGGGGCATAGATGCCCGTGATGAGAACATAGTCCTTCCACTTCCACAAATCGCTAGTCAGACCACACCTGGAGTACTGTGTACAGTTCTGGGTTCCTGTGAACAAGGCAGACATAGCAGAGCTGGAGAGGGTTCAGAGGAGGGCAACTAAAGTAATAACTGGAATGGGTGGACTACATGTCCCAGAAAGATTATCAAAATTAGGGTTATTCACTTTTGAAAAAAGACGACTGAGGGGAGATCTAATAACTATGTATAAATATATCAGAGGTCAGTACAGAGATCTCTCCCATGATCTATTTATCCCCAGGACTGTGACTGTGACGAGGGGACATCCTCTGCGTCTGGAGGAAAGAAGGTTTGTACACAAACATAGAAGAGGATTCTTTACGGTAAGAGCAGTGAGACTATGGAACTCTCCCTTAGGAGGTGGTGATGGTAAGTTCACTATAAGAGATCAGGAGGGGCCTGGATGTATTTCTGGAGGTAATAATATTACAGGTTATAGTTACTAGAGAGGGGTCGTTGATCCAGGGAGTTATTCTGATTGCCTGATTGGAGTCGGGAAGGAATTTTTTTCCCCTAAAGTGAGGAAAATTGGCTTCTACCTCACAGGGGTTTTTTGCCTTCCTCTGGATCAACTTGCAGGATAACAGGCCGAACTGGATGGACAGATGTCTTTTTTCGGCCTTATAAAGTATGTTACTATGTTACTATGTATAGGCTATAATGCATTGGTATAAAAGGTATACCAGTGAATTATAAAAGCAATATCCCCTAGTGGGACAAAAAAATAATAATAAATAAAGGTTAATAATGTTTATTAAATAAGTAAAACCATTTTTTCCCCATAAAAAGTGGTTTTACTTTATAAAAGTGATTACACACATCTATGGTATTGCCATGTTTGCCACAATCCATTTAATAAGGATAATATTATTTAAAGGGGTTGTCCCACGAAAAATATTCTACAGTTTTCAAATCAGCACCTGGATCTGATTACTTCTGTAATTGCATGTAATTAAAAATTTATTATAGCTACTGAGTTATTGAATAAAATGTATCTGTATAGCGCCACTTAATTTCTTATTTCTTTGACCTGCTCACTGAGAAGGCCGCACATGCTCAGTTTCATCTTTCAGCTGTCTCCTGAGCTGTGATAGGGAGAGAACAGACATGCCTCCTTAGCTGCAGCAGAAAAGACACACCCCCTGAGCTGTCAGCTTGGTATAAATCTAGCAGAGCAATGAATGACGAGATCTCTGGATCCATGTGAGGTACAGGGCTGGTTCTAGCTTTGGTAGAAAGAGATTGTCCTGTACTATATGATGTTTGATTTTCATTTTTTACATTATTCGTGGGATAACCCCTTTAAATTTCACCAGGGTCTGATCTGGGCATGGGTTTCCCAAGTTGGCCTCTGGCAGAAGAAGAAGACTCTCCTGCTATGTTATGCAACTCCAAGCAAGATTTGGGTGGAGGCACTGCACCATAGTGTGTGTTACATGTAAAATAGCTTTTGTGGTACAATCCCTTTAATAAAAATAAAAAAATGTGCAAATATGTCTATGGCTTTTAATGAAGGCATTAGAATACTGCCTTTTAATACTGACCATTTTCTGTTTGAATAGCAATACCCTTTGATGCTATTGACTCTAATGAAGTGGAAATAATATTTGTGGATTTATGTTATCAAGCAGTATTATTTTTAAGAGATATGGTTATGAGCTATTCGGGATTGTTGGCAATTTTGGTCATGCCAACACAATCACCTTTATTTTAAAGTACAGAATAGCTGAAGTATATGCTGATATGTCGTTTAGTTAAGACCAGTTACTGGCCCGGCATTCAACCAATGATCATGCTCTCTGTTAGAGAGTAGTAAATAGATGGCACACCCTGCTCAGGATTCTCCCAAAGTGTAGAGTAGTCACAAAGGATATCTCTTGTTCTGGAGGACCTGTCCTGTCCGGCTTTACACAGGCAACTGGTTGAGTTGACTGGGCAAATTCTATTACATATTCTAACCTTTGGTGGCGCTACAAGAAAATTAAAGACTTCTTGCAAAGGTTTACCACAGATTAAAACTAATCTCAGGGTGGCATGAGGGAAACACGGAAGATTTATTAAAACCAGTGTGTCATACCTTGGTTTTAACCACCTAACTGTTCTGCCCAAGTTAAGCCCGGGTAGTGTGAAAAGTAGAAACATGCAATTGGTCTTGTCTGAAAGCTGTCAGTCCAGGCTTTAATACAAGGCCAAAATGACAGCTGAAGTCCAAGAAACAGAGAATAAATCACTGTTAGAAATCAAGTCGGGAATAATCCCGAGTTAAACCTGTTTTTACTTTCATCTTCAGCTGCATTCACAGCTTCCCGATTTTTATCAGTGATATCTTTCTCTGTCCTGAACATATTGTTGTCATTTTGGTATCATCTGAAAGATTTGAATTTCTCCTTTCAAACAAGATCAGTTGCATGCTCCATTCAGCAGGTAGCAGCATCTAAAGCAGCCCTCCCCCTCCAGTTAGCTACTTTTCCCACTGCTGGAGCTCCACTCTGGCAAAACAATTAGAAGGTTAATCTAAAGTTAGCTCTAGTGTGCCTAATTTATTAGGAGGTGCAGCGTTGGTGTGTTGCCAGTTGGTGTGCTGTCCGCATCTTTTGTGGCCACATTGAAGTGAATGAGTCCTCACCCAAACTGCGAAAAATGTGGATTGCGTGCAGAGAAAATACACGGTCTTGTACATGAGTCCTTAATGTTAGTCTGGCATATCAATGGTTTTGATAGGTGGGGGTGTCTGAGCTGTTGTCCCTCATCTCGCAGCAGTGCCTGTAAAGCTATATTTTACTGCCTTGTCGCACTGATCCTTTCTTGAAGCTGTGCTCTTGAATTTTGCTGATCTCTCTAGAGTGTTGAGTAGGCATGAGCAAACCCGAACTGCAAAGTTCGGGTTCATACCAATCTTTGCGAGTTCAGTTTCCCGGACCCAAACAGGGTTCAGGTCATTTTACTATTTTCCATTATAACATGGTTATAGGGGAAAATAATAGCATTCTTAAGACAAAATGCAAAAGAGTATGGCAATTTAGGGGTAAAAAAGACAATAACTCACCTCATCCACTTGATTTCTCTGCCGCAGTGTCTTCTATCTTCTTTCAGCAGGACCTACGATGGCAGGTCCTGCTGAATGAAGATAGAAGGAGCTGTGATGATGTCACCGCAGGTCCTTTTGCAGCTCCTGCTGACAGAAGATAGAAGACACTGCGGCATCGTAATCAAGTGGATGAGGTGAGGTTTTTTTTTGTTTTTTTTTTAAACCCCCTAAATTGTCATACTCTTTTGTATTCTGTCTTAAGAATGCTATTATTTTCCGCTATAACCATGTTATAATGGAAAATAATAAAGTGAAGTTCGGGTCCCCAATGACTTCAGTGAGGTCCGGGTTCCGGGTCAAGTTCTGGTCCCACACCCGAGCTTTGACCTGAAGTTAACCCCAACCTGAAAGAGGAGATCTCTGGATCCATGTGAGGTACAGGGCTGGTTCTAGCTTTGTTAGAAAGAGACTGTCATGTGCTATATGGGATAACCCCTTTAAGTGAATTTTATTAGTGTGAGGATGGGTGTCTTCAGCACAGTTTGCTCTATGAGACACTAGTGTAATTGTACAAGTGCATAGATTAGTAGCATTAGGAAGTCATCACTATGACGTCTACTCAGGACTAAGTACCATTTTTGATAATACACTATACAGGCAGTGTTTGAACAATGTTATAATTGTGTAGGGCATGTTGGAAAAGTTAATTTATAAACTACTCCAGTAAATACACTTTCCTCGCTGCAATAGAGTGGAATCAGCAATGTCTCCTGTCAGCTTTAATTAAAGGGGTTGTAAGGTGGGATAACAATTTTTATAAAATGGGTTAAAAATAAAAAGAAGCATTACTCACCTCTCTGACCCCTTACCGTGATGAACCACCAGTGATTGGTCGATCAGCTGTTTGAAGACACTGCTGTGACCTCTTCCTAGGCCTGTGACGTTCCGTTCATCGGTCCCTTGGCTTAGGCACAGCTCAGTCCTATGGAAATGTATGAGCCTAAGCTGCAATATCAGCAAACCCCCGATGTAATGGATGGCGCAGTGCTTGGTAAGCTGGGAGAAGGCCACAGTGCTCTTCAAACAACTAATCCTCTGGGGTGCCAGGTGTTGGACCTCTGCCAATCTGATATTGATGACCTATCCTGCCCTAAATGTGACAAAGAGGAGCATGCACAGCTGGTTGCACATGCTCTTTAACTAACTTTGCTCATTTTAGTTTAGTTTGTCAGTTTGCATGAAACGTGATTGAAATCTAATGATGTCTTTTCTAATTTCAGGAAAAAAGTGTATCTGCAATGGTCAATCAATATCCGATCTTCATATTTGCCTTCTTATTCATCATATTCCTTCTTTCATATAACTGGAAACACATTGACGGTTATTTCAAATGTCCAAGATGTCCGGATACAAGAATAATGCTAAATAAAGAGGTCCAAAATGTCACAACAACCAGCTCACCAATCATTTTTCCACCAAAAGAAACTCTTCTCCTGGTTTGGAACTGGCCATGGGGGGCAAGATTTCCATTAGATAAGTGTGAGACAGAGTATGGTATTAAGGGGTGTAAGCTATCCGCAGATAGAGGTTTGTATAGTGTGGCCGATGCAGTCATCATACACCATGCAGATGTTGGGGGTAATAGGAATTCATTGCCCCAACAGCCAAGAAATCCTTATCAACGTTGGATATGGCTCAACTTGGAGCCACCACTAATTATCTCAAACCTGGACATGATGGATAATTTGTTCAACTTGACAATGACGTTCCGTCGTGATTCGGATATTTATAATCCATACGGCCATATTGAATCATTAGAGGAACCTCACAACTTCACTATTCCAGCAAAGTCTAAGTTGGTATCTTGGGTGGTGAGCAAATGGTACCCTGGTATACGTCGCATAGCTTATTATGAAGAGCTGAAAAAGCACATATCTGTTGATATTTATGGGGCCAGACACATGAAACTGAGAAATGAGGAGTTTCATTCAACGATTTCTCAGTACAAATTCTACTTGGCATTCGAAAATTCTGTCTATCCAGATTATATCACGGAAAAACTATGGGTGAATGCTCTGGGTTCATGGACAGTTCCAGTTGTACTGGGTGCCTCTCGTGAAAACTATGAACAGTATATCCCTGGAGATGCCTTCATACATGTTGATGACTTTCCAACTGCAAAGGAACTAGCTGCCTACCTTCTTGAATTAGACAAGGATGATGAGAAATATAGAAAGTATTTCAACTGGAGATCCCAACACAGGGTGAGCCCATGGAAGGGATGGTCACATTCTTACTGTAAAGCTTGTGAGACAATACAACAGGGTCCAAGATATCAGGTCATTCGTAGCGTGGCAAAGTGGTTTCTGTAAGATGGGCAAGACTGCCTTATGGCCAATGCGGGGCCTAGTGGGACAAGACATGACACAGAGATTTAAAGAACATCATACATACCATTCCTGTAGTAGTTTTCCTGTGGGACCAGTGATGTAAATGCTGCTCAGTGCTAAAAGAAATATGGATGCTTTCAAGTTCTATTTAACAGCATATACTGTATGAGAAAATTATGGTAAGTCAAACATTAGGAGGATTCAACCTGGACAGTCAATGGATGTTATATACAGTACATATATTGAGCGTCTGAGGAGTCTCCTGTGGCTCTGCTTTGCCTTTCCAAAGGTTGCATGGTTGGCCATTGACCAAAGTTTACTTCTCTATGGCTCTGACCTCATTTGTTGTCACCAGAAAACTACACAATGCACATCATGTAAAGCTGCCTACTCATTAAAGTTAAGATTGTGTTTCTCCAAAGTTCTTATGATATTGACCCACCAGCACCAAGTACATGCAATAGGGAAGGTAACCCACCGTTCCTAAAGGTCCGTTTACATGGGGTATTGACTTGCTAAATATTAATTTGAAAGAGGGTTGTTCCTGATTACTATTTAATGTAAACTTGTCCCAAAATCAAATCACACCAAATTTTGTCAGCTCCAGGGTCTATGCGGAGCTCAACAGGCAGCTAAACACCTTCCTACTTTCTGATTAGGGCTTGTTCACACATCAGTTATTTGATCAGTTATTGTTAGCCAAAACCAGCTTCGGGTCAAAAACACAGAACAGGTGCAGATCTTTTCATTATACTTGATCTCTGTGGAGGCTCCGCTACTGGGTTTGGCTCCCAAAAACTGATGGAAATAACTGATCAAATAACTGATGTGTGAACAAAGCCTAAAAGAGACTGGTTTAAAGTCTGTTGCTTTATTAACCAGATGTAGGATTAAAATGAGGAATAAATAAGAATATACATGCCATTAGACTACAGCATTACATAAAGTGCAATTATAAATAATAGATATAAGCAAAGTTTTGAAAAATTAAATTTGGCACCTTCACAAAGAAATTCAATCCATTCTGAATTAATTCATAACATATCACTATAAACCAGGTATACCCAGGCCACACTGAGAGGCTGTGCTGTTGGTGAGTTGCGGTGATGAACCAATTAACCTGCAGCTGCCTTTTATGTAATAATGAAGACCCCGCTGTATAGCCAGTCTGCATTGTTAATTGACACGTGGCACCTTTAAAGCACCTTTAAACAGGGGCTATACCCACTTCCCCAACCCCAGCGCTCTCCTGCTTTACAGGTGGGAGTCCTTCTTTTGCCATCTGCTTTTCCTCCTTTTCCACATCATCGAATATCGATGAGAATATGTCATCAGGAACATCCAGCTCCTCCTCTCCTTTCATCTTGCTGACTTTTCTAGGACATGGAGACTTTGAAGAATGATTTGGAAGAAGTAAAGCCATAAGATGAGGATGGTCATCATTATGACCTGGCCTCCTAAGTGGTGCAGATTGGATGGTATTGGTTGGCATGCTGGCACTGGAATAATAAAGGCTTCCATCTTATTGGTGTTGAATTACTGATAAAATACAGAATAAGTCTCTCTGCACTCTCCATGCAGTCTCCCTTCAATCTCCCTTCACTCACCCTGATGTCTTCCTGCACCCTCACTCTCTAATATTCTTCTATTAATCATTTTCTGCAACACTGTCCCTACATCTCTCACTATGCTTAGCTCACAGGACAATGGCGGAGAGCACTCGGGATGAGGCTTTTATAGGGCTGTGACATCACAGGGGATGACTATCTGTGGACTGGCAGGCTGCACGGCATTATGGGTGATCTTGCGTTCCTGGACTTGTCTCCTCTTCACTTCAGTTTAGTTTTGTAACACGTGCAGCCACTAGAGATGAGCGAATCATCCAAAATTCGCTTCACCAAATGTTCATCGAATTTTTTAAAAGATTCGTACTTAATACAAAGCTATTTGGTCAAAGCTGCATACAAATCATTTGTTATTCTGTCGAGTTCTGCGAACATTCCCACGAAAACTTACACCTGAGTGTACAAAGTGCGTACAAAGCTTTAGCGTATTATTCTCTAGGTCTGCACAAATAACGAATATACAGTAAAAATACGCTACTTAACTGAATATGTACGCATTAGAGTACAAATTATCAGATGCGTAGCATTAGCGTACAAATTATATGACGCGTACATAGCGTTAGCGTACAAAGATTTAAGAAGAATCTTCCAAAGCGAATCTGAAAAAATTTTCAAGATTCGTATTGAATCTACGAAGCCGCAAATAGATTCGCTCATCTCTAGCAGCCACCATTATTGGAAAATCTGATTTGGGCAAGAAAAATCAGATTTGTTGTGACTCGAAGTTTTCCTAAACTTCAGACATAACATACAGTAGGCTAACATGTTCTAAGCCAGACTGTAGAGAAACAGGAACGATAACTGCTTCTAATACAATATGAACAGTATAGGGCAATACAAACATACACAATTACGCAGTGATACATTATAACTCTATGTAACAGGGTCAGAACTGTCCTAACAGTATTCTTATGGCTGCTGATATACAACATACCCAGCAGCTTACCGGCAACACTCCAACTAATGGACTAGAAAGCACAGGTCCTCTTTCTGGGCAGACATGGAGGAGATTGCGTTCCCTCTTCCCCGAGTGCTTTTCAAATTCCTTTGGGTGGAGAAATTAAGGAATTACGGTAAACAAAAGACAATTACCAACATGGCAACCTATATACAGTGCCTTGCGAAAGTATTCGGCCCCCTGGAACTTTTCAACCTTTTGCCACATTTCAGGCTTCAAACAAAAAGATATAACATTTTAAATTTTTGGGGAAGAATCAACAACAAGTGGGTCACAATTGTGAAGTGGAACGAAATTTATTGGATCATTTAAACTTTTTTTGTAATAATAAAACTTAAAAGTGGGGCGTGCAAAATTATTCAGCCCCGTTGCATTAATACTTTGTTGCTCCACCTTTTGCTGCTATTACAGCTGCGGTCTCTTGGGGGATGTCTCTATCAGTTTTGCACATTTAGAGACTGAAATTCTTGCCCATTCTTCCTTGCAAAACAGCTCGAGCTCTTTGAGGTAGGATGGAGAACGTTTGTGAACAGAAATTTCCAGCTCTTTCCACATATTCTCAATTGGATTCAGTTCTGGACTTTGACTTGGCCATTCTAAGACCTGGATACCTTTATTTTTGAACCATTCCATTGTAGATTTTTCTTTATGTTTGGGATCATTGTCTTGTTGGAAGATAAATCTCCGTCCTAGTCTCAGGTCTTTTGCAGACTCCAACAGGTTTTCATCCAGAATGGTTCTGTATTTGGCTCCATCCATCTTCCCATCAATTGTAACCATCTTCCCTGTCCCTGCTGATGAAAAGCAGGCCCAAACCATGATGCTTCCACCACCATGTTTGACAGTGGGGATGGTGTGTTCAGGGTGATGAGCTGTGTTGCTTTTATGCCAAACATATCGTTTTTGCATTGTTTCCCAAAAAGTTGGATTTCGGTTTCATCTTTACGGATATCATTGAGAAATGGCTTTCTTCTTGCCACTCTTCCATGAAGGCCAGATTTGTGAAGTGTTGGACTGATTGTTGTCCTATGGACAGACTCTCCCACCTCAGCTGTAGATCTCTGCAGTTCATCCAGAGTGATCATGGGCCTCTTGGCTGCATCTCTGATCAGTCTTCTCCTTGTTTGAGATGAAAGTTTAGAGGGATGGCCGGGTCTTGGTAGATTTGCAGTGGTCTGATACTCCTTCGATTTCAATATGATGGACTTCTGGAGGGAGTTTTCTGAACTGAAAGTAAATGGGCTGAATAAAAAATGTTTAAATGATCCAATAAATTTTGTTCCACTTCACAATTGTGACCCACTTGTTGTTGATTATTCACCAAAAATTTAAAATGTTATATTTTTTTGTTTGAAGCCTGAAATGTGGCAAAAGGTTGAAAAGTTCCAGGGGGCCGAATACTTTCGCAAGGCACTGTATATGGACAGCACAGGGTCGTATTGCTGACAATTATTCAAACTGTGGGGATAAATGATTGTAAAAAGGATCCAAATATACCCAGACCGATACATCATACTTATCAATATTTGAGTTGGTAAAATCGGGGTTCCGTTTTGCATTTCGTCCTAAAAATTCAGTTATATTCTGTTATAACGGAACCCTATAAAGGAATTCCATAATGCGAATGCGAACCAGTCCCTATTGTTAGGACTTGTAATGTATTGCTAGGCTGTTGACATGGATGACTTTATCTCCTCAACTCTCTTTGTAGGTTATAAAGGTAGGACAATCAGTTTGCTGATGAAGTTGAGTGTCAGTCAGTCAAACTGAAGGTCTACCGTGCTAAAGTAGAATTTATGAGGTTAATTTTTTATATTGTGGATTCACCAGTGCCCTTTGACAAGCTTTCACCAGCTATATTTCCTGATTCTGTTGTCTGAGGACACTTCAACCCTTGCCACACCACCTGCAAGCAAGCGTAAAGCACAGCCATCGGGCAGAAATAGGAGAAACATCTACATCCTAAACTTAGAGGTATGGTATAGTCCATCACAGACATGGTATACAATGTATCAGACATTCACTATCGACCCATGGTCTAAACTCTATTGGATAGATTGATAGAAGACAAGTAGTTTGCTCCCTGTAGTCCACACCACCATATTATCGGATCATATACTGTAGGATACCATGTTTTACTTCAGTTCACATTTAGCTTGAAGAAAGAAAGGTGGATTGATATTAGTCTTGGAGATAGAACGAGAAGATCACACGGATCATATTTCACATCTCAAAGGTAGGAATTTGTATTGCACAATAATAAGGGTGACCATAACTTGGTTATCAAAAAGGAGGACACTTGGGGCCCGGAGGGCTCATTTGTAATAACCCCCCCCCCTTCTGAAGAATCCTAGCCATTTTTAGTAACTTGTAAATCCCAGTCGAAAAAAATTTTTAGGTCTCAGAGAGAAGACATGTCCTGGAAAAAGAGGACGTACGGTGACCCTAATAATACTGTTTGTGTAGTTGTAGTGTCTCATGGTGCACAAGGCTGCCATTGTAATGTATGCTGACTGTACCTGTCTCATGGATAGGTTGTCAGCTTGTACACCTGGCTTTTGGCTTACAGCCGTTTGTAGATCTTTTATAGACGTCTGTATAGAAGACATTGCTGAGCTCAAGTCCCCTTTTATGGAGTTATGTAAAACGAAAAGCATATCTCTGAGTGAAGAGTTAGTAACAGGCTCATCTGCACCAAACTGAGTGCATAAGTCATGTATGTTAGAAGTCGCTCTTGTTTTTGTTGTTTCAAGATTAGTCATTTGCCTCACAGTTGGAGTAGGAGTGCAGCACTTTATAGGCAGGCATTTAAAGGATTCCCCCAATTCACCCATTATCGTTGGTGGTAGTATACTACTACTCATAGTTGTATTACCAGTATGCTCTTGATTAAATATACCATTTTTTGGTTAGAACTTAGTTCCTCTGAGTGTTCCAGGGGTGAAGGAGTAGTTAGATCTTTTTGCACTGTAATCTGATACTCAAAAGGACATATCTCCTTATCCCACTCCACCTCCACCGTCTGATCTTCCACTAAAGTAACATTTAGGGGATCTCTTTCATAGGCTTCAGAACCTATTGCGCTCTGTCTAGTGTCCAGACTATGGGCGCCCGCTCTATTTTTCCTTGGTGATGGCCTAGGGATTGGTGCAAGCGGTTTTGATACATGAGCTGGAGGTGTCTGTTCCTCCTCCTGTCTACCCTCCTGCTGTGGTGGCGGGAAAAAGTCTGTCATCCTCTTTATCCCTGTACAGGCTCTCCGCTTCACCATCTCTAGGGCGCAACAATCCTCAAAAGGGGCAACTTCATGGTTAATCAAAGAAGCGGCACAATAACTTCCTACTGTGCCCGATACGTTATTGCCTCCAATCAGTTATATTCTGTTTCCAGAGTTTGCAGACTCCCTGCTTTCCCCTCCACAAGTTCACCATCCGCCAAATTGGCGTTTTGCCACAGATTATTGATCTCAGCCTCTCACCACACGTCCCTCCTTCCTCCTCCTTGCTCCGGCTCTGCTCTGTCTTTGCAATCTTTGGCAGTCACGCAACCTCTCCAGACGGCTTCAGCACACACGCTGCCGCGCTTTCGTGCCCGACCTCTTATATGCTTCCCACCATCTTAACCTCCTTCACCTCACTACAGCTCCAGCTCCCGTTGTATTTAGAGCCCACTCCAAAGCACAGCCTTTCGGATGCTCACCAACTCCTTCTCAACATCGGGTAAGGAGCGAGCATGCTGGGACTCGCACAGGTACAGCCATCTCACGCTGCGTCCAGGTCCCGCCCCTTACGGCTTACAGCCGTTTGTGTTATTGTCTGTCTATTCTATGTTATAGGTCTTATTTATTATTATTCAGAGGTTGTGTAGACGCTATAGAGAGGAACTATTGGTAATAGATAAGATAATAGCTATAAAAAAAGCTATGGATGATAGGTAACATGATAGGGAGAAGCTATTACTACTATGAGTGGGAAAAGATTATAAAAGTACTGAATGGTAAACAAAGTAAAAGTGTATATATAAAAAAATTATTAAGATTTATTAAAAGGTAATAGAGAAAAATAGTAATGGAAGAGTGAAAGGGTTAATAAGGGAAAAGGGGGCGTGTTTAAACAGATTAAGGTTGATAATAATATAATTAATTATATTATAATTAATTAATTAATATAATTATATTATAATTCAAAACCAATGGGATTTTAGGAAGTTTAAGCAGTCGAGTATTAGGTAATTGAGTTAATTGTTACAAAGTAACAAAGGTGCGTCTTATAGGGTGAAAAATACGGTATCATGTAGAGAACGTTAATACAGGGCACTTACTAATATTTTGTGATTGTACATATTGCTTCCTTTGCTGGGTGGATTCATTTTTCTATCACATTGTATACTGCTCATATCCAGGGGTTATGACCACTCTGCAATCCCACAGCGGTGGTCGTGTTTTCACGCTATAGGAAAAAGTGCCGGCCTCACTTTTGATCTAGAAGGAAAGTTGCTGTGTTGGCTCCTCCACAATATACCGGTAATTCCAGTTCAATATGAACCTTCGGCACCCCTCATTAAAAACAATCCTTTATTAACCCCTTCATGACCAAGAGATTTTCCTTTTTTTTATTTTCATTTTTTACTTCCAGCCTTTCCATAGCCATATTTTTTTTATTTTTCCTTTCACATAGCCATATGAGGGCTTGTGTTTTGAGGGACAAATTGTACTTTCTAATGGCACCATTTACAGTTGCAAACAATGAAGTGGGAAGCAGGAACAAAATTCAGAATGGGGGTGGAATTACATTGTGGAATATGAACTGACCTGTTGCTTTCGTTCTCCAGGTTAGTACAATTACAACGATACCACGTTTGTATAGTTTTTTTTTTTTGCTTTTTAATACTGAAAAAGGAAAAGAAAAACTTTGGGAAAAACTATTTTTTTCTTAGCATTGCCATATTCTGACCCCCATAACTTTCTTTTACATATTTATGTGTACAGAGCTTTCTTAGGGCTCATTTTTTATGGGGAGATCATGCGGGAGTACTTTTCATTGATACCATTATGTATGACTTTTTGACCACTTTTAATTCCATTTTTTTGTGGTTGGTGAAACGCCTAAAAATATTTTGGGGAAAAGAGTGATGATTTGAAATTTAATATATTTTTTTTATTTTGTTTAATATTTTTTAAAAAATGTTTTTCTTTTTTGACACTTTTTAATAGTTCTAGAGGAGTTGAACAAGGAAACATCAGATTGCTTTTCTCGTAGACTCCAATAGGACCTAATGTTCTGCAGCCACGGATGATTCAGGAGGACCATGGCTGCCACACACACCATCTGGCTCCCTGATCATTGCTGGGGGGAGCTGGTAAATGGCCGGGAGCAAGCGCTGTCAGTTTTTATCATCACAGATGCCATGGTCACATATGACCATGGCATCTGAGGGGTTAAATGTGTGCAATCGATGTCCCAGGGGTGCCGTATGCTTTAAAAAAAATAAAGCAACTTACACTTACCTAACGCCTAACCGATCCCCAAATGCTGCACTTCTGACTAGTAATTATGCTTTCGGCAGAGTTAGAGGCGTAGCCTAGTAGAAAAATTAATTGCAGTGATGTGTGCCACAAATATTGTCCCTCCTTGTGATTGTCTAAATTTGGGAGGTATGTGTGTATAAAGCATACAGTGCAGAGCAGTGTGTGTATATATACAATACAGTGCAGAGCTATGTGTGTATAGAATACAGTGCAGAGCTATGTGTGTATAGAATACAGTGCAGAGCTGTGTGTGTATAGAATACAGTGCAGAGCAGTGTGTGTATATATACAATACAGTGCAGAGCTATGTGTGTATAGAATACAGTGCAGAGCTATGTGTGTATAGAATACAGTGCAGAGCTGTGTGTATAGAATACAGTGCAGAGCTGTGTGTGTATAGAATACAGTGCAGAGCTGTGTGTATATAGAATACAGTGCAGAGCTGTGTGTATATAGAATACAGTGCAGAGCTGTGTGTGTATAGAATACAGTGCAGAGCTGTGTGTATGTATAGAATACAGTGTAGAGCTGTGTGTATGTATAGAATACAGTGTAGAGCTGTGTGTGTATAGAATACAGTGCAGAGCTGTGTGTATATATACAATATAGTGCAGAGCTGTGTGTATATAGAATACAGTGCAGAGCTGTGTGTATATATACAATACAGTGCAGAGCTGTGTGTATATATACAATACAGTGCAGAGCTGTGTGTGTATGTATAGAATATAGTGCAGAACTGTGTATATATAGAATACAGTGCAGAGCTGTGTGTGTATATAGAATACGGTGCAGAGCTATGTGTGTATAGAATACAGTGCAGCGCTGTGTGTGTATAGAATACAGTGCAGAGCTGTGTGTATATAGAATATAGTGCAGAGCTGTGTGTGTGTATAGAATACAGTGCAGAGCTGTGTGTGTGTATAGAATACAGTGCAGAGCTGTGTGTGTGTATATATACAATACAGTGCAGAGCTGTGTGTATGTATAGAATACAGTGCAGAGCTGTGTGTGTGTATATAGAATACAGTGCAGAGCTGTGTGTATATAGAATACAGTGCAGAGCTGTGTGTGTGTGTGTGTATAGAATACAGTGCAGAGCTGTGTGTGTGTGTATGTATACAATACAGTGGCAGAGCTGTGTGTATATAGAATACAGTGCAGAGCTGTGTGTGTATAAAATACAGTGCAGAACTGTGTGTGTATAGAATACAGTGCAGAGCTGTGTGTGTATAGAATACAGTGCAGAGCTGTGTGTGTATAGAATACAGTGCAGAGCTGTGTGTATATATACAATATAGTGCAGAGCTGTGTGTATATAGAATACAGTGCAGAGCTGTGTGTATATATACAATACAGTGCAGAGCTGTGTGTGTATGTATAGAATATAGTGCAGAACTGTGTATATATAGAATACAGTGCAGAGCTGTGTGTGTATATAGAATACAGTGCAGAGCTGTGTGTGTATAGAATACAGTGCCGAGCTGTGTGTGTATAGAATACAGGGCAGAGCTGTGTGTGTATATATATACAATACAGTGCAGAGCTGTGTGTATGTATAGAATACAGTGCAGAGCTGTGTGTGTATATAGAATACAGTGCAGAGCTGTGTGTATATAGAATACAGTGCAGAGCTGTGTGTGTGTGTATAGAATACAGTGCAGAGCTGTGTGTGTATATATAGAATACAGTGCAGAGCTGTGTGTGTATAGAATACAGTGCAGAGCTGTGTGTGTATAAAATACAGTGCAGAGCTGTGTGTGTATAGAATATAGTGCAGAGCTGTGTGTATATATACAATACAGTGCAGAGCTGTGTGTATAGAATACAGTGCAGAGCTGTGTGTGTATAGAATACAGTGCAGAGCTGTGTGTGTATATATACAATATAGTGCAGAGCTGTGTGTGTATAGAATACAGTGCAGAGCTGTGTGTTTATATACAATACAGTGCAGAGCTGTGTGTGTATGTATAGAATATAGTGCAGAACTGTGTGTGTATATAGAATACAGTGCAGAGCTGTGTGTGTATAGAATAGAATACAGTGCAAAGCTGTGTGTGTGTATATAGAATACAGTGCAGAGGCTGTGTATATATAGAATACAGTGCCAGAGCTGTGTGTGTGTATAGAATATAGTGCAGAACTGTGTGTATATAGAATACAGTGCAGAGCTGTGTGTGTATATAGAATACAGTGCAAAGCTGTGTGTGTATATAGAATACAGTGCAGAGCTATGTGTGTATAGCATACAGTGCAGAGCTATGTTGTGTATAGCATACAGTGCAGACTGTGTGTGTATATAGAATACAATGCAGAGCTGTGTGTGTGTGTGTATATAGAATACAGTGCAGAGCTGTGTGTGTATAGAATACAGTGCAGAGCTGTGTGTGTATAGCATACAGTGCAGAGCTATGTGTGTATAGCATACAGTGCAGACTGTGTGTGTATATAGAATACAATGCAGAGCTGTGTGTGTGTGTGTATATAGAATACAGTGCAGAGTTGTGTGTGTATAGAATACAGTGCAGAGCTGTGTGTATGTATAGAATACAGTGCAGAGCTGTGTGTGTATAGAATACAGTGCAGAGCTGTGTGTATAGAATACAGTGCAGAGCTGTGTGTGTATATAGAATACAGTGCAGAGCTATGTGTGTACAGAATATAGTGCAGCGCTGTGTGTGTATAGAATAGAATACAGTGCAAAGCTGTGTGTGTGTATATAGAATACAGTGCAGAGCTGTGTGTGTATATAGAATACAGTGCAGAGCTGTGTGTGTATATAGAATACAGTGCAGAGCTATGTGTGTATAGCATACAGTGCAGACTGTGTGTGTATATAGAGTACAATGCAGAGCTGTGTGTGTGTGTATATAGAATACAGTGCAGAGCTGTGTGTATATAGAATACAGTGCAGAGCTGTGTGTGTATAGAATACAGTGCAGAGCTGTGTGTATGTATAGAATATAGTGCAGAACTGTGTGTATAGAATACAGTGCAGAGCTATGTGTGTATAGAATACAGTGCAGAGCTGTGTGTGTATATAATACAGTGCAGAGCTGTGTGTGTGTATAGAATACAGTGCAGAGCTGTGTGTGTGTATAGAATACAGTGCAGTGATGTGTGTATATAGAATACAGTGCAGAGCTGTGTGTGTGTATATATAGAATACAGTGCAGAGCTGTGTGTGTGTATATAGAATACAGTGCAGAGCTATGTGTATATAGAATACAGTGCAGAGCTGTGTGTATATAGAATACAGTGCAGAGCTGTGTGTATATAGAATACAGTGCAAAGCTGTGTGTGTATATAGAATACAGTGCAGAGCTGTGTGTGTATATATAGAATACAGTGCAGAGCTGTGTGTGTATATAGAATACAGTGCAGAGCTATGTGTATATAGAATACAGTGCAGAGCTGTGTGTATATAGAATACAGTGCAGAGCTGTGTGTGTATATAGAATACAGTGCAGAGCTGTGTGTATATAGAATACAGTGCAGAGCTGTGTGTATATAGAATACAGTGCAGAGCTGTGTGTATATAGAATACAGTGCAGAGCTGTGTGTATATAGAATACAGTGCAAAGCTGTGTGTGTATATAGAATACAGTGCAGAGCTGTGTGTGTATAGAATACAGTGCAGAGCTGTGTGTGTATATAATACAGTGTAGAGCTGTGTGTGTGTATAGAATACAGTGCAGAGCTGTGTGTGTGTATAGAATACAGTGCAGTGCTGTGTGTATATAGAATACAGTGCAGAGCCTGTGTGTGTATATATAGAATACAGTGCAGAGCTGTGTGTGTGTATATAGAATACAGTGCAGAGCTGTGTGTATATAGAATACAGTGCAGTGCTGTGTGTATATAGAATACAGTGCAGAGCTGTGTGTGTATATATAGAATACAGTGCAGAGCTGTGTGTGTGTAGATAGAATACAGTGCAGAGCTGTGTGTGTATATAGAATACAGTGCAGAGCTGTGTGTATATAGAATACAGTGCAGAGCTATGTGTGTGTGTATAGAATACAGTGCAGAGCTGTGTGTATATAGAATACAGTGCAGAGCTGTGTGTGTATATATAGAATACAGTGCAGAGCTGTGTGTGTGTATATAGAATACAGTGCAGAGCTGTGTGTGTATATAGAATACAGTGCAGAGCTGTGTGTATATAGAATACAGTGCAGAGCTATGTGTGTGTGTATAGAATACAGTGCAGAGCTGTGTGTATATAGAATACAGTACAGAGCTGTGTGTATATAGAATACAGTGCAGAGCTGTGTGTGTATAGAATACAGTACAGAGCTGTGTGTGTGTATATAGAATACAGTGAATAGCTCTGTGTATATATAGAATACAGTAAAGAGCTCTGTGTATATATACATGTAGAATACAGTGAAGAGCTGTGTGTGTATATACATAGGCGACCCTTAATGCATCACCCAGTGCGGGGAGACATTGCAATGTTTCTTCACTCCATTCCCCAACTGATGGTTGCAGGAGGGGAGTGGCCATATTCTTGATAGACTTGTCCTCTGTGCCCCCTCCATAGTAATGAAGTCCTCTGTGCCCCCTCCATAGTAATAAAGTCCTCTGTGCCCCCTCCATAGCGATAAAGCCCTCAGTGACCCCTCTATAGTGATAAAGTCCTCTGTGCCCCCTCCATAGTGATAAAGCCCTCTGTGCCCCCTCCATAGCGATAAAGACCTCTGTGCCCCCCATAGCGATAAAGACCTCTGTGCCCCCTCCATAGCGATAAAGTCCTCTGTGCCCTCTCCATAACGATAAAGTCATGTGTGCCCCCTCCATAGTGATAAAGCCCTCTGTGCTCCCTCCATAGCGATAGTCCTCTGTGCCCCTCCATAGAGATAAAGTCCTCTGTGCCTCCTCCATAGTTATAAAGTCCTCTGTGCCCCCTCCATAGCGATAAAGTCCTCTGTGCCCCCTCCATAGCGATAAAGTCCTCTGTGTCCCCTCCATAGCGATAAGGTCCTCTGTGCCCCCTCCATAGCGATAAAGTCCTCTGTGTCCCCTCCATAGTCATAATGCCCTCTGTGCCCCCTCTGTATTAAAAAAAAAAGAAAAAACACACACACACAGTACCTACTCACCTTGCTCCGTTCCCGAAGCTCTTCACTGTAGGCATAGATCGCGCTGCAGCACTGTGTGGGTGGGGCTTATGCAGATCTCCAGTCTGCAGGCTCCGCCCACATCTGGCACCCGGTGAGAGCAGGCACCCGGGTGCATGCAGGGGTCCGGACAGCTGGCAGTTGAGTACCCCTGGTATAGACCATCAAACCTTGGCTCAAGACTCCTTCTGATGTGTCTCCATATCATCACCCAATCTCCTGGTATTAAGGGGTGTGTCCCCTCTTTTGATTCTGGGTCTGGAATGGAAGAGTAGACAAGTTTATGCACCCCCCCTAACTCCCATTGCAAGTTCTCCAAATAGTCTGTCATATCTCCAAACTTAGCCTGAAGTTGTTGAGGGAAGTATAACCCTGTCTTGGGTGGCCCTCCAAATAACACTTCATAAGGGCTGAGGCCTGTTTTCCTATTTGGAGTCACTCTTACACTATACAGGGCAATTGGGAGGCATTATGTCCATGGTTTATGGGTTTCCTTCTGGATCCTCAATTTCAGGGTGACATGTAATTAGTGTTGAGCGAGCATGCTCAGCCGAACTCGCTGTTCGGTCGAGCATGCCTACGCTCGGGTCCGCTCGGTGTTCGGCCGAACACCGAGTGTACTCGAGTCTCTTCCCCACACTGTAATGTTGATTTATACGCTAATGCTATGCATTGTATGCTAATGCGTACGCATCGTGTGCTAATGCATACAAATTCTGTTAATTAGCATACTTTTACGAGTGAAAGGAGTAAAAGAGGAGAAGTCGAGATTCTGACCTTTTTCTATTAACATGACACCCTCCCCTCTTCCGAGCGGGTGGGGTGGGGCCAGGTTTAGTCCCATTGACTAACATTATGCTCAGGTGCAGGGCCGCGCACTTGAGCAACCCCTAGTGCTCGGCCAGCGCACCCGAGCATACGAGCACAGAGGTGCTCGCTCAACACTACATGTAATCTTTCTGTTCTTCCACTGCTTTGAAAGGTGATAACGTACATAAAACGCATTTCTTTCATTATCTCCCTAGTGACATGGGTTCCCCTTTCACTTTCTATGGTCTTCAGTACCCCAAATCCGCTAATCACATTACTACTAGCTTCTTTGCTATGTTTTTTTTAGCTTCAGAGCTGACACCAGTCAGGCCTCTGAACATCCTGAAAACAAATCAATGCAGACCAGCACATATTCATACACACTTACCTTTGGCAGCTGTATGTAGTCGATCTGCAGTCGCTGAAGCGGGTTATCTGGCCTTGGTGCACTCTTCATAGGTACTTTACTTGTATTCCCTGGGTTGTGTCCCTGGGTTGTGTCGAGCGCAGATGATATAACCTGCAACAAACCTAACTGCTGCATTATTTAATCCAAAGGCAAACCAATGTCTACTTACCAGACTGCACATTGCTTCTTTCGAGCTGTAGGTCTTTCCATGTGTCAGTTGGGCCATCATTGGGTACAGTGCCCTAGGGAGACAGGTCTTACCATTTCTCACCCACAGGCCGTTGCATTTTCTGATCCACCACCCCAGGCTCTGGCAGTTGAGCAAGCATACTGGTATGACCAAGTCACCTGCTTTGCCGCCTCATCCTCTCTGCGATTGCCAACCGCCTCCGGAATAGCTTCCTTGGTATGTGCCTGCACTTTTGGGAATGCCACCATTTACGGCTTGGTCTGAGCCTCCATCCTACACAGCCTCCTTGTTCTTTATTGGTTTACCTGAGAATCCAATTAAATGCCTACTACTCCAAATAGGCCCTTAATCGTGGACTATACCAAATGCGTACCTTGAGTCAGTGTAGATGTTGGCCATCTTATCTTTTGCCAGGTTACACGCCAAACACAAAGGTGGGAGTGGTTGTTGGATAATTACCTCATGAGCTGTTATTACTGCATAACTTGTTCAATAACATCCTTCATAGCAGTATCTGGAGACATCTACAAAAAACTTAAAATTTGGGTTAGAAATTGACACCTCAATTACTGTGTCTACACATTTCAGTTCTTGGTTCATTAAGAACAAACAGTCATAGGATTCTTGTTCTCCATCACTCTCCCTTCTTTCTGAATCATACAGAAGCAGTGTAGCAGGATTCAGCACTGTGCATATCAGGAGGTATGGACATTGACGGTGGACAACCCTGTGCCTGTTGTAGAAGGATCTCTGCTGGAGTCATCATTAGGGTAGCTGGGATACACCATGTTGCCAATTCCCCAGCATGACATTTGTTCCTCTAGAGCAGGGGTCCCCAAACTACAGCCCGCAGCCTGCATGCGGCCCCCTGAGGCCATTTATCCGGCCCCCGCCGCACTACCGGAGCACCAGGAAGCGGTGAAGACTCTGTACTTACTGCTTCCTGGTCCTCGGCTGTCGGCTGAGCTGTGCAGAGCTGCCCACAGCGTGAAGGCGCTCTGTGACCTCATGCTGTGCATGCTAGTTCACATCTCAGCCGACAGAAGGAAGAAGAGGATTGCGCTGGAGGAGAAGAGCGGCGGCGTCCAGGAGCAGGAGAGGTAAGTGGCATTTTTATTTTATTAAATACTAGCTGAAGGACCCGGCTTCTCCTGGGTATATTTAATTTATTTCATTTACTGTTTGAGTGTGTGTCGTTAAAAGATATCGAGAGTGACCACTACAGTGCCCGCCCCTTTAGCAGTGACCTCTACAGCGGCCCGCCCCTTTAGCAGTGACCTCTACAGCAGCCCGCCCCTTTAACAGTGATCTCTACAGCAGCCTACCCCTTTAACAGTGACCTCTACAGCAGCCTTCCCCTTTAACAGTGACTTCTACAGCTGCCTACCCCTTTAACAGTGACCTCTACAGCAGCCCACCCCTTTAACAGTGACCTCTACTGCGGCCCACCCTTTAATAGTGGCCTCTACAGCATCCCGCCCCTTTAACAGTGACCTCTACCGAAGCCCGCCCCTTTAAAAGTGACCTCTACAGCTGCCCGCCCCTTTAACAGTGACCTCTACAGCAGCCCGTCCCTTTAACAGTGACCTTTACAGCAGGCTGCCCCTTTAACAGTGACCTCTACAGCAGCCCGCCCCTTTAACAGTGACCTTTACAGTTGCCCGCCCCTTTAACAGTGACCTCTACAGCTGCCCGCCCCTTTAACAGTGACTTCTACAGCAGCCCGCCCCTTTAACAGTGACCTCTACAGCTGCCCGCCCCTTTAACAGTGACCTCTACAGCTGCCTGCCCCTTTAACAGTGACCTCACCGGCCATTCCCCCAAATGTGAAACAGCGCCCCCAGTTCCCATGAAAACACACCACTAAACATGAGGCCACGCCCCCTGGCTCAGTGAAGACACGGAGGAGAAGCTGTCTGAGTGTGAGCTACTGAAAGGTTGGACATCCCTGTGTCTGTCGGACGGAGAACAGGTAGCCAGAAAACTGGACTGTCCAGCCTAAAGCCGGACATCTGGCCACCCTAACATCAGCCTGGCCCTAGGGTGGCCAGAGGTCTTGTTTTAGGCTGGACAGTCTGGCTTTCAGACTCCCTGTCCTCTGTCATCCGCAGGGCCTGGATGGACACAGGGATGTCCTTTTGAACAGCTCACGCTCAGCAGCAGCACTGTGCAGTCTGAGCAATGAGCTACAGGGAGAAAGTCATCCTCCCCCCACCCCTGCAGCTGAAAGAAGGTGATTTTTACCTTGATTTTTAATCCCGGTCAAATGCTGCATGGAAGGGGCGTGGCCTGACTGAGTCAGGGGCGTGACTTTTAAGTCCTTCTTTTGATGGTGGCCTGAATTACAGGTCGATACCATAGTAATTTAGGAGGAAGGTGGGTAGCAGTGGAAGAAAACATCTTTTATTACTACTGAACAGTAAATATGTGAAATTTACATCATATGAGGTAATGATTAATGATGAATTAGTCTAAAACATAAGTTATATTTATGGTAACCGAAATACCCCTTTACCATTGTCATCCACAGTGCTCTGCCTCTTTAATGCAGACCTACAGCAGTGAACTGGCTAGGTTGTCATAGAAACCTCGTGTGTGGAGACTGCCTGTGAGCTTCTATTGGCTGATAAGGGTCATGTGACCAGGCTACTATTGGCTAATGCATTTTTTGGGAATATCTCAGGAACGGTACGTCCTGGAGAGCTGGAAACTGTTCTAAAACCTTCCCGGACACCTGTGTGCCAAATTTTGTGATTGTAGCTGCAGCGGTGCGGATTCCTTTAGCGGACATACACACACATATAATCTAAATCAAAGATAAGGAGTGTACGTGTCCCTATATCAATATTGATTAACTGCCTGATTGGACAACGTTAAAACATAATTTTATTAGTCAAATATAATTAAAAAGACCAGTGGCTAAACCACTGAACAATACCGTTCAGGCTTGGCAAACACAAGGTATAGGGACTATTTAAATAACGTCCCTCTTGTACCTTGTGGCCACAAAACACACATGTGCCATATGATAGGGCAATTAAGCTTAGTATTACCCCTTCACTTTATCATATGCACTAGACGCTCTCAACATAAATTAAATGGGGCATACATAAATAGGGAATATCACTATTGTTTGCGGAGCGAACCTAAACACTTCAGTGCTGGTAATCCCTATAATGTAATGCCCTATGAGAGCCTATGCTACCTACTAAATCTAAGATTGCCTGTGGCTCAACGCGTTTCTGCTGTATATTAGAACAGCTATTCATCAGGAGCCAGTGTACTTAGTTAGCAAACAGACAAACAAACAAATATGTAAAGTAATAAAGATGCTGCATGCCACTGATATAGGGCGTGCAGCAGGCAGCATGTGGCACTATGATGGCCGTAGCGCGGCCGCTTCCCGCCGCTCTTTTTGAAGGCTAAGCCACGCCCCCTCATGGATCCAACCAATCACACGCAGCTAGCTCCAACATGTTGGTCCATGTTTCTGATACAATTTGTAACAAATATATGGCGGTAACATCCTATTAAGAGCATGTGACAAGGAGATCATTTCTAGAGGCATAACCTACAGCGCATATTTGCTGAGAAGAATAAGTATATATAACACAGTAGTACCATCTCTGAGCATATATGTACAGATCTCTTATACGGAGATGCCATCTGATCTGGGCACATTCATTGTACAGTAAACGTCCATACCAATGTTGGACGTACTAGACACTACGTGTCCCTTGCAACACACTTATGTATAACCTCAAATATATGTAACTGTAGAGACAATGACAGCTAAGTATAGCACTTATAATAGTATTAAATCAAGGGGGACAAACAGTCCCAGTCAATCTCTTTACCATATATATATCAAGTGGTGTATCTATATGAAATCACATAGAGGGAAGTCATGGATTGCGGAAACAGTTATAAAAGAGATAGAACTGTCTCTTACTTTCAAGTTAATCTATGAAGCATGTACAGGAGATGTATTAATTTAATGTATTCAAATTTCTAAAATCCTAACTCAAAAAATACTGGAATACTATACAAGAGGGACTATAGAGGAACCAGACAAACATTTTCTGGGTCAATATTGTAAATATAATAATGAAAATCTATCCACATGGAGCAAAGAGAGACGGAGAGACTTGGGTCCAAAAGAAGGACACTTGGGAGGTTTGTATTGGGTTCTCTGGAGACTCCCAGACTCTAGGTATTATTCTTCTTTTTTTTTCATAACCCGGTCCCTGACTCTAGGTTGTATTCTAAGTCTGCAGCACACTAGGATTGCCCCTTCTAGTCACGCTCTTTCTTACCTTCCAAAGCAACCAAACTTGCAAAGCCACGCAAGTCAACCAGGATTCCACAGCTCCTATCTTCCAAAACAATCAAACTTAAAACAATTCCTGCAAACCCAACAAACAAAGGTCTGACAGCTCCTGTCTCACACACATCTTTCACACCACCAAACTGCACAAACCTCACTCATACAGCTCAACCCTGTAGGTGAACAAATTTAGACCTAGCTGGAAGCCAAAGGGTCCAATTAGACTCCCGTCCCTGAACCGGACAAGAACTCTGTAGGAAACAATGCTTCTTACTGTGAGCTCTTTTTGTCTTGCCGAGTTAATGGAGACAGTCTTCGTGCTGGGCCCAAAAACCTCTCTGTAAGTCCCTGGCTTTGACACCAATGAAACTGGCATAGTGATCTTATCTAACCCTCAGAGAACAGGATTTTATGACCCACAGTCAACAGAAGAAACATCTGAAGAATGTAGTGTAACCCACTTTAGGCTCCTTTCACATATCACATCCTGAAATATCCCTAAATGTACCTTTAATTTTATTTTTCATAATGTAATAGTATAAGTAGTTACTCTCACATGTATATAAAGCATACTGTGCAGAGCTGTGTGTGTATAAAGCATTAAGTGCAGAGCTGTGTGTGCATTAAGCATACAATATAGAGCAGTGTGTGTATATATAGAAAACAGTGCAGAGCTGTGTTTATATATAGAATACAGTATAGAAGTGTGTGTAGAATACATACAGTGCAGAGCGGTGTGTATGTGTAAAGCTTGCATTGTAGAGCTTTTATATAACATACACTACTCACAAAAAGTTAGGGATATTTGGCTTTTGGGTGAAATTTATGGAAAACATAAAACGTTCCGGCTCCAGTGATATTGTATAATGAACGTAGGGCATTTAAGTAGAAGCAGCAGCAATGGTGATTTCCTCATCTCAAACAATTTATTGAAACAAAAGCCAACACCAGTGCTGGGTATACCCCCACAAAATGTCAGTGTCTCAATAACTTGTCATGTGGCCTTGAGCATCAATTACAGCTTGACAACGACGTCTCATGATGTTCACAAGTTGACTTATTGTCTGCTGAAGCATGACATCCCACTCTTCTTGTAGGGTAGCCCTCAGGTCATTGAGGTTCTGGGGTACAGAGTTATGAGCCTCTACACCGCAACTCGATAGAATTAGGCCTGTGTTGTTCATGCAGAGGCACAATGACTGGATTAATAATACTATTAAAGTAGTATGGGCTTGTCACTGGACCATTCGCAAAGTGGAGGGCAGTTCTGAATTGACTAGACCCACCTGCCTAAACTGTAACACCACCACCATCAAAGGCTTGTCTGGTGACAGCAGTGGCTAATGCATAGCACTCTAGTCTCCAACATAGTTGGCAGCAATCATTTCTGCTCAGCATGAATCGACCTTCATCAGGGAACAGCACTGAGGCCCACTGGTCCCTTGTCCAGCATAGATGCTCCCTAGCCCATGCAAGACCTGTGGTCAGGTACTCTTGAAGGTCGTCTAGCATGGAGCCCACGCTGATGTAAACGGTTTTGAATGTTCTGACCTGACACTTAGGTGCCTCTCACCTCCCTTAAATGTGCCTGGAGTTGTGTGGCATTCATCATCCGGTTCCGCAGGGCATTGTTCACAGTAAAGCGGTCATCAGTGTTCGATGTGGCAAAAGGATGTCCACTTCTCTGCCTTTCTGTGACCCTTCCAGTCTCTCTGTAGCTCTGATACAACCTGCTGATGACTCTCTGTGAAACTCTAAGATCAGTGGCAACTTCCGTCTGAGAACATCCTGCTTGAAGCCTAGCAATGGCGAGGTACTGCTGATCAATTGTTAGATGTCGTCTTGGTCTCATGATATCAAAATGTGAACAGCATGATGAGTAGGACTGTTCACATACCAATTCTAATTGAACCAGGAAATTTATTGGACGATTCATGGATCAAACACCTGTTGTGATTTTTGCTGTTAAGCTCTTTATTAGAGAACAGCAAGTTGTGCAAAAAGTACTGAAACATTTAGCAGTTGGACATGTGCATTCAAAGGTTTAGAGAAGGTCACATTAAGCTCACCTGTAAAGGTTAGAGTGCATTAGGTTCATCCTCAAATTTCACCCACAAGCCAAATACAATCCCTAACTTTTTTTGAGCAGTGTATATGCTGTGTGAGTCTTACACTGCTCGGAATTGAAGGTATTGTACTAAGGAGGATAAAAATGGTGGGAAATTATATTCCTGTGTGTATCAAGCCATTGGGTGACTGTTACTTGTCATAAACATACATTAAAAAAACATAATAAATACGGACACAGAGCCGGTGAACATCACAAAGAAGTTAAGTCGCAGGTAAGTGATGGAAATATCCGGTTGCGATTACTAAGCCTGGCATAATACATATGCGCTCCCAAAATGGCCAGTGCCATCCGGATATTGATCACCAGTGGAAACAGAAGGATCACATACGATATGTCCCAGGAATGCAAACTTTGTCTTGACGCGTTACTCTGAACCCAGTGGCGTAGCTATAGGGGTCACAGCGGTCGCAGTTGCGACCGGGCCCCTAACCCAGAGGGCCCCCCTTGCCACTTGCAGGGCCGCACCGCCAATTAGGCAGGTGCAGCGTGGCCCTGCACACAGTTGGGGGCGGTGGCGGGG
This sequence comes from Rhinella marina, assembly GCA_900303285.1. Classification (NCBI taxonomy): domain Eukaryota; kingdom Metazoa; phylum Chordata; class Amphibia; order Anura; family Bufonidae; genus Rhinella; species Rhinella marina. The sequence continues at coordinate 148,910 of ONZH01005211.1, forward strand.
CAGAGGGAGATGAGCGCTTCCTGAGGAATGCGATACAGATGCCTGTACTGCGGGGCAGGGGAGGAAGAGGCGTCTCCCCTGCCCGTTCCTCTGATAGGCTGCAGGCACTAGGCCTGCAGCCTATCAGAGGCCGGCTCAGGCAGCGCGATGACTTTTCCTATGACGGAGCTCAATACCGGAATATTAAAACGCTAGTGTGAAAGGGGCCTAAATCACTTATCGCATATAATAAATTAATGCCCCCTGCTCCCAGTTATGTGACTATAGAGTCCCCAGTAATTTCCCTTCTGTCCCCAGTAATGCCCCCTGCCCCCAGTAATGTCCCTCCCTGCCCCAGTAATGTACAGTGGACACTTAAATGTGCCCTGCCCCCTTATTGTCAATGGCTGGCAAAAAACAAACAAAAAAAACTTACCTTAGTGTGCAGACCTGGAGCAGCCTCTTCTGGCCTGTGTCCTGCAGCAGGAGGGATAGGGGTGATGACACAGCGTCAGTCGCGCTGACGCTGGGAGTGGGAGGAGCCACGGGACCTTTCCCATCTGAAGAGGATAGTGAGCTCTCTCCTGCTGTCGGGTGTCAAAGGACCTGACAGCAGGAGGTACAGGGGCGGGCACATTATCAGAGGCAGGGGCTGCACAATAGGGCATGATAAGAAGATCACAGGAGGGCCAGCGGCGGCCGCCGCCCTCTGTACAATACACATTGCAATACACAATACTATACACATTGCGGCCAGCAGCAGCCCTGCTGCGATCTCATTATCATGACATTGGTATAATAATGAGATAGCAGGGCTGCTGGTGGCCGCAATGTGTATTGTAATGTGTATTGTAGTGAGGGCGGCGGCCGCTGCTCACCCTGCTGACGCCGGCCCACAGAATACTTTAGGCAATCGGCCCACCGGGAAGTGTCCCGGTGGGGTACATTGCCAATCCGCTCCTGATTCACACCCTTAGGCAGGCACAAGACAAACACTATTGTCCCCACAGAACAATACTATGAAGGGAAACAAAAGCTATTCAATAGATATAAAACAGCTGAATATAATAAAATGGAGGAAAGTCTGGTTATATTTCCCTAATTATTCTGAAAGGTGCCCAGGCTGGAAGAGATACGATTAGGGGGTCAATCTGAATCAGCATTGACGCATTGGTGGTGCAGTGGTGGCCATATTAATGGAAGTGAGCTCTCTGTCCACCTCCATCAATATGCAGTGACGATATGTTGTCTTAGTCATGTGTAGTGTTGAACGAATCGAAGTCCACAAAGTGGACTTCCATCCGAATTTCAGGATAAATTCAATTCAATCTCCTTGTGCTTCAGCAAATCGATTTAACTTGAAATAGTGTAAAAAAATAATAATTATCTGATCCATTTACCAGCAAAGGACCAGCTGCCTCCATCTTGCTTTAAGATCTCACACGAAAACTCATGCACAGTGGTGTATGACGTCACCACACCGGGCGGTGTGATGAGGTCATCTTCAAGCAAGATGATGGTGGCTGACCTGTTGTGAGTAAATGGATCAGGTAAGTATGATTTTTATTTTTTTTTTAAATATTATTTATATCAGAACACGGCATCTGAGGGGTACAATGATGGGGATGGCTCAATCGCCACTCCCTGTTATTGCACCTGCTACTTACAAAGAAATGCACATCGTGATGAAGTAATTCGCTACAAAGCGGATTTTTTTGTAAAATTCTGTGAAGCAGCCATATCGAAGTTTCCAATAATTGGTTCATCTCTAGTCATGTTACATCACTGCTGCAGCCGGGTAATCAAAGCCCTCCCAGGGAAATCGGAGTCCTCAGTTTCATTTTTTTACTTAAGCTGGACTTGAGATGAAAAGACATACAAGTTCTTTTCTTTCTTTTTGTTTTTTGTTTTTGTTTTTTTCTTTCTTATTTTTTATGTTTCTCCTAGACTTCTAAGTTTTGCCATATTGTCTACTCTTATACCCCCATAATACTGTACGAGATAATGTTGTACCCTGACTTAGTCATCATGTCCTCAACACGAGCACTGCTCAAAAAGGTCTTTGCTGTTTGTTGTTAATCATTTCTGAAAAACGTAGTAAAAAAACATTGAAACACACACACAAAAAAAAAAATAAAAAATAGGTATGTATCATAATTCTATACGCACCAAGGTAACAATGAGTTAGGACTGCTCTACAAGTGTCACACGGCTACCTACAGGAGCTTTCCTATACAGGTTGGTGGCCAACATGAAGGCAAGTTTGTAAGGTTTTCCTAAGGTGAAAAGTTGTTGAGGCTTTGACCTACTAAATGTTCTGGTGAATTGTACTGAAATAAGCAGACAGACCAGGACATATACTAGCTAGTAGGGTTGATCCTGCTGATTAAGAAGATACCAGTCGTGTGAAAATCGGTCTTCTCGAGAAAAAATACTTACTATTTATGCAAATGAGGGAGTCTCTGCAGCCAGACCCTTTGTCTATTGAAAAATAAAATCTCAAGAATAAAAGACTTTTTACTCAGGAATGCTGCAACTGATTTCAACAATACAGGTAGCATCAGTTTAATCAGTAGGATCAAACCTACTAGGCTGTTTGCCTCTTTAAAGGGGTTATCCAACCTCTATAATGCCCCCTAATTCCCGGGCACCTGTGTCGCTCCTGATCCCCACACATCCGCCACTGGATCTCCCTGTCACAAGGATAAAAACAGTCAGTAGCAGGCTGTGACGGGGACGAGCTTTGCTAGCATCACCAGCGATGCTAAGGAGGCTCGTCCCTGTCGTGGGGACAGAATAAAAATGAAAAATCAGACATCATACAGAACATGTCTATTTCAAACAAAGCTAGAACCAGCCCTGTACCTCACATGGATCCAGAGATCTCCACATTCATTGCTCTGCTAGATTTATATCCAGCTGGCAGCTCTAGGGGACGTGTCTTTTCTGATGCAGCTAAGGGGGCGTGTCCATGCTCTGCCTATCACAGCTCAGGAGGTATAACAGGAGGCAGCTGAAGGATGAAAGTGAGCATGTGCGGCCATCTCAGGGAGCAGGACAGAGAAATAAGAAAAAGAACAAACAGCAGGTGGCACTATACAGATACATTGTATTGAATAACTCACTGGTTATACAAAATTTTAATTACATTCAATAATGAAAGTGTTCTGATCTAGGGGCTGATTTGAAAACTGGAGAATATGTTTTGTGGGACAACCCCTTTAAAGAGTGTGTCATTTTGGGCATTCCATTTTTACCAGATGAGTCCAACAAAGATAGGCTTATCACACTGTGCCATTGATGAAACCTTAGGCTATTGCAGAAATCAGAGGTAATCTATGAGGAAACCTGACGCCTAGTGTTCAATTTCCCAGCAGTGCCCCCACAGAAGAAATTAGGCATTGCACAGCACTCATAGTAATCAATGGGTTGTCTGTGTAATGCACTGACATGCCAAATGTCCACTCCAATTGAAAGACATCCCAAGGGAGGAACTCAGACAGACAGAAGGATGTCTAGAGCAGTGATCACTGCCCTACTCTAACCTTGTGGTATAACTGTTAAGGATTAGGTGGATTAGTGGCAGATCCAAGTGACCAGTGTGACTTTGGGCCAAAACCTAGTAAGAGCATTATCCCAGTGCTCCCTTGGTCTTCACCCCTTAACCAGGCATCTGGTCTTCGCGGCATGGGAGCAGCCAGACCACTACCTCCTGGGATGGCCCCAGTACACTTGGCAGTTGATCTGCAAGGAAACAGAGACGCTGGTGCTAAGCACCAGCAGTCCAGACCTAAAGCAAAACATGGAGCACAGGCAGACAACACAACCAGACATACAATCATAGGACACCATTCAGACAGAATAACAGGAACCCTGAGCATACCCAAAAACAGGCAAGGTAGAACTGGCAGATATAAGACCAGGGTTCAGGATCCAGACAAAGCAGAAACAGACGGACAAAAGACAAGAAAACTGAACAGGCTACAGAAATGCTATACTGCACGGCTAGGGTCTGGATACAAACCGAAAACAGGACTCCTCCCAAACTGAGACAAGTCATGAACTACCGTATTTTTCGCTTTATAAGACGCACCTGATGATAAGACGCACCTAGGTTTTTGAGGTGGAAAATAAGAAAAAAAATATCTTGAACCAAAAGGTGTGCTTTTGATTGGTTTTGGACTAATGGTGGCCTGTAGATGATACTGTTATGGGGGGGATCTGTGGCTGATGCATTGTTGTGGGGGATCTGTGGATGTCACTGTTATGGGGGAATCTGTGGATCACATACTGATATGGGGAGATCTGTGGATGGCGCATTGTTATGGGGATCTGTGGATCTCACACGGATATAGGGAGATCTGTGGATGACGCACTGTTATGGGGGATCTGTGGATGATACACTGCTATGGGGGGATCTGTGGATGATACACTGCTATGGGGGGGATCTGTGTATGATACACTGCTATGGGGGGATCTGTGTATGATACACTGCTATGGGGGGATCTGTGTATGATACACTGCTATGGGGGGATCTGTGTATGATACACTGCTACGGGGGGATCTGTGGATGATACACTGCTATGGGGGGGATCTGTGGATGATACACTGCTATGGGGGGATCTGTGGATGATACACTGCTATGGGGGGGATCTGTGAATGATACACTGCTATGGGGGGATCTGTGGATGATACACTGCTATGGGGGGGATCTGTGTATGAAACACTGCTATGGGGGGATCTGTGGATGATACACTGCTATGGGGGGGATCTGTGGATGATACACTGCTATGGGGGGATCTGTGGATGATACACTGCTATGGGGTATTTGTGGATGATACACTGCAATGGGGGATTTGTGGATGACACTTTTATGGGGGATCTGTTGATTATACACACAAAGCATGTTATGCTGGTCCCCTCATGGCCCTATGTGTGTCCCCTCATGGCCCTGTGTAAATATTGACCCCATTACACCGGGCCCTGCTCACAGCATTCTTTACATGTAAAGTGTATTTATTTAATCCTCAAGCAGTGGCTCTGCTGTGCTAAACTACGGTAATCGTCTGTAGTAGTACTCACAAAGCAGCGGGGAGGCCGGCAGCGTAACGTCAATTACTTAGTTACGCTCCTCCCACTTCATTAATGAAGTGGGAGGAGCATGACCGAGGAGTGACGTTACGCTGCCGGCCGGCCTCCCTGCTGCTTTGTGACCCGGTGTAATGAAGTACAGTGACTTGCACCGGGCCCCGCTGCGAGTGCCGAGTCCAGCCTCCAGCCCCTCCTCCCACCCCGCGTGATAGTGCTGTAACTGATACATCGCAGGCCGCGCTGTGCAGCATAGCGGCCAGCGATGTGTCAGTTTCAGCCATGTAAAAATGGCACCATTTGCTTTATAAGACGCACTGCCATTTTCCCACCACTTTTGGGGAAAAAAAGGGCGTCTTATAAAGCGAAAAATATGGTAAATAGGGAAACAGATGAGCAAATGACAGACAGATGAGACTAAGGGCTCATTTACATGAGCATATTCGTTTTTGCGGATCCACAAAACATGGATACAGGTTGTGTACTTTCCCCATTTTACAGATCGAAACATCCTTCTCCATGAAAGAAATGCCTATTCTTGTCTACAAATAGAGCAACACAAAGAATAGGACAGGTTTAGTCTTTTTTGCGGGGCCATGGAACGGACGTTCAGATGTGGACAGCACACAGAGTGCTGTCTGTAACTTTTGCGGCCCCATTAAAATGAATGGGTCAATTTCCGATCCACTAAATTGCGGAACGGATGTGGACAGAAAAATACAGCCGACCGGGGAAATTAACCAAACAAAACTAGAAACAAACACTGTTCACAATACAAACCACCGCTGCCAGTACGCACTGACTGCAGAGAATGTGCACTGCCGTACCGACACACGACCCTAGACACACATTCACACGACTCTGGCAACCAGCCAACATGACAGCTATGGTGCACCCACAAGTATCTGCAGCCAGGACACAGTGGAGAATGTGCACTGCCAGACCAATGCACAGCCCAAGATATACATTCACAGCAACCAGCCGAAACGGCATACTAGGGACACGGAGAACAGTGGGAAACAAAGGGAGCAACAGTCACAGGAGATACACACAGCCGCAGAAAACTGCAGCCAGTACGTGCAACGCCAGCAACCAACATAAACGGAAAGATGACACAACCCAGAGAAAGGACATGTCCAAACAACTCCGCAGCCAGTACTGAATGAACACACTGTGACAATAACAAATTAATCCAAAAGATTTACATAAATTAAATGTACACATGTAATGTGATAAAGTTATGATAATCATGGGCTTACAAACTAATTATAATCAGAAATATATAGTAACAAACACTCCCTAAGTAATCTTCCTATTAAGGGCTCATGCACACGAACGTATTTTCTTTCCGTTTCATTTTTTTTGCCGACCGTATGCGGAACCATTCATTTCAATGGGTCTGCAAAAAAACTGAAGGTACACCGTGTGCATTCCGTATGTCCGTATTTCTGTTCCGCAAAAGAATAGAACATGTCCTGTTATTGTCTGCAATACGGACAAGGATAGTGCTGTTCTATTAGGGGTCAGCTGTTCCGTTCCGTAAAAATACGGAATGCACACGGATGTCATCCGTATTTTTTGTGGATCTGTTTTTGCGGATCCGTTTTTTCATATGGTTGTGTGCATGAGCCCTTAAGCAAATATGTGTCAAAAACTTAACCCATAAGAGGCAGACGAACACAAGTGACATCACGTACGATGAGGCAAAGGGTCCAATTATGTCATTACCTATTGGGGCCATATTCAGGGCTTATAATTATAGAGCAATAAAATTTATATAAATCGGCATCAATTGCCAGGGTGACAATATCACTGTTACAAGGTAGAGGGTGTAGAAACACTGTGTCAACCAGATTTGACTTGTAGCTACTCCTAAGGGTTTTATACTTCTGATCTACTAGTTTTTACCCTTTATCCTCTGTACAGGGATCTGGAATTCGCTGCAGGGGAACTACCAGGTTTCTACCTCCAGGAGTATTCTCTGTTTGGTTGTCTGCTCACCTATGGGGGTAAAGACAAACTTTTGCAAGCCATCGAGGAGTCAAAATCATAGTTAGGGACAGGCAGGGAAGGTCAAGGCAGGCAGAGTAGGTGCAATCCAATAAACAGGCCATAGTCAGGGCAGGCATCTCAGGATCAGAATGAAAAGCAGGCAGAGGTCAGGGTGGGCAGCTCAGGGTCAGTATGTAAATCAGGCAGAGGTCAGGTCAGAAAGCTATGGAGATGAGGCAGAGATCAGGCACATGGGCAACAGATGTAACTATGGTGCACCTTTGCAGGGAACTAGCAAGTTAGAGAACCTGTTGCTCAGGTACCCTCACATAGAAAAAGGCACCTTAAGAACCCCAAAGTGGCCAGCCATTGTATCTAACCTCTTTCAAGAACCTTAGTAATGCCAAAGTGACAGTGACATATAGGGCTATCGGTAAATGGAGAAAAGCAGTTGGTAACACAGTCTGTATAATAAAACAATGTATTGTCAGATTTTCTTTTCTAAAAAATGGTGCAAAAATTATCTCTTTTTGGTGGCAGATGCCTTGATCTGTCTTCTGACTTGTAAAATGGTGCCGTCCCTGACCATTCTGAGAAATTCACCCAAAATGAATCACAAACATTTTCATTTTTCTAGAATCTGATAATTTTTTAGGAAATTTGTAAACAATTGGATTCATTTAGAAGTGTTTGCTCATCACTAAAGGACATGACAAAGTTGGGTCCTAAGCTTGGGACACCCTCTTTTTTTTATAGAGGATAACTAATTGATCACAAGGTCAAACAGATAAGACGGCTCTCCCACTGTTGCTATGGATTAAGGTGCTCTGTCCTGAAATGACTCTATTAAGAGGCACTCTATTATTGGAGCGCACAGATTTATTAGTTAAATAAATTATATATTAAAATAAAATAAAAGTTAATTATAGTACAGATAGCTTGTTGGGATTAGAAAAACTGCATATATGTTGAGAGATATAAAAGGCATATTGTATAAAATGACTCTAAATAAAATAACTCTCAGTATCTATCCACCTTCATGGTATTTGTAGATATCACCGTATCATATTATAATTGTTTCATCATATCATTATCTTAGTATCAACAGCATATATATGGTGATGAACTCTTCTTTGTCTGTAAATAACTTGGTATTGGATACGTTATATAGTGATTTGTTGTGACCGCTCAGGTCAGTCTAATTGGTATATGCATAAATGATATTGTAACTTCAGTATCCTTTTTTCACTCTTATGGAAACAATTAAAAAGTCTCGACAAAATGTATCCAATTCTCTCTCTTGCGTCTGTCAGAGATATGTCACATTATTTGATGGTTAATATGTCCCCATACAGCATATCCTAGCATAATATTTGGCAGATATTGTTGAGGGGGTTAATACTCAATGTAGTCCTTGTGACTTTCTCAGTCGTCAGTGGCGTCCCACTTGACCGCTAAGTAGAGACACTTACCCCCGCTTGCTTGTTTCAATATTAGTGTCTACAATGTGTCCAGGTTACTTGTTTCATTCGCAATGAGATGCGGGCCGGTCTTTGTTTGCAGTGTAACCTGCGGTATCTCGGCGTGGTCTGCAGCGTGGTCTATGGTGCCTCAGCGTTCCACACCGAGATCGATAGCGTCCCACGTGACTCGAATTGGGCCCTCACGTGACTCAGGTACGGCTCCAGCCGTTTGATCCCGCTGTGTACATCCGCTAGTTGTATTCTATGCTTTAAGCTTTGATTACAGCGCTGTAGATTATTCCTTGGAGTATATTGTGTCTCCCAGATAAAACTGACAGCTAAAAGCCAGTTTAGAGAGAGAGGATCTTCAAAAACACATCTGAAGTAGAAATAAGTGAATCAAATCTGAACAAACCAGATTTGTTATTAATTTCACAAATATTCTGGTGCCAAACGAATCCAAAGGGATGGGCTTGCCCTGATTGGCTCACAGGCTGACAGTAGTGATGAGCGAGCATGCTCGACCGAATACGATATGCGGTCAAGCATGGCGGCACTCAGGACCACGCGGCGCTCGGCCAAACACTGTGTGTGCTTGAGCGCTATGCTCGAGTCCCCTCCCCGAACGCTAATTAGCCAATTAGCGTGTGGGGAGGTACTGGCATTCACTGTAATGCCGTAGCCATGTCGGCTACTGGCATTACAGTGATTGGCTAGCCGGGAATGCGTCATTGGGTGCTATATAGCACCTGGTGACATGTGACCCGTCTCAGTCTTAGTCAGGGAGAGCTGCTGCAAGGAGGGACAGATAGTGTAGGGATAGAAATTGGCTAGGCAGGGCTAGTTTTTCTGTTTCAAAGACCCAAAAGCCCTTTTAATGCCCCTTTCAAACAAGCGGGAGGCTCGCATGTCTCCCGCAATGCATCTACAGGGCTGGACTCCGGCACTGACTGGAATCGCAAATAATGCTATGCGATCCCTGTCCGTGCCGAGTCCAGCCCTGTAGATGTGTTGCGGGAGACATGCGAGTCACCCGCTCGTGTGAAAGGGGCATAAGGGCTATTGTTATTTCTGGCTGCAGTAGATGGGGGGGGCAAAAATTGCACAAGGTTGCCTGACCTAAACACCACCTGCGCAGCGTGTGCATTATAACAATTCTGTATTCTATATGCCTGACATCCGGTGTCATTTTTTCTGCAGCTAATCAAGGCGACATTACCTGCGCTAAGTCTGCTGTATAACGTTTGCGCAAGGAGGGACAGATAGTGTAGGGATAGGATTTGGCTAGGCAGGGTTAGTTTTTCCGTTTCAAAGACCCGAAAGCCCTTTTAAGGGCTATTGTTTTATCTGGCTGCAATATATATTTTTTTGGGGGTGGGCAAATATTGCGCAAGGTTGCCTGACCTAAACACCACCTGCGCGGCGTGTGAATTATAACATTTCTGTATCCTATATACCTGACATCCGGTGTAATTTTTTTCTGTCGCTAATCAAGGCGACATACCTGCGCTATGTCTACTGTATAACGTTTGAACATCCTAAATACCTGTGACATTCAGTGCAATTTTTTCTGCCGTTAGTGACGGTGATATTACCTGCGGTACGTCTGCTGTATAACGCTTGAACATCTTAAATACTTGAGAGTCCAAGATGCATCCAGACATCCTCCCCATGCTGTTCCCAAACCATTTCAGTGGTGTTTCCATCATTTTCTGACTTTTTCCTATGAACCAGACACTCTACCCTCTTCAGAGCAGGGGGTGCCTGGTTTAGAGCTCTGGTTCTCCCATTGACTTCCATTGTGCTCGGGTGCTCTGTAGAGCACTGAAGCATCACCTAGTGTTCTACCCAAGCACCAGAGCACTTTGGTGCTCGATCAACACTAGCTGACAGTTTGTTAGCCAATAAGGGGGGAGGATTCCAGCAGAGCCTTTTGCTGAAAACACTACAGAACCCCATTTTGTGCACAACTTGCGATCTGAGAGCATGTGTCTTGTCTGTGTCTGACATAAAGCTATTATAGACCACTAATCTAGATGTGATAGACAGAGTATAGGGAGAGTGTAAAAGGAGATAATTAGGTAGATTTAGGATTTTATCAGGGAAAGCAATAAGGGAGAGACTGGTCACTCACAGTTGTGCACTGCACTGAAAACCTGCAACTGAATCACCAAAATCCAGCATCAACCACATTTTTATGGAAATTGACAGCAAGCCAGCCTTTAAAAAAAAAACATTTAAGTGTCTACAGTTCATAAGTGTTTTATAGGCTTATTGCAAGTACCTCCAGCATCAATAGCAATACATTCTGTTGCAAAGGCTGAGGGATTAGCCCCCCCCCCCTTTTTTTTATAAAAAGCATACAGCATTTAGGTAACAGTTAACTATTGTTAACTGAGTAACGTTATAAAAAATTTGATTCGCTGATTTACCAAAGTTCACAAGGAAACCTGATTCCTAAATCCCCCCCCTCCCGCTGTTGAGGGGGTTGACCCATCTTCCAGTGACAAGGTGGCTTCTAAGAGACCAGACCTATACTGACAGTCTTGCCACTCTTCAGCTTTTGGCCTACAAAATACAGGGAAATGTAGAAGCCAACTATATAATACTCTGATTAAAAGCACCAGGTACAGTAGATAGGTGGGAGTGCGTGATCTAAATAGGGGTCCCTCTACCCCATGTACTTTGGGCAGAAAGGCTGAAATAGTGACTGGAACTGGCCTAGTTTGCTCTTGCTGTACTGTCTTGTCCAGCCTCCAGTGTCATCTCAGAGTGGGTTTTAGCACAGCAGAGGACATTGTGACACCCTAACTGACAAATTTGTCCTCTGCCAGTGTACAAAATTTTATGTTTGTGAAAATGTGAGAATTTTCACACACACACACACTTCCAGCTAAGGATGATGAATAGATCTGCCATTGCTGACCGTTGAGATTTATCACTGGCCCCATCATGCCACTTTCTGCCTGCCTACCATCATGTTCTGTTCTGTATGGCTGCTGTTGCTGCCACCACCACCTGCTGCCACTACTACTACTACTACTCCTAAACAGCTGCACACATCTACTCAGTACTTCCTTGTCTATTCTATGCTGTGCTTCTATTATTGCTTTGACTATTGCTGCCCCATGCCACAATTACCCCCTACAACCCTCAGACCTTACCCACATCTAAGCTGTGCTGTTGCTGCTCCCAAAAATTGGAGTATTTTTTAAAATCTTGTTCAAGAAACCACTCTTTTTTCTGACTAAACCATTTGTGTGCATAAATATAGACCCCAGAACCAAGGTAAACTTTAGTCTCTATATGTTTCTTTATTTGTTTTTATATCTAGTTGTCTAATACTGAAATTCTTCATTTATTACAGGCTCAAGATGATTTTTTCTTCAATTAATCTTAGACTCCTAAAGATACTTGCACTGTTACTTACTGTGTTCCTCGTATCCCTTACCTGGAGGCATGTAGACCTCACCTTAGGAAGATCAAACTGTTTTCAAGGGTTGATAAGTCAAAAACAAGAGATTAACAACATGATAACAGTGAAAAATCCAGTTGTCCCACTGAAAGAAGAAAGGGAAATCATCATCCTGATCTGGAAGTATCCTTGGATATATACATTTCCATTAGATAAGTGCCATGAATTAGGCATCATTGGCTGTAAGTTGTCAGCAGATACAAGTCTGTATAGTTTTGCTGATGTTGTTCTCATACGTCATGTAGATATTATGTATGACAAAAAGCAATTGCCCCAAGGGCCAAGACCTCATTTTCAGAGTTGGATATGGTATAATATGGAGCCGCCATTAATTGCTAAAAACTTGCATTTTTTGGACAACCTCTTCAACATGACAATGACATTCCGTCTTGACTCCCATATTTTCAATCCATATGGCAAAATAGAAGCAATAAAGGAACTTAAAAACTTCACCATTCCACCAAAATCCAAGCTGGTCTCTTGGGTTGTCAGTAAATGGTACACTGGTGCTCCCCGCATTGCTTATTATGAGGAGCTAAAGAAACACATCACAATCGATGTTTATGGAGCAAAACACAAAACATTGGGAAGGAGCAGGGATGAATTGCTTTCAACTATATCCCAGTACAAATTCTACTTGGCATTCGAAAATTCAATCCACAAGGATTATATCACCGAGAAGCTGTGGTCCAATGCTTTTGGATCATGGGCGGTTCCAGTTGTGTTGGGAACATCTCGGAAGAACTATGAACTTTTTGTCCCTGGAGATGCCTTCATTCACGTTGATGATTTCCCGAGTCCAAAGGAACTGGCCACCTATCTTCTAGAGTTGGACAAGGATGATGAGAAATATAAAAAGTATTTCAACTGGAGATATAAATATCGTGTGCAGCCAAGTCGAGGACATCAATATAGGTTCTGTCAAATGTGTACATTAATAAGAGACAATCAAGTCTACCAGACCATTCCCAGTATAAACAAATGGTTTCTCAATGATATTTAAAATTAAATCAGACAGCTTCTAATTTTCTAAGATACGGTACTTGAATACTTGAACCATTCAGCCAAAACTATTACATATGTGATGCCTAGTGCAAGACCAGCATTGGTGGAGCATGACAGCGACTTTAACCCTTTCCTGACAAGGTGGTTTTCAGTTTTTGCGTTTTCGTTTTTCACTCCCTATCTTCCCAGAGGCATAACTTTTTTTAATTTTTCCATTCACATAGCCTTATAAGGGCTTGTTTTTTGCAGGATAGGTTGTACTTTCTAATGCTACCATTAAATATTACATAGGATGTAGTGGGAAGTGGGAACATTTTTCCAAATGGTGGAATTGGTTGAAAAAAATGGAATTCTGCTACAATTTTACATTTAGTTGGTTTTTTTTTGTGTGTTTACTATGGGGTAAAAATGACTTGTGCTCTTCATCCTCCAGGTCAGTATGAATCCAGAGATACCACATATGAAAATTCATCACCATTTTCTGACTCCTACAATTTTTTGCCGTTATGTGTACGGAGATTTATGATGGCTCATTTCTTGTGGGCAACCTGTACTTTTCATTAATACCATTTTGGGTTGTGTAGGACTTTTTGATCACTTTTTATTTAATTTTTTTGTGGGAGGAGAAGGAGAATTGCCAATTTTGACACTTTTTTTTCATTTTTGCCTTATTCTGTATAGGATAAATATTTTGAATGTTTTTGTACACAGCAATACCTATGATGTCTATTTTTTGGTCGTGGACATTAACTGAGGATGCTTACTGTATGAAACAGCAGGCACCCAGTTGCTATGACCCGACATGTGATGTACTATTAAGTCACATGTTGGAAAGGGGTTATAAAAAGGGGGTCTTGCCCTTACATAGTTAGTACAGTTGAAAATAGTCCATCAAGTTCCTGAAAAGGATAGGTGAATTTAGGTAAGGGGAGTGAGAACCAGACTTCTACACATTTACATAAGGCCTGTCCATTCTCCATAGATTTAGCAAACCAAAAATACCATCCAATAAAAATATCTTTCAAGGTTTAGTTAAAAAGGAATCAGATTCCAATGCTTATGTCTCCCACCCTCCATACACACACACATACACACACATAATGGTCAGCATGAACATTTTGACATTTTTGTCCACAGCAAACAATTTCAAGCACATCTCAAATTCTATCATGTTTTTTCATCAATCCCATTAGAAAATTTGCCTCATTTTGGTTTTACAAGAGGGTCAACCTATCAGGGTTGCCAACCGTCCAGAAATTTCTGGACAGTCCGTAAAAATGGGTGACTTTTTTCCTCTGTCCATGAAAAAAAATTAAGGTGTCCGTGATATTTTTGGAGGCTGGTGATACTTGACTAGATTGTTTTGGTGGTAATTATAATCATTTTATAGCTCCCAGTAAATGCGGAGTTCTGATCAGTATATTGAGCTATAGACCTGTATTGCTTATAATATTTATCCTTCATTATAGTTTTCCAATTTGTCCGTAAAAAATGTTGGCCATCTGTGATTTTGGAATAAGTTGCCCAGAAAAAAGAAAAATTCTGGTTCGCAACCCTGCAACCTATATGCTTCATACTTGAAAGCTTGGCAAATATAATAATTATAAAGCACTTTATATAAAATTACGTTTGATCATCTTCATTTTTCACGTGCCTTCACACACTCATCGAATACTGAAATAATGTTTGAAAATGTATACACCACAAGGACTTTGCTGATATCCTAGTAGAAAATATAAGTTCTTCTAGACTGCTGGAAGGTTTCTCCATGTTGCCACCTATCATTGATCTTTCAAGATGGCTTTACGTGTCCAGATTTCCTTCATTTCAGCCAATAAAGATCATAGTTACCAATAATATGGAATGTATTTTAATTAGCTAAAAACAGGCATGAACTCTGGAGTAGAAAAAAAAACTTTCAAGATCACTTCTTGTTTCTGGCTAAATTCCTATGGGGAAGGGCATATACAAAAACACATAAACATAAACACACTACATAACTTTTGGAGATGGGAAACACGATAATGTCCCACCATAAAGCTGAAGTAAAGTTTTTTATGCTAATTTGGTAACTTTTGTTACTCCCTTGGCCGTGCAGTGATGGGAAGGGCACACCTTTTCTTCCCTTCGAGGCACTTCCTGGCTTTGGGGACTCCTGCCTGGTGTTAGATGGGGTGCTCTTGGTGTTGGTGGGTTTGAGGTGCAAGGCAGGGGTCTCCAAGGTGAGGTGGAATGCAGTGCTGTGGCAATGCAGGTGCTGGTGCTTGCAATTAGAGATGAGTGCATCTTCAAAGATTCGCTTCAGCGAATGTTCGTCGAAATTATAAAAAGATTTGTTCTTAATACAAATTTATTCGGTCGAAGTTGCTTTAAAAAATATTCCTTATTCTGGTCATGTTCTGCAAACATTTCCGCACAAATAACGAACATACAGTTGTTTAAGGTACGCTACTTAGGGCTTGTTCACATTTCAGTTATTTGATCAGTTATTTCCATCAGTTATTGTGAGCAAAAACCAGGAGTGGAGGCTACACAGAGATAAGGTATAATGAAAAGATCTGCACCTGTTCAGTGTTTTTGACCCGCACCTGGTTTTGGCTCACAATAACTGATGGAAATAACTGATCAAATAACAGAAGTTTGAACAAGGCCTTAAGTGAATGCGTACGCATGAGCGTACAAATTGCGTACGAATCCTTAGCGTATTATTGTCTAGTGATTGTGTAATACGCAGACACACACAACGCTAGGCCGCGGTGTGCAGTCCTCAGAGGCAGAGCGAAGTTTTCAAAATGGCATCCAAGCGTTTTTCAGCATTTAGCTCTGAAGAGCTTAAATACATGGTCAAGCTGATGGACCGGCAGGATTACGATGGCACACATTGACACCCGAACCAGCAGAAGAAGGAGATATTGCAGCAGGTGATCCGAGGCTTGCGCCATTGCTTTGACACTGTGCGGACCCCGGGCCGGATTCAGCGGAAATGGTCCGATTTAAAGTTCAAGTGCCCAGAGCGGCTTGCTGAGATCCGCACAGAGATACGACAGGGTGAGTAAGAAAATATTTGAAAAGTAAAAACATGTTAAAGAGTTTGTGTACTGTATTGTATTATATATTCCATGCCAGTGAGCCATGTTGTCCTTCTATACAGTTTTCATTAGTTGGCAGTGGCACTTTTATGTGGGTGGTGTGCGTAGTGCGCTGCAGCTATTTTCTTTCATGCTAGGCCACGCCTCTAACTCCACCCAAACAAGTGAAGGTATTCTCAGATACGTGCCCCTTCACAATAATTTGCCTTAGGCTACTTTCATATATGTGGTGGCGATCCTGCAGGCTGTTCTGCGGTATTTGTCCTGCCAATTACCGGCGTTCTTGCCGAATAGCGGCCAGATCAGCGTCGTCCCCCATTATTGTTAATAGTGCTGGCGTTCTCCTGTTTGTGTCAGGCAAATGCACTAGTGTGAAAGAAAGTACCCTTAGATATATGCCCCTTCATAGTTAGCGCTTCCTCCTCCTACACACAGACTCAAAGACGTGCTCATGCTGCAGCTAATGTGAGTGGGCGATATAAAAAATATTCCCACGTTAACATTAGCGTAATATAAAAATATAACGTTAATGAATATTTTTTATATAACGTTCCCACGTTATATAAAAAATATTCCCACGTTAACAATATTAAGAAATTTATTGTGAATCTGCGATAACAATATATATTGGGATAAATACCCATTTTGAAGCCAAAACCTTTTTTTGTCCTTTTGTTTATTTTTTATTTGTTAAAAGTTATTTATTACTAAAATTATTCTTCTAAAACCTGTGTTTTGATAGTTTTTTTTAAACCTTTAACCCCTTCCTGACATACTGTGAAGAAGACGGGGGTGTCTCTTTAGGCCGGAACCTCCAAAAATTGGCCGAAGGCTGGTTTCCCGGATTAACGAACACTGTGCCCCCCCCCCAGTGGTGCTAAAAACCCTCTCCGACATGACACTTGAGGCTGGGCAGGAAAGAAGCCCTTGTGCATAGTGGCCAAGTTCCAGCCACTGTTGTATTCTGGCTGCCCAGAAGTCCAGGGGGCCTGAGAACAGGCTTTGCGAGACAGACTGCAGGTAAGCCTGAACCTGGTCATTGAGGAGGGTGGACTGGGCCTGCTTACTTGGCTGCGCCTGTTGGGAGGCTGAAAAAAATAGTTCCATCATACTCATGAGGGTTAACTGGCTGCTGCTGGTTGTGGCAGGAGGTGGGTGACTCTGCCGGGCCTCCCTTTCAGACACACTGGCAGCAGGCTGGGGCTTGCTGAAAGCTGTGGCCAGGTTAATACATAGCTTCTCCCGGTATGAAGCTAATTTCTCCTCTTTTTCCTGGGGAGGAAAACAATCCCCCATGTTGGAGTGATACCGTGGATCCAGAAGCATCGCAAGCCAGTATTCGTCAGTCTGCCTTATTTTTAGGATACGCCTGTCAATGCATAAGCATGTGAGCATACAGCTCGCCATCCTGGCCAGCGTGCCCGAGGAGCCAGTTCTTTCCATCTCAGCCTCTCTTTTAGACAATTGAGTGTCCCTGAAGGTGTCATCATTATCCTCCTTCTCCTCCAACTGTGTCTCCCCCTCTTTCTCCTGGGCATCATCAAACTCCTCCTTCTCTCCCTCCTCTAGCAGAAGCTCCTCATCCTCAACCTCCTCCTGCACCTCCATGGAACTTTGTAGTTGGGGCTCCCCAACAGTCACGGCAGGGTGCGCAGAGAGATGTGCAGGGTTACCTTCCCCCATTGCCCCCTGCTGCATGAGCGACAGTGTCTTTTCAAGGACAAATATTAGTGAAACAATGTCTTTCAGACTGCAGCTGTCCCAGCTGACCAATTTAGTGGCTTCTTCAAAGGGCTTCAACACACTGTAGGCATCTCGGACCAGCCTCCACTGACAGAAATCTAAGCCACAACTGCTCCCTACGGTCGACGATTCTAGCTGCTGCTGGACAAAGTCATCGACTGCTCTCCGCTGCTCAAGGAGCCACTGCAACTCTGGCCTGATGCTCCTTCAGGCAGACTGCCCGTGGAGGTGATAGAGGGAGCGCATAAGTGTGTGGTGGTCTGCAATCCTGGCTGGAAATTGCGTGGAGGTGTCAAAAGCAATCGGCCCTGTTGCTGGGGTGTTGCCTCGTTGCCGCTAAAAACTTTCAGCCAGTGGACCATAAAGGACATTTATTGCCCCTGGCCATACACACTGCTCCAGGTGTCGACCATGGTGCACTGTGCCGCAGTGGGATAACTGCAGGGAGCGTCCTATGTTGTCCACCATGTGTGAGTAAAGGGAGGGGATGGCTTTATTAGAAAGGTAATGCCGGCTAGGGATCTGCCAGCGCGGCTGAGCGCAAGCCATCAGCTCCCTAAAAGCAGTACAATCCACTAAATTGTACAGCAGAGACTTCCAAGCCAGCAACTTGGTCAGGTGGGAATTGTTGCACACTGTGGGATTGCTCGTTGCGTATAGTTGCTTCCTGGCCACGCACTCGACGATGGACAGCTGACGAGTAGGAGGAGGTGGAGAAATGCACATGGTTGATGACAAGAAGGTGTATATACTAGTTACGCCCCTGGATGCGGGCTGCCTGACGCAATGGACCCCGGGAGAAGTAGCCAGCTCTTCAGAATCATGTGCAGCATGACGCCGCTTCAGATGGTTCCACAGAGCAGTGGTCCCTACAATTAAGGCTTTCCCATGGCTTAATTTCTGCTTACAGAAATTGCACGTGGCCATGCTGATGTCCCCCGACAGAGTGGTGAAATACTTCCACACACCTGACGTTCGGCCTCCAGAGATGGCCAAGCTTGGCATAGCCCTTGCAGGCTTGAACCCTGATGCGGGCCCCACCCTATTTGGGGTCTCACTACTTCCCAAGGCAGGCCTGAGCCTACTTTGCCTCTGCCCTGTGTTGATGCCACTACCACCGCCTTCCTCCTCAGAGATCAAATCCTCCTCACCACCCCGATCTGGCTCCTGTCTAACACACAGTCATCATCAGACTCCCCACCACTTTTGTCTGACTGCAATATCTGCTGTTCCCCACCAACCTCCGCTTCTGGGCAGTCCAAACACTGACTGCTCTCTAAAAAATTCTCAGGGAGGCTTTCCTCAATATCTGCCGGATTGTTTGGTGAGGTTCAGTGGGCTTTTATTTGATAAAACACAGAAGGCACACCAGTAGGAGGGGGCACTGAAGGTAGAGAGGAGGCTTTGCTGGAGCTGAATTGTGGAGCAAGAGGAACGCTTTGAGTTTTACCCCTGGCTACATAATACAGTGTCAGCAGAAGAAAGCACGTCATCCTGCTGTGATTGAGATGAGTGAGTCATTTACTCCTCTACCTCATCCACTTTCTCCTCTACAACAATTTTGCGCCTTGGTGGGTTAGCCTGGTGGAACAGTGGCCAACTACTACGAATTCTACCAGTAGCAGCTGCGCGTACATGTCCTTTGCCACTGCTTGTCTGTGCCACCTTCTTTTTTTTGGAGCTCGAGGTCTGGCTGGAAGTGGAACTCTTCAGCTTTTCAGTGCCAGACATTTTCACTTGACTTTGGCAGCAGGCAATCAGGTCTTTGTCTCTCTCCGTGTCGCTCTCCTTGTCTTTCTCCCTCACTATCCCTGCCTGATTAATATTACTAGCCCTGCACTAGCCCTTCACTTGCCCTTCACTAGCCCTTCACTAGCCCTTCACTAGCCCTGATATCTGTAATGTAGGTGCCCAGAACGACACCAGAATTTACAGAACACAGTTCTCTGTCTTTCACAAGCTCCTGCTCGTCTCAGCAGGCGCAGCACAAGTGATGTAACTGGTTTACTGAGCCTATGAGCAAGCCCTTCCCCCTAGGTCAGGTGACCGGGTTCTTCCCGGGCTTTTTACTGCTCTCAGCGCGAACATTTCCACACAAATAATGTACATACAGTAAAAGCTCGCTACTTAACCGAATTTGTGCACCTCAGAGTAAAAATTATCAAATGCGTAGCATTAGAGTACAATTCATCAAACGCATACGTAGTGTTAGCGTACAAAGGTTTAAGAACATTTAAGATTCGAACGGAGCGAATCAGAAAAGATTCAGATCCGCTTCAGAGTAGGAAATAACGAAGATTCGTATCGAATCTACGAAGCGGCGAATAGATTCACTCATCTCTACTTTGCAATGATGAGGCTTTAGATTTAGCGAACAAATGAACAATACTTTACTGGCAAAAAGTTTCAATACAGTAAATACAGTCTCTATCATGCATGGACTGGCAGATCTTACATAAGTTAAAATTTTTCTTACAGTTCCATAGGCTGTAACGGTGGTAGACAGGCCTAGATAGTTCCTTTGTGATTCAATCTTCCTTTCTCACTCACAAGTGCAAACAACCATAGAGGTGTAATAAATCACCCTTTCTTCCTCTTTTCTCTATCTTTCGAATCAAAATGTGGCACTAGAATGCCCAGAAAACTCCAATAGCAGATGGCCAATCTACCTCTGGTATGTATGTCTGATTTATTTTCCCAAACAAATGTACCATGGAGTCACAAAGCTTTATGCAGGTTTTCTCCACAGTTTTTATGCACGCACCTCTCCTAAAAGGCTGGTATGCTTCCAAATACCAGTCAATTGCTACCTCAGAGGCTTACTTTTTGGCTCTGTCAGACAGAGCCAAAAAGTAGGCCTCTGAGGTAGCAATTGACTGGTATTTGGGAGCATACTCCCTATGGTGAGTGGAGCAAGCTCCACCTTTCAACGGAATCTAAGAGGGGCCAATTAACCCTTGTGCAGCCTGCGGAGGGGAAAACATACAGAAAACATATTTTAACCCGTTTTTACCAACAGGAAACTGAAACATTTTTGTTTTTCCTTCCTTTTGCTTCCAATTTTTGACTCAAAAATGCACTAAATACTGTTTTAGTAATAGTAATGTCTACCTGAGCACAATCCTGAAGAAAGCAACTGTGTCCTCTGAATTTATTTTCTCCTGAAAGCTAGACTGAGATACATGAGGGTATGTGAACATCAATGGGATAGGTCCTGAGTGGTTCTTTGAAGGTCACTTTTGCTGAATGGAATTGTATCCACTAGATCAACTTTGATGGGTCAGCGTGTAGATGGGAAAATGTTCCTCACCATAGGTTCACTTTTATCAATGCCTTCTTCTCCTGTGTTCCCTTTACTTTTGTGGGTCTGATGAATGCATTTCTTACTAATCTACAAAATAAATGAACAGTTCCTATTATTTAACATTATGCAGTATAAGGTACCCACTGATTATGGTAACTCCCCTTTCCCCACTTGGCTGGACCTGTATACCAAAGCTTACTTACCTGCTTCCCGCTCCTTCTCCTCCTGGCTTTTGATGCCTCGCTGGGTTTCCTCACTGTAAACATCCGGGTTGACATCGCCTGCAGCCAATAACTAACTGTGGTGGAGACCAGATACCTTTGCGTCATGTGAACATTTGTCGTGATATAAGGGGAGCTGGTCACTTCCCCGGCCAGTGATTGGCTGCAGGAGATGTGGAAATGGATGTTTTCAGCAAGGGTGAAGCGAAGCATCGAAAGCCAGGAGGAGAAAGAATTTTGAACTGGAGCCAGGAAGCAGCAGGGGTACACCTAGCCTTTCTGTTGCCTTAGACGAAAACTGAAATGGCGCCCACACCCCAATGCCAATTTCTTAACCTAACCCCTTTGCCACAATGACAGCGCTCATTACCCATGGCCCTTCTGCCCCCCCCCCACTTGCCCCTACCTGGTGTTGCCTGAGGCAATCGCCTCACTTGGCCACATTGGTGGTGCACCCCTGGGAAGCAGATAAGTAAGCTTTGCTTTACAGGTCATGCCAATTAGGGGACTTTGCCAACCCTCACCACCCCATTCTTGCACAACCCTTTAGGGCAGAAATGAGTAAGAACATAATATTTAATATCTGGCACTCCAGATGTATCATATTATGTGTCATTGCATTATTACAGTTACTAAATCTTGAAAGACTTGTTTGACTCTTTTTTTCACTCTGTAAACTTTATGGAGCTTTACAAAACAGGTGATGCACTCAGTCCTTGGTACTATATAATTAAAATGTGGGAATGTTGCTATTAAGGTCATACATAGAATGCAGACAAGAGAACATGACTTTGGAAGATATCAAGGAAGGTAAACTAGAAGCCATACATGTGTAACTGGATTAGATTACAGTATAACTTCCTCTACAGCAGTGTTGTCTCTCCTGTGGCTTGCCACCTATTGGGAAACTACAACTCCCAGCATGGTCTGATGATAAAAGAGCGCCAAAGCATTAGTTTTAGGCAGAAATGTACACATACTTCTTCTGCGTCTAAGCAATAGTATATAATAATATCTATGTATCTTCTAGGAGACATGGGAGACACTGAGTATTGCTGACAGTCTGTATTGAAGGTATTGAAGGTTCAGATGGGTGTTGGGGGGAGAGTTTGTCCCCGCACAGTCTGACACGATCTAATCAGTGTTAACAGTGTCAGACTGGGCAGGGACGCACCCCCAACAGGTGACTCCTATCTGGACTTTCATTGCAAACTACCTTCTAGAAGGAATAATAAAAGAATGTCACATCATAGAGTCATAAGAGTCGATGCTTCAGGATCATTATTACCTGTGGAATGCAAGTAGTTACTAAGTCTACTTCCACACTTGCATTGTTAATTCCCAGTATTGAGATCCTGCAGATCCTGCATACCGGAATTAAATACATCCATTTTGATTTTGCACATCAGGATGCATCCATTTGTTTAGGATGAGGTTGTATGAAATCAAAATGAAAAAAAAATTGGATCCATTACTGAGTACTTTGAAAGTCAATGGGTGACATATACGTTTTTTTTACCGCTGCAAGCTTGTGTCCAGTCATAAAAATGGAATGCTGCCAGAATGGAAGACATCCTGATGCATCCTGAACGGATCTCTTTCCATTCAGAATGCACGAGGACCAAAGGGAAACTTTTTTTTTTTCCAGTATTGAGATCCTCTGCTGAGATCTGAACAACTCAAGTGTGAAAGTAGCCTAAAACAGACATTTCAGCAGAAGTTACAGGTCTCATAAAGACAACCCCTCTCCATATGATCTTCTGGTACAAATGGACATCACAAAAAAACAGCAATTCTGGCACTGTGCTTTTTTTGTTACAGCTTAATAATATATTTTGATATTTCAGACATTTTTGGACAGCAATACCTAATCTTTGTTATAGTTTAGATTTTTTTATAAGGTAAATGGGAATAGTCTTTATTTTTTATTACATGGGCTTTTTTATATTTAAAACAAAGTTACTAATTTTTTGTAGTCCCCCTAGGGGACTTAAATATGCAATCATTTGCTTGCTTGTTCTATACAGTGCAAACTAGTGTACTGTATTATACTTTTACTGATAATCTATTACACCATGCCTTTGAGTGTAAAGCTGCCATGACAACTGCTTGATGCCCCACAACTGGGTATAGAGGGAGCCCCTCCTTCTAACTACTTCATCTGATGTTGCAGTTGCTGTAGGTGAGTATCACCTATATAGCTAACACAGCTGGCAGTCTCAGGTCCTGAGTCCTTTCCATACACTCCTTTCTGACTTATGCCATACATGTAGGAAAGGGGTTAATTATTGCAGCAAGAGTAGCTTTAAAGGGATTGACAAAGCCAACTTCCAATATATTCATTTCACCTGGCCCTGTCAATCAAGGAGGAGAAGGTGGGCTGGCAGAAGAAGCAGAGGGAGCAGGGCCCCTTTAGGTTACATGGTATCCTTGGCCAGAAGTCTTTTTGGCACCCCCTCCCCACCTTTACCTCCATTATAGGATACTGAATACATTAAAGGGTTTCTGCAGTTCTTTTAAGCTGATGTATAGATCATCAGCATCTGAACGGCGGGGGTCCGACACCTGGGACCCCTGCCGATCAGCTGTTTGAAAAGACAGCAGTGCTGCAGGAGTGCTGCGGCCTTCTCGCTGTTTAACGCAGGCCCAGTGACGTCACGACTAGTATTACTGGCTTAGGCGGGGCTAAGCTCCATTCAAGTAAACAGAGATTAGCTCCTCCAAGGCCAGTGACACTATTCGTGAAGTCACTGGGCCTGCGGTAAACAGCGAGAAGGCCACAACGCTCCTGCAGCATCTTTGTCTTCTCAAACAGCTGATCGGCATGGGTCCCGGGTGTTGGACCCCCACCGATCAGATGCTGATGATCTATACAGAGGATAGATCCTCAGCTTAAAAGAACTGCAGAATCCCTTTAAATTAGTAACATCTAATTAAAAATGTAACAATTTTATGGACAATTGTTTTATTGACAACAATTTTCAAATACTTAAAAGGGGTTGTCCCTTTTGGGACATTTACAGCATGTTGCAGGTCCCACCTAATATGAATGGGGCCCCCAAGTGAATGGAGATGTCATCAGCTTCTCTCTTTACCAACACATCCACACCCTATAAACAGGGCAGTTTCTAGGGAATTTTACCAACAGGGCGAACATTAAAAAAGCGCCCCCCAATCAAGTAACACTGACCTAAACAATGTTGCATAGCATGCACAGCTCAGTAGCCACATCAATGAACAGGCTCAGATGACTGCCCTCATGCTCAGATGACCGCCCCATGCTCAGATGACCGCCCTATGCTCAGATGACCACCCCATGCTCAGATCACCACCCTATGCTCAGATGACCAGCCATGCTCAGATGACCACCTTCATGCTCAATTGACCGGCCTATGCTCAGATGACCGCCCTATGCTCAGATGACTGCCCTATGCTCAGATAACCACCCTCATGCTCAGATCACCGCCCTATGCTCAGATGACCACCCATGCTCTGATGAGGATTTGGGAGTCGTACTACCCCCCATGATCAGTATTTTAATAACAAAACAAAAAAAAAAACACCTCCCTCCTCCAGGAATTTACCTTGCCCACAGAGGACCTTGGCGCTTTCTTCTTTGTGACCTGATACTACGTCCTAACGCTGTGCACGTCAGGTCATAGTTGAAAGCGCAGCTGGGAGGAGCCAGGAAGGAAAGCTGGCCTCCCCTGCGATCCCCTGCCACTGCCAGCTGGAGGAAATTAAAGCAGACACAGCGCTCCCCTGCCAGCTGGCTTAGCCGGAGAGGTAATGTGATTAGTATAGGGGTCGCGGCGCTACCATGCTAGCCGCAGCCCGCAGATAATGTTAAAGTTATGGGGCCGCGGCGCTCGCCTGCGGTCGGCCACCACGGCGCCCCCCTCTTCTCTTTGAGACACGCGCCCTGGGCGATCGCACCCCTCGCCCAGTAATAGAAACGGCGCTGCCTATAAATTAACACAAAGTCATCTTAGTGACACATACTGTGCTCTCAATATAATAGCCACAGTGCTCTTAAAGGTATTGCCCCTATAGATAGTCCCACATACTCGGTACCTTGTGTATATGGTGTCTCATGCTGTCACCCTGTGCACATCACAGTAATAAACTGCAACATGAGCAAGCCCTGCTTGGACCTTTATTGTTGATCTTTGAGACTCTATGACTGTGGTCCTATTCCCTAGTTGGTAAGTGAGTCGGCACTTACACGAGCAAAGAAAAATCCTTCAATTATCTACAACTACGACATCGTAAAACGCCACAATCTTGGGGGCTCGTCCGGGACCCCCATGATCCCGGACGAGCCACCAAGATGTCAGAGTTGTAGATAATTGAAGCATTTCTCTTTGCTTGTGTAAGTGATGACTCACTTACCCACTAAGGAATAGGCCCACAGTCGCAGAGTCTCAAGGCTTGCTTGATTCCAGAAACCTCCAATTTAACCAGAAACCTCTAGAACATTCATTCTTTATATAACACTGAATTTGAATTGTATTATATTCCTCTATCCTAAATTCAGGACATGGGCTACAACTGTCACATTCCTTGTGTCAAGCCACTTATGACCCAAAGACAACATCAGAAATGTCTTACCTGGGCTAAGGAGAAAAAGGACTAAACTGTTCTTAGTGGTTCAAAGTCCTTTTTGCATTTAATTTGAAAATCAGGGTCCCAGAGTTTGGAGGAAGAGTGGAGAGGCACACAATCCAAATTACTTGAGGTTCAGTTTGAAGTCTCCACAGTCGGTGATGGTTTGGGGAGTCATGTCTGTCATCTTGGTGTCGGTCCACTGTGTTCTGTCAAATAGAAAAGTCAGTGCAGCTGTCTACCAGGAAATTTCAAAGAACTTTATGCTTTCGGCTGCTGACAGCTTTATGGAGATGCTGATTTAATTTTCCAGTTGTACTTGGCACCTGCCCACACTGCCAAAACCAACACCTGGTTTATAACCATGGTATCACTGTTGTTGATTGGCCAGCAAACTTGCCTGACCTAAACCCCATAGTTTTGGGGTACTGTCAAGAGAAAGTTGAGAGACACCAGACCAAACAATGCAGATGAGCTGAAGGTTCCTATCAAAGCAGCTTGATACAGGTTGATCACCTCCATGCCACTCCTTGATGCAGTAATTCATGCAAAAGGAGCCCAAGTAGTGAGTACCTATACTGTACATACTTTTCTGTAGACCAATATTTCTATATTAAAAATAATTTTTTACTTGGACTTGACCCATAATCATCAACATTGAAAGAAATAAAGGCTTGAAATCGATGACTCTGTGTGGAATGAATCTATAGAATGTATGAGGTTCACTTTTTGAATTGAATTAACTTTTTGATGATTTTCTAAGTTATTGAGATGCTCCTATAACTCCTGCGATCGATGGTCCTCATACAGCTGCATTGTTTCTCGGCAGGAGATTGCTGATTAGACACTGAACGGAGCGGTGGTCTTGCATGCACACTACTGACTTGATGACCCTTATTCTAAAGATGAGCGAAGTTTTGAAAAATTTGATTAGGTCGATTCGTCAAATTTTGACAAGAAATTTTATTCCTTAAGAATTAATTAGTCACAAATCGCAATAAATTAGGTATACCCAGGCCATTCTGCCTAATTATATTCATCCCACTTGGTGGCCCAATCTCAATGTGAAGGCTTGGAACTTTAGGAAGAGTGTATCACTGTGTGTATTATGTTCTAGTGCACTCACATTGATAGTTAATCCGTTCTGTAGGTACTGTGTATCAGTATTACAGGTGTAATTTATCGCCGTATACATCACTGTGCAGTGCACCAAGATTTATAGCTAATCACTTCTGTTAAACAAAAAGAAAAGCAGACAGCAGCCTTCATTAAAGCAAAGAACATGTACGCCCCTGCAGTGCAATGGCTTAGTGGATCAAAATAAAGAAATGGCAGCAATACCAATAAAGTAATGGAGAATAAAATGTGTGGCAGACTAAACACATGCTTTTTAATTCCTTATGTTAGCTATAGATTTACTGTGTGGACTTAACAGCAAGATTCAAGTAGTGGCCCCATGACATGAATGGGGAGGGTGGCAGCAGCAGTGATGATAAGAACAAAAAACTAAAAAAATTGAAGCCTGTATTTTGAGCATCCATAAAGCCTCTTTCAGACAGTGAGTAATTGTAAGCCAAAACCAGGAGTTGGTCCAAAGCCGAGTTAAAATGTAATTAAAGTATTTGTATGTTTTTTGTGTTTTGGACTCACTCCTGATTTTACCTTACAAATACTGATGCAAAATACTGACCTTGTGAAAGAGGTTTTATGCTCTATTTGCATCCATTTTTGCCATTTACATCTGAAATTTTTTTTTTTTTACAAGGAAAAAGTCCTGCATGCAGGACTTTAACTGTCTCATTTGCATGGTGAGTATTTGGTCAGTATTTTGCATCAGAATTTGTAAGCCAAAAATAGGAGTGGGTCCAAAACAGACATAAAATGTAATTGATATATTTTCATTGTAAGGCGCGTGCATCGACGTCGTGCATGCGGTCGCTTGCCCTCCCGGGCTGCGGGTGGTGGTGAAGGGGCACGGGCAAATCTCAGTGCAATATCCTTATGCCCACAGTCCTACTGCAGCGAACAAGGTCCGGCACAGGAAGTGGTCATGCGCCAGCTCCTTGAGACCTCTGGTGATGTCACTTCCGCCAGGCGTTCACAGGAAGTGTGTCAGTAACCACGCCTCTGCCAATTAGCTCACCACTATTTAAACCCTGAGCTTCTGCTGGGCAGGGCCGGTGCCTTGTTGTTTATGTGCGACTGCCATACGGTCCGGTCCATTTGACACTGAATGTTTATGAGTGTTTGTGTGCTGCCTTGTACTGTGCATGGTTTCACGTGCCTGCCTTTCTGTCTGTCTTTGTGTGTGTGTATCACTCAGACTGTTTGAAAGCCACGCTTGCGGCCGTGCCGTAGCCCCCTCCTGGAGCACGGGTACACGGTGGGCGTCGCTTGTCTGGAGGTCTGTGAAGCCAAAGTTCTGGCTCCAGTCTCAAGCGCTTTTGCGCAGTACGTGTTGTGTAAGTGTTACCTTACTATCTATTCACTCAGACTGTTTGAAAGCCACGCTTGCGGCCGTGCCATAGCCCCCTCCTGGAGCACGGGTACATGGTGGGCGTCGCTTGTCTGGAGGTCTGTGAAACCAAAGCTCTGGCTCCAGTCTCAAGCGCTTTCTGCGCAGTACGTGTTTGTGTTTACCTTACTATTCGTTATCTAGCCTCCTATATCCTTTAGCCCTTTGGGAGCGATCGTCATTGTCCGGCTGCCCAGAGTTTGGGTCCAGTGATCCCCAGTGACTCTGCTAAGCGGCAGAGTCACTTATTTATTTTATTTGTGCCTCAGTGGCCTAACAGTAGGCACCGGCCAGGGATCCGCCGGTGCAATGTCGAACCCGATTACTCCATCCATGCAGGCGTATGTAAAGCAGTGGGAACAGCGCATGCAGGAGATGGAGCAACGGGCTGCCGCCTTTACGGGGCATAATGCAGAATTCTTTTCCACACTAGACGGTCGGGTGCAGGCTTTGGAGCAGCACGCCGTAATCGCGGCTAATACTACTGCTGCCTCTGTTGACGCCCGGGTTTCTGTTTCAACCCACCGACCGCCTAAATTACCCCTTCCCGCACGATTTAGTGGTAAACAGGAGGAGTGTAGAGGTTTCCTCAGCCAATGCCAAATCCAGTTCCAGCTAAATCCGGAGAGCTTCTTGAACGACCAGACCAAGGTGGCGTTCATTATCTCTCTACTATCAGGGCAGGCGCTGGCTTGGGCGACCCCACTATGGGAAAGAGTAGATGCTTGCGTCACCTCCTTACCCCACTTCCTCTCCAGTTTCAGGGAAGTATTTCAGGGTCCAGATCCACAAGTCATTGCCGGTTCCAGTTTACTGGGATTACGCCAGGGAACGGAGTCGGTTGCTCAGTTCGCAATCCGATTCCGGACCTTGGCGTCGGAGCTTGCGTGGCCGGATGCTCCCCTACTCACCATCTTCGAAGCAGGTCTATGTCCTTCCGTTAAAGACAAATTAGCTGGTAGAGAGAGGCCTAACACTCTCAGTGGTTTTATCGACCTAGCTACTAGGATCGATCGTCGTCTGTCTGAACGCCGCCATGAGCAAGCGCAGGTGAGAAGGCGAATTCAACTCGCTCCCGCCTTCTCCCAACCTGTAATTCCCCGAGGGGAACCGATGGAGGTAGACAGAGTACGTCCTCGTAGACGTGATGTGACCTGTTATTTTTGTAGGGGACAAGGTCACTATGCCTCCTAATGTCCTCAAAAGTCGGGAAAAGGGCACACCTAGAGACTGTTGGAGGTACCTCTCTAGGTGGAATCGCACAAACCTCCACAAAATGTACATTTTCGGTTCTAATCGAGGTTAATGGTAGGACCATACCCTCCAGGGCCTTCATTGATTCCGGAGCTTCGGGCAATTTTATTTCCCTTAAATTGACCCAGAAACTCGGAATTCTGACCAAACCACTCTCTTCCAGTATAAGTATATCTGTGGTGGATGGCTCCAAGTTAAACACTTGTATTACACATGAGACAGTCCCTATAGTGCTCCAGGTAGGAGCTTTACATAGGGAGACTTTATCGTTCCTGGTCTTACCCCAGTCCATGGATCCCATTCTTCTTGGTCTTCCGTGGCTGAGGTTGCATGCCCCTACACTGGACTGGACTTCTGGTGAGGTCAAGGAGTGGGGTGCACACTGTTTAACCAAATGTATGACGAGAGTGACTCCTGTGAAGTCCCTGCCCATCGCGGCAGAGCTTCAGGGGTTACCTCCCCAATATGCTGCATTCGCCGACGTCTTTAGTAAGAAAGGAGCGGACACTTTACCTGAACATCGCTCATATGACTGCCCCATTGAGCTGATTCCGGGGGCCACACCCCCCGTGGTAGAGTGTACCCTCTTTCGTTACCCGAAACCGAGGCCATGTCAGCTTATATCAAGGAGAACCTTGAGAAGGGATTCATCCGAAAATCTAATTCTCCCGCAGGGGCAGGTTTCTTTTTTGTGGTCAAAAAAGACAGGACTTTACGTCCATGCATAGATTATAGGGGATTAAATGACATCACTGTTAAAAACAGGTACCCTCTTCCACTCATCTCCGAATTGTTCGATCGCTTTCAAGGTGCTACGGTCTTCACTAAGTTAGACCTGCGTGGAGCATACAATTTGATCCGAATTCGGAGAGAAGATGAGTGGAAGACCGCATTTAACACCAGAGACGGTCATTACGAATATTTGGTGATGCCATTCAGACTTTGTAACGCTCCAGCAGTGTTTCAAGACTTTCTCAACGACATCTTTAGAGATCTCTTGACCACTGCTGTGGTAGTGTATCTGGATGACATCCTTATATTTTCCGCTGATTTGTCTTCTCATAGACGCATGGTAAAGGAGGTATTGCGTCGTCTCCGAAGTAACCATCTCTACGCAAAACTGGAGAAATGTGAATTCGAAAAAACTCAGTTACCATTCCTTGGATACATTGTATCTGGACAGGGACTCCAGATGGATCCAGACAAGTTCGGATCCATTATTTCTTGGCCTAAGCCACAGTCTTTGAAGGCGGTGCAGAGGTTTCTTGGTTTCGCTAACTACTACAGACGTTTTATATATGTCTTTAGTGTACCCTCTCACAGCCCTGACACGAAAGGGCGCTAACCCCCGGAAATGGACGCCGGAGGTGGAGCGCGCTTTCGCTGCCCTTAAAGAGGCTTTCTCATCCGCAACGGTGATTCACCGCCCCGATCCTCAGCGTCCCTTCTTTGTCGAGGTAGACGCATCTTCTGTGGGGGCTGGAGCCTTTCTGTACCAGAAAGATGGCAAGGAAACAAAATTGTCTTGCGGATTCTTTTCCAAAGCTTTCAATCCTGCAGAGCGAAATTATAGTATTGGGGATCGTGAGCTATTAGCGATTAAACTGGCCCTAGAAGAGTGGAGACACCTTCTTGAAGGGGCCCTATTCCCAGTCCAGATTTTCACTGATCATAAGAATCTGTTATATTTACAATCAGCGCAAAGGCTAAATTCTAGGCAGGCAAGGTGGGCACTCTTCTTTTCCCGTTTCAATTTTGTTCTACACTTTGTTAACGGGGACAAGAATGTAAGGGCGGATGCCCTGTCCCGCTCTTTCGATGCCCATGGAACTGAACCGGAATTACGTGCTATGATTCCACCTGAGAAGTTGTTGCCTCTAAACCCAATTGATCTGCGTCAGTTGTCTCCTGGCAAGACTTATGTGCCGGATTCTCGCAGACAGGAGATTCTCTCCTGGGGGCATACTTCTCGGCTGGCTGGGCATCAAGGTCCCAAAAGAACTGTGGAACTCATTTCACGACACTACTGGTGGCCGGGTCTCAGTCGGGATGTACATGCATTCACTCAGGGGTGTACCACATGTGCCCGTAACAAACCATCCCGTCAGAAACCATCAGGGTTACTAATGCCTTTACAAGTCCCAGAGAGTCCTTGGCAGGACATAGCTATGGACTTCCTGACGGGGCTTCCTCGTTCTGAGGGAAATACTGTGATCTGGGTAGTGACAGATCTGTTTTCTCATGCGTGCCATTTTGTCGCCCTACCGGAGGTGCCCTCCGCCCCTCGTCTGGCGGAACTGTTTTTTCGCCATGTTTTTCGTCTGCATGGTCTGCCTCGAAGGATTGTATCGGACAGAGGTCCTCAGTTCGCTGCCAGGTTCTGGAGGGAGTTGTGTCATTTGCTGGGAGTTGAAATTGATCTCTCTTCGGCCTTTCACCCCCAGACCAATGGCTTGGCAGAAAGAGTGAATCAGTCACTTCAGATCTATCTTCGTCATTTCGTGTCGGCA
The DNA here is from genome assembly GCA_900303285.1 of Rhinella marina. NCBI lineage: Eukaryota > Metazoa > Chordata > Amphibia > Anura > Bufonidae > Rhinella > Rhinella marina. The sequence continues at coordinate 181,153 of ONZH01005211.1, forward strand.
AGACATGACAATTGGTCTGAACTATTGGCATGGGCAGAGTTTGCCGCTAATAACTCTGTTTCCAATGCTACTGGGAAGACACCCTTTTTTGTTCAGAATGGGCAACATCCTCGCCTTCCTTTACCAATGGCCATCACAGCGGAGGTGCCAGCCGTAGCGGACCTCGCCTCTCATCTATAAGAGGTATGGCAACAAACTCAGTCATCTTTGACAGCTGCTAAAGCTAAGATGAAACAGCAAGCTGACCGTAGACGTTCTAGTGGTCCTGAGTTTGAGCCTGGAGATCTGGTTTGGTTATCTTCTAGATTTATCCGGCTTCGTGTGGCCTCCCTGAAGTTCGCACCTCGCTACCTCGGTCCTTTTCGGGTCCTGCGGCGAATCAACCCTGTCACTTATCGTGTTAAGTTGCCTCGGTCCTGGAGAATCGTGAATTCTTTCCATGTGTCACTTCTAAAACCAGTACGACTCAATAGATTCTCTCCTCCGGTACAAGAGGAGACTAAAGATGTTGAAGCTGAGTATGAGGTACGGGAGATTCTTGACTCTAGGAGCATACGAGTACGGTACCACGTCCTACTTAGTGGACTGGGTTGGGTTTGGGCCTGAAGAACGTTCTTGGGAGCCAGAAAGTAATCTTAATGCCCCAGATCTTATTGCGGCCTTTTGGAGGAGGAGGGGGGGCCCTCAGGGGGGGGTACTGTAAGGCGCGTGCATTGATGTCGTGCACGCGGTCGCTTGCCCTCCCGGGCTGCGGGTGGTGGTGAAGGGGCACGGGCAAATCTCAGTGCAATATCCTTACGCACACAGTCCTACTGCAGTGAACAAGGTCCGGCACAGGAAGTGGTCATGCGCCAGCTCCTTGTGACCTCTGGTGATGTCACTTCCGCCAGACATTCACAGGAAGTATGTCAGGCACCACGCCCTGCCCTTGAGACCTCTGGTGAGGTCACTTCCGCCAGGCGTTCACAGGAAGTGTGTCAGTAACCACGCCTCTGCCAATTAGCTCACCACTATTTAAACCCTGAGCTTCTGCTGGGCAGGGCCGGTGCCTTGTTGTTTATGTGCGACTGCCATACGGTCCGGTCCATTTGACACTGAGTTTATGAGGTTTGTGTGCTGCCTTGCACTGTGCATGGTTTCACGTGCCTGCCTTTCTGTCTGTCTTTGTGTGTGTGTATCACTCAGACTGTTTGAAAGCCATGCTTGCGGCCGTGCCGTAGCCCCCTCCTGGAGCACGGGTACACGGTGGGCGTCGCTTGTCTGGAGGTCTGTGAAGCCAAAGCTCTGGCTCTAGTCTCAAGCGCTTTCTGCGCAGTACGTGTTTGTGTTTACCTTACTATTCATTATCTAGCCTCCTATATCCTTTCGCCCTTTGGGAGCGATCGTCATTGTCCGGCTGCCCAGAGTTTGGGTCCAGTGATCCCCAGTGACTCTGCTAAGCGGCAGAGTCACTTATTTATTTTATTTGTGCCTCAGTGGCCTAACATTCATCTCATCTATGTTTTGAACCCAGTCCTGCTTTTGGCTTACAAATACTGATCAAATACTGACTGTGTGAAAGAGGCCTTACGGATGCTTAAAATATAGAATCCTTTTTTTTTCTGTTCTTCTGAAGGATAAGTGATGTCAACACGGACAAACAGGGAAAATAGTGGCCCCATAACAGAGTGGGTATGGCTGCCAACAGCAGTGGTAGTAACAGGGACAATATCGGCCCCATAACAGAGTGGGTATGGAGGCCAACAGCAGTGGCAGTAACAGGAACAATATTGGCCCCATAGCAGAGTGGGGAGCAAGGTCAACAGCAGTGGCATACAGCACAAAATGGTGGTAGATTACAGTAGTAGCAGAACCCAAACACAGCAGATAGTAAGGCCCAGTGACATGCATATCCTTTTAAAAATATAACATGTACATATCAGTAGGCCAAAAATCCCCATTGTAGGAATGACAATAGAGGCAGTAGATGTATGGCAGCAGGTGGGTGGCAGCATCATAATGGTGGCAGCAGCACGTGGCCAGAAGTAATGGCTCATTTTGCAGAGTATTCTGGTTTGGCAGCACACTACAATGCAATCATTAGTGGCAGAATGATTTATTCTGTTGCATCAGGCATCGGTGTCTGGAAATCCTGGTTCATCCATGCCTGATTCATCTTTATGAAGGTTAGTCTCTCAACATTTCAGGAAAAAAAGCGAGTTCTCTTAGAAGTAACAATGCCTCCCACTGCACTGAACACCCACTCTGTTGCCACACTACTGGCTGGGCAGGAAAGCATGTGCAAGACATTCAGAGGGCATCCCTGCCTCCATGATCACTGCATACTGCCATGGTCTGTAGGGGTCATCTACATCGTCTTCATCATCATCCTCCAGCTTCTCATGCTTCAACTGCTCCTCTTGCTCCTCTCCTGTCACTTGGGCAGATAAACTACCTAGTTGTGTATAAAATTCCTTGGTGTTTATGTCCACCTCCTCAACTGTAAGATCATCCTCCTCTGGGCTTAGGTAGACATGAAGTGGAGGTGCCACGTCTTCTGTTCCCTCCCCATTCAGAATTGTCAGCATCCCCTCTTGGATGTGAAGGGGTGGAATGACAACTTTCATCCCATAGTTCTGCCGACTGACAAATAAAGTGGCCTCCTTAAAGGGCCTGAGTAAACAACATAAGTCACGCATGAGCTGCCACTGGTTAATGTGGAAGTTACACAGGGGAGTAGATCTGTCCTTCTGCAGCATTAAAAAATCGTTGACCACCTTCCTCTGCTCATATAGGCTGTCTAACATATAGAGCACAGAGTTCCAATGGGTGGAAACATCGGAAATCAGTTGATGTTGGGGAAGAGCATTTTGCCTTTGCAGCTCAAGGAGGGCAAGTTTTGCATGGTAAGAGTAGCTGAAATGCATGAAATGTTTCCTGGACATTTTTAACAGCTCTTTCAGTTCAGTGGAAGACTCGAGGAACTAGGTGACAACAAGGTTGAAGACGTGTGCCATGTAGTGCGCATGGGTCAGCCCTCCCTGATACAGCGCAGACAAAATGTTCTTCCCATTATCAGTAACCATGGTTTCTCAAGTTGGGAAGGAGACAGCTAGTGTTTGATTTATTGATGACACAGAGCAGTTCTTCCCTGTTGTGGCTTCGTTCACCAAGGCTGACCATGTGGAGAACTACGTGACAGCGTCGAGCTTTGCATAGGTGATATGCTGGAGGACCAACTGTGCCTAGAGGGGAAGGTGAGGACAAGGTGGAGAATGATTAGGCAGAGGAGGAGATAAGTTCAAATATCTGACAATTACAATGCAGAGGCGGCATTACAATTATTGACATTATCTGGCTGAGTTGCTGGTGTGCCTGGCCCTGTGAACGGCATATCTTGACTATAGTTACAACACAATACGTTAGCGTAACTGACTCAATGATGAAAACAGAGGGTGGTTATTAATGGTACACAGATTGGGTTACCGACACTAGTGGGGTACCTCAGGGGTCAGTATTAGGCCCTTATCTCTTCAGTATATTTATTAATGATCCTGTATAAGACTTGCACAGTAAAATATCAATTTTTGCACAGTATATATAGGGGGCGGGGCCTTCCTTGCTCTCCGAGCCCCCCTGTGCTGCGGGCCCCATAGCAGCTGCATGGTCTGCCTATATTGGCAGTATGCCACTGCCTGTAACTTCTTCTTTAAGAGGCTTCTCTGTCCTCCACTCATTACCTGTAGTAATGACACCTGTTTGAACTTGTTATCAGTATAAAAGGTACCTGTCCACAACCTCAAACAGTCACACTCCAAACTCCACTATGGTGAAGACCAAAGAGCTGTCGAAGGACACCAGAAACAAAATTGCAGACCTGCACCAGGCTGGGAAGACTGAATCTGTAATAGGCAGCAATAATTATAAAATTTGGAGACATAAATGACCACTGATAATCTCCCTCGATCAGGGGCTCCATGCAAGATCTCACCCCGTGGGGTCAAAATGATCACAAGAACTGTGAGCAAAAATCCCAGAACCAACACGGGGGGACCTAGTGAATAACCTGCAGAAAGCTGGGACCAATGTAACAAAGGCTACTGTCAGTAACACACTACGCCGCCAGGGACTCCTGCAGTGCCAGACATGTCCCCCTGCTTAAGCCAGTACATATCCGTCTGAAGTTTGCTAGAGAGTATTTGAATGTTCCAGAAGAGTATTGGGAGAATGCTGTATGGTCAGATGAAACCAAAGTAGAACTGTTTGGTAGAAACACAACTCGTCGTGTTTGGAGGAGAGTGAATGCTGAGTTGCATCCAAAGAACACCATACTTACTGTGAAGCATGGGGGTGGCAACATAATGCTTTGGCACTGTTTCTCTGCAAAGGGACCAGGACGACTGATCCATGTACATGAAAGAATGAATGGGGCCATGTATTGTGAGATTTTGAGTGCAAACCTCCTTCCATTAGCAAGGGCATTGAAGATAAAACGTGGCTGAGTCTTTCAGCATGACAATGATCCCAAGCACACCTCCAGGGCAACGAAGGAGTGGCTTCGTAAGAAGCATTTCAAGGTCCTGGAGTGGCCTAGCCAGTCTACAAATCTCAACCCCATAGAAAACCTTTGGAGGGAGTTGAAAGTCCGTGTTGCCCAGCGACAGCCCCAAAACATCACTGCTCTAGAAGAGATCTGCATGGAGGAATTGGCCGACATACCAGCAACAGTGTGTGCCAACCTTGTGAAGACTTACAGAAAACTTTTGACCTCTGTCATTGCCAACAAAGGATATATAACAAAGTATTGAGATGAACCTTTGTTATTGACCAAATACTTATTTTCAACCATAATTTGCAAATAAATTCTTTAAAAATTAGACAATGTGATTTTCTGGATCTGTTTTCTCATTTTTTCTCTCATAGTTGAGGTCTACCTATGATGTCAATAACAGGCCTCTGTCATCTTTTTAAGTGGGAGAACTTGCACAATTGGTGGCTGACTAAATACTGTTTCCCCACTGTATGTATAAATATCAGGAGTCAGTACAGAGATCACTCCCATCATCTATTTATCCCCAGGACTGTGACGAGGTGACATCCTCTGCGTCTGGAGGAAAGAAGGTTTCTATACAAACATAGAAGAGGATTCTTTACCGTAAGAGCAGTGAGACTTTGGAACTCTCTGCCTGAGGAGGTGGTGATGGTGAATTCACTAAAAGAGTTCAAGAGGGACCTGGATATATTTCTGTAGTGTGATAATATTACAGGTCATACTTACTTTAGATGGGTCATTGATAGTGTTGGGTGAGCATGCTCGTCTGAACACTAATTTCACTCGAGCGCAGCAGCCAACAAATGTGCGGGGAGGAGACTCGAGCATCGCGCTCGAGCACACACGGTGCAATGCTCGAGTCTCCTTCCCGCACATGTGATGCCGTAGCCATGTTTGATACTGGCATTACAGTGATTGGCTGGCCGATATATAGCACCTGATGACCTGTGGCTCAGCACTGTCTAAGTCAGGGAGAGCTGCAATAGAAGGGAGAGATAGTGTAGGGATAGTGTTAGACCTTTTTTAGGCAAGGTTTAGTGTTTAGAGAATTTAGAGACCGAGAATGTCCTTTTAAGGATTACTATTTTACCTGGCTGCAATATTTGTTATTAGTGCAACTTGCGCTAAATTGAGCATAATTGTTTGGCCACTGGTGACAGTGAAACAACCTGCGCTACATCTCTTGTGTTACATTTGCTCATCCTAAATATCTGTGACATTCAGCGTAACTGTTTGGCCGCTGGTGACAATGACACAACCTGCGCTACATCTCTAGTGTTACATTTGCGCATCCTAAATATCTGTGACATTGAGCGTAATTTTTTGGCCGCTGGTAACAGTGACACAACCTATGCTACATCTCTTGTGTTACATTTGCGCATCCTAAATATATGTGACATTGAGTGTAATTTTTTTGCCACTGGTGACAGTGACACAACCTGCGCTACATTTCTTGCATAACTACAAACAAAAAATTGGGGGCACACCTAAATACGAATCGAGTGCAGATCACGGCCTGGACAAAACGCAATGTAACTTCAAGAATAGACAAACCGCATCTGACCGCACATCTTGAATAAAATATATGTTTATTATAAACCCGCTTAACCCTTACACTCCCAGCGCCGTACATGTATGGCGCAAAAATGACTGCCGCAAGTCCCAGCGCCGTACATGTACGGCGCTCTGATCGGCGGGGCGCAGGAGCTGCGCCCGCCCGATCAGCGGCGGGGGTCCGGCTGTGCCCAAGTGCCGGACCCCTGCTGAATGCGCCAGCATCGGTGAAAACACCGATGCCGGCGCATTAACCCTTCATGTGCCGCGGTCAGCGCTGACCGTGGCACATTCTGTGTGCGGGAGTGAAAGGACTTCAGGATGGCGAGCGGGGGGGGGGCCATCGGGTCCCCACGCTGCTGTGACGGGGACCCGATGGCTCGGATAGCAGGCCAATGCCTTCCTTAGGCATCGTGGCTGCTATCCCTGCGTTCCTGTGCGATCCAGCCCCCTGAGAGTAATACGCTTACAGCCAATGCATTACAATACAAAAGTATTGTAATGCATTGTAAAGGGGATCAGACCCCCAAAAGTTAAAGTGGAAAAAAAAAGTTAAAAAATAAAGTTTCCTAAAAAAAAAATAATAATAAAAGTTTCAAGTAAAAAAAAAAAGCCATTTTCCCAAAAAAAGTTAAAAAAAATTGTAAAAAAAAAAGGTAAAAAAAGAAAGGTAAACACATTAGGTATTGCCGCGTCTGTATCGACCGGCTCTATAAAAATATCACGTCATTCACCCCGCCAGATGAACGCAGTAAAAAAAAAAAAAGTTCCAAAACAGACATTTTTTGATCATCTTCTCTTACAAAAAGTGTAATAGCAGGCGATCAAAAAGGCGTATTTATCCCAAAATGGTACCAATCAAACCGTCATCTTGTCCCGCAAAAACCATTCCCTACCTGAGACAATCGCCCGAAAAAGAAATAAAATATAGCTCTCTGAAAATGGCAACACAAAAAACAGATTTTATTCTGTTCAAAAAGAAATCTAATGTGTAAAACTTTCCAAAAATAAAAAAGTTACACATATTGGGTACCGCTGCGTCCGTAACAACCTGCTTTATAAAAATATTACATGAGATGGCCCCCCAGGCGAATGCTGAAAAAAAAAAGTGCCAAAACAGACATTTTTTGGTCACCTTCCCTTACAAAAAGTGTAATAGCAGGCGATCAAAAAGGCGTATTTACCCCAAAATGGTACCAATCAAACCGTCATCTTGTCCTGCAAAAACGATACCCTACCTGAGACAATCGCCTGAAAACTTAAAAAAATATGGCTCTTTGAAAATGGCAACACAAAAAAAAAGATTTTATTCTGTTCTAAAATGCATCTAATGTGTAAAACTTTCCAAAAATAAAAAAGTTACACATATTGGGTATCGCCGCATCTGTAACAACCTGCTCTATAAAAATATTACATGAGATGGCCCCCAGGCGAATGCAGAAAAAAAAAGTGACAAAACAGACATTTTTTGGTCACCTTCCCTTACAAAAAGTGTAATAGCAGGCGATCAAAAAGGCGTATTTACCCTAAAATGGTACCAATCAAACCGTCATCTTGTCCTGCAAAAACGATACCCTACCTGAGACAATCGCCTGAAAACTTAAAAAAATATGGCTCTTTGAAAATGGCAACACAAAAAAAAGATTTTATTCTGTTCCAAAATGCATCTAATGTGTAAAACTTTCAAAAAATAAAAAAGTTACACATATTGGGTATCGCCGTGTCCAGAACAACCTGCTCTATAAAAATATTACATGATATGGCCCCCCAGGCGAATGCTGAAAAAAAAAAAAAAACGTGCCAAAACAGACATTTTTTGGTCACCTTCCCTTACAAAAAGTGTAATAGCAGGCGATCAAAAAGACGTATTTACCCCAAAATGGTACCAATCAAACCGTCATCTTGTCCTGCAAAAACGATACCCTACCTGAAACAATCACCTGAAAACTTAAAAAAATATGGCTCTTTGAAAATGGCAACACAAATAAAAGATTTTATTCTGTTCTAAAATGCATCTAATGTGTAAAACTTTCCAAAAATAAAAAAGTTAGACATATTGGGTATCGTCGCATCCGTAACAACCTGCTCTATAAAAATATTACATGAGATGGCCCCCCGGGTGAATGCTGCAAAAAATAAAATAAAAAACTATGCCAAAACAACCATTTTTTCCCCTCTTCCCTCACAAAAAATGTAATAGCAGGCGATCAAAAAGGCGTATTTATCCCAAAATGGTACCAATCAAACCGTCATCTTGTCCCGCAAAAACCATACCCTACCTGAGACAATCGCCCGAAAAAGAAATAAAATATAGCTCTCTGAAAATGGCAACACAAAAAAAAGATTTTATTCTGTTCAAAAATGCATCTAATGTGTAAAACTTTCCAAAAATAAAAAAGTTATACATATTGGGTATCGCCGCGTCCGTAACAACCTGCTCTATAAAAATATTACATGGGATGGCCCCCCAGGTGAATGCTGTAAAAAAAAAATTTAAAAACTATGCCATAACAGTCATTTTTTTTCACCTTGCCTCACAAAAAGTGTAATAGCAGGCGATCAAAAAGTCTTATGTACCCCAAAATGGTACCAATGAAAACGTCACCTCATACCACAAAAAATGAGGTCCCACTCAGACACACAAGACAATAACTCAAAAAAATAAAAATCAATGGCTCCTGCAAACCAATCCATCAAAATCTGTGTTGCAAAATCCATATGGCGCTCCTTCTGTTCAGGAGAAAATGGGGAACAAATTATGGGGTGCTTTTCTCCTGTTACCCCTTGTGAATATGAAAAATTTGGGGCTAAAGCAACATTTTTATTGGAAGAAATGAAACTTTGTATTTTCATAGCCAAGTGTTTCCAAATTCCATAAAACGCTTAGGGGGTCAAAGTGGCCAGTACCCCCCTTAATATATTCTTTGAAGGGTGTAGTTTACAAAATGGGGTCACTTTTTGAGGGTTTCCATTGTAGGGGTACGTCAGGGTCTCTCAATTACAAAATGGTGCCTAAAAACCATTCTAGCAAAATCTGCCTCCAAAATCCATATGGCGCTCCTTTCCTTCTGACCACTGCCACAAACCTATAGAGTAGTTTACCACCACATATGGGGTATTTCTGTAAACTGCAGAATCAGAGTAATGTATATTGAGGTTTAGTTTGCTGTTAACCCTTGCTGTTTTGCAAGAAAAAAATTATTAACATGAATAATCTACCAAAAAAGTGACATTTTGAAATTTCACCTCCATTTTCCATTAATTCTTGTGGAACACCTCAAGGGTTAACAAAGTTTGTAACAGCAGTTTTTTATAATTTAAGGGGTGTAGTTTCTAAAATGGGGTCATTTATGGGTGGTTTCCATTATGTAAGCCCCTCAAAATCACTTTATATCTGAATTGGTGCTTAAAAAAAATGGTTTTGGAAATTTTGTTGAAAATTTGAAAAATGGCTTCTAAACTTCTAAGCTTTCTAACGTCCCAAAAAAGTAAAATGACATTTATAAAATGATGCCAACATAAAGTATACATATGGGGAATGTAAAATAATAACTATTTTTGGAGGTATTACTATGTATTTTAAAAGTAGATAAACTGAAATGTTGAAATTTGCTAATTTTTCCAAATTTTTGGTAAATTTGGTATTTTTTTATAAATAAAAATGAAATATTTTGCCACAAATTTACTACTACCGTGAAGCACAATATGTGGCGAGAAAACAATCTTAGAATGGCCTGGATAAGTAAAAGCGTTCCAAAGTTATTACCACATAAAGTGACACATGTCAGATTTGCAAAAAACGGCCTGGGATTTGAGGTGAAAAGTGGCCCGGTACTGAAAGGGTTAACAAGAATTAAAAATTGTATACAATCAGACAACCCACTATGGGAGAGCTGGAATAAGCTCCACCCAAACCCTAAACAGCATTACACATCAATCGCAAAGTCACAAACATATATAAACCAACATGATCATAAATATTAGAAATTCAAGCATATATAAATAGAGAATATAACATCAAAAAGTATTCAATAAATGTGGATACTCATCTAATCAGGTGTTTGTGCAGCATGCTGTCTGGGGAAGCAATCCCCACACGTATCGTATATAGTGGGTTGTCTGATTGCATATAATTTTTAATTCTTGTTAAGCGGGTTTATAATAAACATACATTTTATTCAAGATGTGCGGTCAGATGCGGTTTGTCTATTCTTGAAGTTACATCTCTTGCATAACATTTGAACATCCTAAATATCTGTGACATTCAGCGTAATTTTTTCACCGCTGGTGACAGTGACACAACCTATGCTACAGCTCTTGTGTTACATTTGCGCATCCTAAATATATGTGACATTGAGCGTAATTTTTTTGCCGCTGGTGACAGTGACACAACCTGCACTACATCTCTTGCATAACATTTGCACACCCTAAATATCTGTGACATTCAGCGTAATTTTTTCACCGCTGGTGACAGTGACACAACCTGCACTACATCTCTTGCATAACATTTGCACATCCTAAATATCTGTGACATTGAGCGTAATTTTTTTGCCGCTGGTGACAGTGACACAACCTGCGTTACATCTCTTGTATAACATTTGCTCATCCTAAATATCTGTGACATTGAGTGTAATTTTTTTGCCGCTGGTGACAGTGACACAACCTGTGCTACATGCCTGCTGTTATATTTGCGCATCCTAAATATCTATGACATTGAGTGTAATTTACTTGTGCATACACTTACAAAACCTGCGCTATTGTACTGTACTATACTTGCAGGCATATATACCATTTAATATGCGCAAGGCGAGCAGTAAGGGATGGAGAAGTGACTGTGCTGCTGATGGTGCACGCAGAGGCCATGGCCCTGGGTTCGGTGAAACTGTGCCTGCTGCCAGAGCACAAGAAACACACACATCCACAATACCAAGCTTCGCTTCATGCCCCACTTCGCAGGGCAGCACAGGACATCACTTTTGAAGCCACACCAGTGCGACCAGGTGGTCGGTTGGATTGCAGCAGATAATGCTTCTAGTCTGTTAAGCAACACCCTGTCTTTCACAAAGTCCAGTCTCAGTAGCCAAGAGTCTGGTCAACAGAATCCTCACCCTAATACTCTTTCCTCTCACTATGGAGAGACCTGGCAAACAAGTGATCCCACACTTGGATATTCCAAGGAGCTCTTTTCATCGCCATTCCTTGATTTGGGCCTCTAGCCAAGCCCGCTTGAAGAGGGACATGAGGAGATCTTGTGTACTGGTTCCCAAACTCTTGCACATCCACAGTCAGAAGAAGGTAATTGTGGGGAACGGCAATTAGTATCTCAAGAGGTTGATGATGAGGATGAGACACGCTTGCCAATATGTCAACTGCAATTGGTGTCTCAAGAGGTTGATGATGAGGATGAGACACAGTTGTCAATAGGTGAGGTTCTTGTTAAGTCAACAAGTGAGGAGGAGGACCAGAGTGAGAAAGTGGAAGAGGAGTTGGTGGACGATGAAATCACTGACCTAACCTGGGAAGGTGGTAAGTTGAGCGAGGACAGCAGTACAGAGGGGGAGGGATCTGCAGCACAGCAACAGGCTGGAAGAGGCAGTGGGGTGGCAAAAGGCAGAAGATGGGCCACACCAAACTAGCCCACAACTGTTCCCCAGAGCATCCCCTTTCGGCAGTCTCCCTTAACAAGGGGTAGGTGTGTGAAGGTAGACCAGCAGAAATACTGAATTTTCCCCTCACAGTGTGATGTCATTTGTATATACATGTATTCAATGCTATTTAGCCTTACAAAATATCTCTTTGCAAAATGCTTATGCAGCTGTGTCCAGTACATCCTGATACAGATTCCACTCCCCCCACCTGTCCGGGATGCTGCAGTGGAGTAACCAAGACAAGAACAAAAGAATATGTGTTTAATGCTTATCAGCTTGCTGGGGAAACTCTGTGAATGAGGCCCCCACTTTTTCTACTGTGTGTATATGCTTTTGTAATAAACGGAGCAGCCCAGATCACCTCAGCGCCTGAACGTGTTGGGAGACTCCAAACTGACCTTTGTATCCGTCTTGAGATTTTACCATGTGCACAACCGTTCTTTTAATTTGGACAACTGACCTGACCTTCTTGAAGACAGATTATGTCTTCCTTAACAGGTGTTCCGCAGTCTGGTGCTTTTTTGAGGAAAGTGCGGGCAATAAAAGAATTGTGATTTGCAACATGTGCCATACCAAAATAAGCAGGAACACTAGCAACTTGACCACCACCAGTATGATCCGCCACATGGCATGGCATGGCAGGCACGGATGCCTCCCGCCCTGTACCTGGACCTTCACAAGCACCATCAGCGAGCACCTCCACTTCTGTGTCTCAGCACAGCATTCAGATTTCCATACCCCAGGCCTTTGAACGAAAGTGCAAATACCCAGCCACCCACCCAACCACAGGCCATAGCACTAAATGTGCACCTTTCCAAATTGCTGGCACTGGAAATGTTGCCGTTTAGGCTTGTAGACACTGAGGCTTTCCGCAGCCTGATGGCGGATGCCATCCCACGTTACTCAGTCCCTAGCCACCACTATTTTTCCCGGTGTGCCGTCCCTGTCTTACACCAGAATGTGTCCCATAACATCACCCGAGCCCTGACCAACGCAGTTACTGGGAAGGTCCACCTAACGACTGACACATGGAAAAGTGCTTTTCGCCAGGGATGCTACATTTCCCTAACAGCACACTGGGTGAACGTTGTGGAGGCCTGGAGTGAGTCATATCCTGGGATGGCTCAGGTGCTACCAATGCCAAGGATTTCATCAGGATTTTCGCCACCACCTACATAAGTGGCAGCACTGCAGTGGAGAAGCGGCAACAGGCCATGCGGAAACTGATTTGCTTATGTGACCAACAGCACACAGCCACAGAGCTTTGGAAGAGTATAAAGGAACAGACTGAGCTGTGGCTCTCGCCACTCAATCTACAACCAGGCATGATTGTGTCTGCTAATGGCCAATGGCCTTGGTGGCGGCTTTGGAGCTCGGCAAGCTCACACACATACCATGCCTAGCCCACGTGTTCAACTTAGTGGTTCGGCAGCGTCTCAAAAGCTACCCCAAATTGCCTGAGCTACTGGTGAAGGTGTGTGGCCTGTGTGCCCATTTCTGAAAGTCATCTACAGCTGCCGCCGGTCTGGCAACACTGCAGCAGCGCTTGCAATGGCCAGCTCACCAACTGTTGTGAAGTGAGCACACACTGGAACTCCATATTCCACATGTTGGCCAGGCTTTGTGAGCAGCATAGAGCAGTAGTGGAAGCTGCAACATGGCTGTCACCTTTTCAGTCAGCTTCCGCTCTTCACAAGCGACAAGTGGGCATGGAGGTCTGACATCTGTGAGGTTTTACACAACTTTGAGGAATCAATGCAGATGGTGAGCAGCGATGCCACTTAACCTTCCCACTTCTGTGTCGCTGCTCACAATTAAGGCAGACGCTTTGCATGTGAAAGAGGTGGAGATGAGGTAAGACAGTACACAGGGTGACAGCCAGACCACCCTTAGTTCATCTTTTCAGTGTTAATTGGATGATGATGAGGAGGAGGAGGAGAAGCAGGAGACGGTAGCCTCTGCTCCAGAGGGTTTTACCCATAGCAAGTTTATTCTATTTGTTCAGCCAGGATGGGCCAAAGAGGAGGAAGATGATGAAGAGATTGAGAGTCATCCTCCTGGTGAAGAGAGTGAAGCCTTTTCTGTTGGGACTCTGGCACACATGGCTGATTTTATGTTATGCTGCCTTTCCTGTGAACTGTGATTACTGGTTGTTCACCCTTCTCGATCCCCACTACAAAGAGAACTTCTCTTCTTTATGTGCAATAAAGGGTGCATTGGAGTGCCTGTTCCTTGTAATTTTTGGCAGCCCTTTCACTTAGTGCATAGGCTTTATGAGTGTAGGAGTCCCATTACCTGAACAATTGTACCACAATGTGAATGAGGCCTCCTTTATGTGATAATCAGGTTGTATTGGAGTGCCTCTTGCTTGTAATTTTTGGCAGCCCTTGCACTTTATATACAAGTAAATATACAGGAAAGAATGTTTCCTAACAATTTTTTCTCTAAAATCTGTTTTATCTTTGGTTTTGTACGTGTTATTGTCATTCTGCAAAAGTGGCGTAATACTCGGACATCATCGTTCCCAGCAGCGACCTGGGAGTCCAAGATGCATCCAGGCATCCTCCTAATGCTGGTACCAAACCATTTCAGTGGTGTTTACATCAATTTCTGACCTTTTGAACTGTGAACCAGACACCCTCCCCTCTTCAAAGCAAGTGGTGCCTGGTTAAATACTTTGGTTCTCCCCTTGACTTCCATTGTGCTCAGGTGCTCTGCATCCCAAAGTGCTCTACTTGAGCACCAGAGCACTTTGGTGCTTGAGCAACACTAATAATTGCCACCAAAATAATCTAGTCAAGTACCATCAGCCTCAAAAAATTAACGGACACATCTATTTTTTTTTTTCACGGAAACAGGAAAAAAGTCACCCCGTGGAGCCCCCCGAAATGAATTGAACGGACAATCGGCCATGTGCCAGCATTCTTGTGATCCATCGGAGTCCCAGTGGTAAGACCCCTAATTATCTAATAGTTATAATTGCTTCACAAAGTAGTTAAAAAGGAGTATACTAAATCTTTCACACGTACAATGGGTAAATTAATTGAATAATGAAGGTATTGTTCAAGAGTACAATATTAATGATCTGTCCTCAGGATAGGTCATCAGTATCTGATTGGTCGGGATCCAAAACACAGCACTGCCACCAATTAGCTAAAGGGGCTGCAATGTTCCGGTTAGTTCTACAGCATCCACACATACCCACACATTGTATAGTTGGTACTGCAGGCCAGGCCCATTCGCTTGAATGAGACTCAGCTGCACGTAGGCCATGCGACTGATGAATGTGACATCACACGCATAGGAAAAGGCTTTAGTGCTCGTTAGAGGGCAGCAGCCCTTACAAACAGCTGAATGGCGGTGGTGCCGGGAGTTGGACCCCAATCAATCTGATATTGATGACCTGTCCTGAGAAGTCCATATGCCCATAGTAGTGCAATAGATAAGTTTTGTCACCACCTTCAAAGTGTAACTATCATCTCCTTTTCTTTTTGTGCAGGAACAGTGCATGTGTTTTTAGAATATATTTTGTCAGGGAAATTTGTTAATTTCCTACTAGAAAACTGTATGTAAAGTCTCCTCTTAGCAACCATCTAACTAAGCATCACTTAGGAGAATCTATCTTCAGCATTCTACTGATCATTGGAGGCACCAGATAACTGTATGATGCAGAGGCTTCTCAGCCGGCCTCTGTTGTCCTTGTCCCAACCCCCACCTCCTTACTTTATCCCTCCCTAACTATACATGTAAATTATTAACATGATGTGCAATGCTTCCCTGCAGGCAGTTTATCTGCTGATCCCCTCTCCCTGCCCAGTGTATTTGGGTAGCAATGGTAGGATAGGAAGAGGAGTGGGGCTACAGCATAACTATACAGGAACATAGTAGCCCCGCTCCTCTCCCTATATTTCTAATGTTAACCTGAGGTTCAGGGAAGACATAGGTGAGTGCTGACAGCATTGTACATCATTTTTACTAAGCTCTAGCACTGTACATATTTAGGAAAACAGGGCTGAGGTAAGGAGGCTGAAGCTAGGGCAGGGAGACCAGAGGCAGGCTGATAAGCCTCTACATCATACAGTAATACATCATCTTCAGAAAAATGGTGAAAATGGATTCTTCTTAGCAGTGCTCAGTTAGAGGAGACTTCACATACATTGTTCTAAAAATATATATATATATATATATATATATATCTTAGTTCTCTAATAAAGTACCATATTTTTTGCCCTATAAGATGCACCGGCCCATAAGACCCACCTAGGTTTTAGAGAAGGACAATAAGAAAAAAATATTTTTCATCAGACCTCTGGTCAGACGACCAATCAGACCCATAATGTTAATCAGACCTCATCTCACAGCCCCAATAAGACCCCCAATGTTAATAAGACCTCAGATCAGACCCCCCAATCAGACCTCAGCTCAGACCTCAATGTGAATGACCCCCAATCAGACCTTATAGAAGAGTCCCATGCCTTTTATCAGCCTCCATATGCCTCAAATCAGCCCCCTGCCTCTCATCAGCCCCCTATATGCCTCTTATCAGCCCCCATCAGTCTTATATCAGCCCCCATTGCCAGTGCCTCTTATCAGCCCAAGGGAGTCTTATCAGCTCCCATTGCCAGTGCCTCTTATCAGCTCCCGCTGCCCCTCACCAGCCCCCAGCGCAATAATATCAACCCCCATCAGCCTCATATTGAATAAAATTTTTTAAAAACTTACCTCTCCTGCTTCAGACGGCGCCGCTCCTCTTTTCCAGTGCGATCCTCTTCATCTTGCCACCGGCTGTGCTGTGAACCAGCGTGCACAGCATGAGGTCACAGAGCGCCCTCACACTGTGCTCATCACTGCACAGCCGACAGCCAAGCGGAGGACCAGGAAGCGGTGAGTACAGAGTCTTCACCACTTCCTGGTCCTTCAGGGCTAATAAGTGCTTCCATAATGGAAGCGCTCATTAGCATTCACCCCATAAGACGCAGGGACATTTTCCCCCACTTTTGGGGGCGAAAAATAAGGTATATTACAAAAACACAGACACTCACTATACCTTCACATTAAAAAATGACATGATCGTTACACTATAGGGCTCAGGCAAAAATATGTCAGCTTCCGTAGACATATATCAGCTAGCTCATCAAATACATAACTTATTGTTAGGACATGTGATGGTACTATTAGGCTGTTGACCTGAATGACTTTGTCTGCTCAACTCTCTTTTTTTTGTTATAAAGCGGACAAGCTTCAGTTTTCTGCTTATATTGTGTGTCAATCAAGCAAAATCAAGGTCTACCATGCTAACGTAGAATTTATGAGGTGACAATAACATTTTATTGACAGCTACATTTCCTCATTCTGTTCTCAACCCTTGCCACAACAACTGCAAGCTAGTATAAAGTGCAGCAGTCGTGCAGCAATAGGAGAAACATCTACATCCTAAACTTAGACGTATGGTATAGTCCATCACAGACATGTTATACAATGTTTCAGACATTCACTAATGACCCATGGTGTATATTCCATTGGATAGATTGACAGAAGACAAGTAGTTCGCTCCCTGTAGTCTACATGACCATATTATCGGACCATATAGGATACCATGAGGTACTTCAGTTCATATTTAGCGTGAAGAACGAAAGGAGGACTGATATTAGTCTTGGAGATAGAACGAGAAGATCACACGGATCATATTTCACATCTCAGTTCTTCAGTACAAAGGTAGGATATTGTATTGTACAATAATTAGGGTGACCATAACTTGGTTTTCAAAAAGGAGGACACTTGGGGCTGCAAATGCTTATTTCAGAATCCTAGACATTTTTAGTAACTTACCGTATAAATCCCAGTTTAAATTTTTTTTTTAGGTCCCAGAGAGAGGACATGTCCTGGAAAAAGAGGACGTATGGTCACTCTAATAATATCGTCTGTGTAGATGTAGTTACAATATGTATTAATTTAATGTTAAAGGGATTGTGTCACTTCAGCAAAATGGCATTTATCATGTAGAGGAAGTGAATACAAGCAACTTACTAATGTATTGTGATTACCTATATTGCCTACTTTGCCGGCTGGATTCATTTTTCCATTGCATTATACACTTTTCGTATCCAGGGGTTGTGACCACCCTGCAATCCATCAGTGGTGGTCGTGTTTGCATACTGTAAGAAAAAGTGCCGGTCTCTCTTTTGATCTAGAAGGAAAGTTGCTGTGTCGGCTCCTCCACAATATCATTCCAATTCAAGATGATCCTTTGGCACTCCTTGATAAAAACAATCCTTTCTTAACCCCATCATAACCTGGCGACTTTACTTTTTTTTGTTGTCGTTGTTTTTTCATTCTCATTTTTTAAATGAAAGACTTCCCAAAGCCATAACTTTCATATTTTTCTATTCACGTAACCATATGAGGGCTTGTTTTTTTTCAGGACAAGATGTACTCTCTAATGGCACCATTTACGGTTCCATAAAATGTAGTGGGAAACAGAAAAAAAAAATCCAAATGGGGGGAAATTATAAAAAAATAACAATTCCACCACAGTTTTATGAGTTTGTTTTTACAGTGTTTGAGCCTGAGCTGCAATACCAAACACAGCTTACATGCAATGGACTGTGCAGTGCTTGGTAAGCTGGGAGAAGTTCACGGTGCTCTTCAAACAATTAATCCTTGGGGGTGCTAGGAATTGGACCTCTGCCAATCTAATATTGATGACCTATCCTGCCCTAATATGACAAAGAGGAGCATGCACAGCTGGTAGCACATGCTCTTTAACTAACTTTGCTCATTTTAGTTTATTTTGTCAGCTTTCATGAAAAATGATTGAAATCTAATAATGTCTCTTCTAATTTCTCATTACAGGAAAAAACAGTGTATCTGCAATGGTCAATCAATATCCGATCTTCATATTTGCCTTCTTAGTCATCATATTCCTTCTTTCATATAACTGGAACATTAATTTCAAATGTTCCAGATGTCCAGATACAACAATGATGCTAAATAAAGAGGTCCAAAACGTCACAACAACCAGCTCACCAATCATTTTTCCACCAAAAGAAACTCTTCTCCTGGTTTGGAACTGGCCATGGGGGGCAAGATTTCCATTAGATAAGTGTGAGACAGAGTATGGTATTAAGGGGTGTAAGCTATCTGCAGATAGAGGTTTGTATAGTGTGGCTGATGCAGTCATCATACACCATGCAGATGTTATGGGCAATAGGAATTCATTGCCCCAACAGCCAAGAAATCCTTATCAGCGTTGGATATGGCTCAACTTGGAGCCACCACTAATTATCTCAAACCTGGACATGATGGATAATTTGTGCAACTTGACAATGACGTTCCGTCGTGATTCGGATATTTATAATCCATACGGCCATATTGAATCATTAGAGGAACCGCAAAGCTTGACTATTCCAGCAAAGTCTAAGTTGGTATCTTGGGTGGTGAGCAAATGGTACCCTGGTATACGTCGCATAGCTTATTATGAAGAGCTGAAAAAGCATATATCTGTTGATATTTATGGGACCAGACACATGAAACTGAGAAATGAGGAGTTTCATTCAACGATTTCTCAGTACAAGTTCTACTTGGCATTCGAAAATTCTGTTTATCCAGATTATATCACTGAAAAACTATGGGTGAACGCTCTGGGTTCATGGACAGTTCCAGTTGTACTGGGAGCCTCTCGTGAAAACTATGAACAGTATATCCCTGGAGATGCCTTCATACATGTTGATGACTTTCCAACTGCAAAGGAACTAGCTGCCTACCTTCTTGAATTAGACAAGGATGATGAGAAATATAGAAAGTATTTCAACTGGAGATCCCAACACAGGGTGAGCCCATGGAAGGGATGGTCACATTCTTACTGTAAAGCTTGTGAGACAATACAACAGGGTCCAAGATATCAGGTCATTCGTAGTGTGGCAAAGTGGTTTCTGTAAGATGGGCAAGACTGCCTTATGGCCAATGCACGGCCTAGTGGGACAAGACATGACACAGAGATTTAAATAACATCATACATACCATTCCTGTAGTAGTTTTCCAGTGAGACCACTGATGTAAATACTGCTCAGTGCTAACAGAAATATGGATGCTTTCAAGTTCTATTTAACAGCATATACTGTATGAGAAAATTATGGTAAGTCAAACATTAGGAGGATTCAACCTGGACAGTCAATGGATGTTATATAGAGTACATATTTTGAGCGTCTGAGGAGTCTCCTGTGGCTCTGCTTTGTCTTTCCAAAGGTTGCATGGTTGGCAATTGACCAAAGTTTACCCATCATGTAAAGCTGATTACTCATTAAAGTTAATATTGTGTTTCTCCAAAATTCTTATGATCTTGACCCACCAGGAGCAATCCTAGCACCAAGTACATGCAATAGGAAAGGTAACCAATCATTCCTAAAGGTCAGTTTACATGGGGCATTAACTTGCTAAATGTTTGTTTGTACGAAGGCTGATTACTATTTCATGTAAACTTGTCCCAAAATCAAATCACATCACATTTTGTTAATGTTTGCATCTTTTATGTAGTCAGAAAAATCGTTTATCAGCAGCATATCCCCTTGTTTAAATAGAGGACTGTCCTGCCCCCACTTCTCATAGCCCCAGGGTCTATGCAGAGCTCAACAGGCAGCTAAACACCTTCCTACTAGCCAATAAAGGAGACTGGGTTGAAGTCTGTTGCTTTATTAACCAGATGTAGGATTAAGGAGAAACTGAGGAATAAATAAGGATATACATACCATTCGACTACAGCATTCCATAGTGCAATTATGAATAATAGAGCAGAGCAAAGTTTTAAAAATTTCAATTTGCCAACTTCGCCAAGAAATTAGATTTATTCTGAATTAATTCATGACAAATCACTATAAATGTGGTATACCCAGGCAACTATGTTCAACATTGATGAACCAAGCGGCCAATTAACCTGCAGCTGTCTTTCTCCAGCCCTAAAGGTGGGAGCCCTTCTTCCATCTGCTTTTCCTTCTCTTCCACATCATCTAATATCGATGAGAATATGTCATTAGGAACATTCAGTTCCTACTTTCTCTGCATCTTGCTAACTTTTCTAGGACAACGAGACTTTATATGATGATTTGGAAGAACTAAAGCAAG
Organism: Rhinella marina; assembly: GCA_900303285.1. NCBI lineage: Eukaryota > Metazoa > Chordata > Amphibia > Anura > Bufonidae > Rhinella > Rhinella marina. The sequence continues at coordinate 202,003 of ONZH01005211.1, forward strand.
CCAAAGATGAGGATAATCATCATTAAAGGGGTTCTCCGGGAATTTAGAAAATGAAAATACCTAAATATTACTTTATTATAAATAAATTCCCATATACAGTACCTTTCATTAGTTATAATGGCTCATTTTGTTTAGGGAGCAATAACTAGGAGAAGCAAAATGGCCACCGTCCTATTAGTACACACAAAGCCTATCCTAATCACACAGCAGGACCAGTTATTTCCGATCTCTGAGGTAAAGAGCCGCCTCATCCTCCTATCCTACTTGTCAGGGATTATGATCCTGAATACAGATGATATGATGTTCAGCTGAATCTCTGTAGGAATTGAGTTCATGAGGAGACAGTACAGAAGTACAGAGAGAACAGACAGGACAGGCTGACAGACAGTGCTGCTGCTCATTACCCACATCCTCACCTCCTCTCTGTACCTCATGTCTCCTCATGAACTCCATTTCTACATAGATTTAGCTGAAGATCATATTAAACTGTATTCAGTATCATAGAAAGACAAGGAAGCTTTTTGGCTCACTGCTCTGAAGTAACTGGCTGTGTGGTCAGGACAGTTTTTGTGTGTTATATTGGGACGGTGGCCATTTTATTTCCCCTGATGATTGCTCCCTCAACAAAACAAGCCATTATAACTAATAAAAGTTTGTTAGGAATGTTTGTAATAAAGTATATTTAGGTATTTTCATTTTCCTTATTCCCGGAGTACCCCTTTAAGACCTGGCCCCCCTAAGGGGTGATACTGGATGGTACTGGTTGGCACGTTGGCACCGGAATAATAAAGGCTTCTGTTTTATTGGTATTGAATTACATATAGTAGTTTATGGCTCATGTAGGAATAATTAAATGTAGGAATAAATAAATAAAACTGATGCAGAATAAGTCTCCCTGCACTCTCCCTGCACTCTATCTTTCCAATATTCTTCTATTATTCGTTTTCAGAAACACTATCCCTAGCGCTGATGGCGTATATAAAGAAGTAAGGGCCCTATAGCAAGGATCAAACCAGGCCCAGTCCCCCATAAGACTTGCATGGGCGCAGGCATCCTGTTCCGTCAGGTGAGGAGGACGCATCTGGATGGCTGCGCCCATGCGAGCGCAGGGGATCCGAGCAGTACAGTGCTCGTTATGAGCACGTTCGCTCAACTCTACTTGCCACGTCTCTCCCTGCGCAGTATGAGGATTCTATAGGGTTACAACATCTCTGGGAATGGCTGGCTGCACGATATTATGGGTGATCTTGCATTCCTGGGCTTGTCGCCGTCATTATGGGAAAATCTGATTTGTTACCACCAAGAACAAGAAAAATTAGATTAATTGTGAATCGACTGTTTTCTAAACTTTGAACCAAATTCAGTTTTGAATGCTTCGCATACAGTAGGCTAACATGTTCTCAGCCAGGTTGTAGAGAAAGAGTGAATATAACAGCTTCTAATGAATTCTATGAACTGTATATGGCAATACAAACAGAGGATAGAACCACAATGGATGCAAAGGAGCACAATTACAAAGTGATACATTAAAACTCCATGTAACAGGGTCAGAAATACAACATACCCAGCAGCTTACTGGCTATACTCCAACAAATGGACTAGAAAGCACAGGTCTTCTTTTTGTGCAGACATGGAGGAGACTGACCTCCTTCTTCCCAGAGTGCTTTTCGCTTTCTTGTAGGCAGAGAAATAAAGGAATTGAACAATAGACAATTACCAACAATTGCTACTAGATGGTAACCTATATATGTGGACAGCACAGGGACGTATTGCTGACAATTATGCAAACTGTGGGGATAAATAATCACAAAAGGGATCCGAATATACCTAGGCTGATTCATCATACTTACCAACATTTGAGTTGGTAAATTCAGGGCATACAATCCCCCTGGGAATGCCCCGACACACCCAGAAACACCTATTTGTGGGCGGTATTTTCATTAGCTGCTCCCATTTTGGGCCCGGGACAGCGTGAAATTTCCAGGACTGTCTCTGAAAACCATGGACAGTCCTGGTAAATTTGGGACAGTTGTCAGCTATGTTACATAAAATGGGTTATTTGAGTGTTTCATACTGATGACTTATCCTCTGGTTAGGTCATCAGAATCTGATTGGTGGGATCCGACACCTGTCACACCCGACAATCAGCTGTTTGCTTACCAAGCATAGTGTTGGCATTGTATAGTGGCTGTGCTTGGTATTTTAGCTTAGCCCCCTTTAACTTGAATGGGATTGAGATGCGTCTATGCCACATGACCGATGAACGTGACGTCACTGGCCTACAGCCTACAGGCTACACCACTCATGGAACACTGCAGTCTCTTCAAACAGCTGATCAGTGGGGGTGGTGGGAGTCGGACCCCCACCAATCAGATACTGATGACCAGTATTGGACTGGAGCAACTAGGGCCCACCAGTAAAATTTATTTTGGGGGCCCACCATATGAATACATTCAAATATTACCTGCTCACAGCAAGCTACCAGATGATTAAATATGGGGGAGAAGGTATGTCCTGGGGAGAAGAAGACACTGGTGGCTTTCCTCTATACCTAGAAGTCATCTCAGCTCTGATCATGTCTATAATAATAAACTGGGAAGTTTCTTTAATAATCCATCATTTTTTTTATATGAACATAGTCTGGTTGAGGTGCTGTACGTTGGATACGTGCATGTAGTGCAGTAAGTCTACTGTGCTATTTGCTACTTGTGCAGGGGGTGGCAAACTAGGGGCCCACCTTGCTCAGGGGCCCACCGGGAGATTCACCTGTACCCCTGTGGGTCAGTCCGAGCCTGCTGATGACCTATCCTGAGGGTAGGTGATCAGGATCAATCGCTCAGGCAATCCCTTTAACTGCAACGTCGATCGATTACGGGCAAACCATCAAGCAGATGAACCCTAACGCAGCCCTTCACCGCTTCCTGGTCCTCTGGTGCTAATGAGGGCTTCCATAATGGAAGCGCTCATTAGCATTCGTCCCATAAGACGCAGGGACAATTTTCCCCCACTTTTAGGGGGAAAAATATGTCTTATGGGGCAAATAATACAGTATATTACAAATACACGGACACTCACTATACCTTCACATTAAAAAATGACATGATGGTTACACTATAGGGCTCAGGCAATATGTCAGCTTCCAAAGACATATATCAGCTATCTCATCAAATACATAACTTATTGTTAGGACATGTGATGTATTGTTAGGCTGTTGACGTGGATGACTTTGTCTGCTCACCTCTCTTTTTAGGTTATAAAGGTAGGACAAACTTCAGTTTTTTGATGATATTGTGCGTCAATCAAGCAAAATCAAGGTCTACCGTGCTAACGTAGAATTTATGAGGTGACAATAACATTTTATTAACAGCTACATTTCCTCATTCTGTTCTCAACCCTTGCCACAACAACTGCAAGCTAGTATAAAGTGCAGCCGTCGCGAGGTATTGTATAGTCTATCACAGACATGGTATACAATGTATCAGACATTCACTAATGACCCATGGTGTATATTCCATTGGATAGATTGATAGAAGACGAGTAGTTCGCTCCATGTAGTCTACATGACCATATTATCTGATCATATAGGATACCATGTGGTACTTCAGTTCACATTTAGCTTGAAGAACGAAAGGAGGACTTTCTTGGAGTCTTGGAGATAGAACGAGAAGATCACATCATATTTCACGTCTCAGTTCTTCAGTACAAAGGTAGGAATTTGTATTGCACAATAATTAGGGTGACCATAACTTGGTTTTAAAAGAGGAGGACACTTTGGACTGGAAGTGCTCATTTGAGAATCCTAGACATTTTTAGAAACTTATAAATCCCAGTTGAAAAAAATTTTTTTAGGTCCCAGAGAGAGGACGTGTCCTGGAAAAAGAGGACATATGGTCACTCTAATAATATCGCCTGTATAGATGTTGTTACAACATGTATTAATTGAATGTTAAAGTGGCTGTGTCTCAGCAAATGGAATTTATCATGTAGAGGAAGTGGATACAAGGCACTTATTAATGTATTGTGATTGTCCATATTGTCCATATTGCCTCCTTTGCTGGCTGGATTCATGTTTCCATCACATTATACACTGCTCGTTTCCATGGTTACAAAGCACCCTGGTGGTCCTGCTTGCACACTGTAGGAAAAAGTGCCGACCTATCTTTTGATCTAGAAGAAAAGTTGATGTGTCGGCTCCCCCACAATATCATTCCAATTCCTTTGGCACTCCTTGATAAAAACAATCCTTTCTTAACCCCTTCATGACCTGGCGACTTAACGTTTTTTTGTTTGTTTTTTTCATTTTCATTTTTTGAAATAAAAGACTTCCCAAAGTCATAACTTTTTTATTTTCTATTCACGTAACCATATGAGGGCTTGATTTTTTCAGGACAAGTTGTACTTTCTAATGGCACCATTTACGGTTCCATAAAATGTAGCAGGAAACAGGAAAAAATTCCAAATGGGGTGGAATTATAAAAAATAACAATTCTACCACTGTTTTATGAGTTTGTTTTTACAGTGTTTACAAAGCAGTAAAACTGACCTTTTGCTTTCATTCCAGTTAGTACAATTACAACGATGCCACGTATGCATAGTTTTTCTTGCTTTTTAATAGTGAAAAAAAAAAGCTTTCGGGGAAAAAAATACTGTACTTTTCACCCTATAAGACTCACCTCTGTTTACTAAATTCCACTTTGTAAAAATTAACTCAAGTAGCTAATAAATGACTCCTTAAACTTCCTGAAATCCCATTGGTTAAGCTATATTAAGCTAATTATCAACCTTAACTTGTTTAAACATGCCCCCTTTATTTATTAACCCTTTCGCTCTTTTCTTACTATTTTATTCTATTACCTTTTAATAATTTTATAATCAATCTTTATTTTTTTTAAACCTTTCTTTATGTTTGATCAATAACTTGTTCTTATTAAAATGATGTTACTTAACATTTTTATTTCTACCTTTCACAGTTATTAGCTTACCTATCATCTATCATTCTTTTTAATAGCAATTACTTTTATTTATCATCATTATTTGTTTTATTTACAGCTACGGTATGTTAGGACAATTAGAAAACTGTTAATTTTTCTTCAGCGCCCCTAGGCAGTGAGAGAAGAGTTAGCTGGCAGCCAAAAAAAGTTGACAATTTTTGTCACCCTAATGAAAATGAGCTGGGTGCGCAGGTCCCCCAAGCCATCCATCTCAAATCAAGCATATTTAAGGTTCACTGGCTCTCAGGTTCTTTTGAATAGAGAATTGGTCTTACATGTTTTATGGTGCATAAAACTGCCATTGTAAGGTATGCTGACTGCACCTGTTAAAAAAAACAGAACGATTAATAAAGCAAATAAGTAAGCAGAAAGAATTGATTAAAAATTCTTAAAATATATTAGAATAAAATAGTAAGAAAGGAATGAAAGAGTTAATAAAAGAAAAGGGGTTTAAATAGATTTAAGTTGATGATTATCTTAATATAGCTTAACCAACGGGATTTAAGTTTAAGCATTCGTTAATTACGTAGTTGAGTTAATTGTTACAAAGTAACTCTTTCCTTGAATTTTAGTAAACAGAGGTGCGTCTTATAGGGCAAAAAGTATGGGGTTTTTTTTCTGAGCATCACCAACTTTTTTATTTCTATATGGACAGAGCTGTGATAGGGCTCATTTTTTTTGCAGGGTGATCTTGCGATTGTACTTTTCATTGATACCATTTTGAGGTATGTATGACTTTTTGATCACTTTTTATTTACATTTTTTTGTTGGAGGTGAAACAACCACAAAAACAGCAAATCAGCTATTTTGACTTTTTTCTGTTTTGCTGTTTACTGTATGAGATAAATATTTTTATAATTTTAGAGTGTGGACATTATTGAACTCGGCAATGCCCCTGATGTTTAATTTTTTTTTATTGTTTATGTACTTTCATTTTGGGGAAAGGGGGATGATTTGAAATTTTATTATTTCTTTATTTTGTCTTATATTAAAAAAAAAACTTTTCCCCCTTTTAAAAAAATGTTTTTACACATTTTAATTGTTCCTCTAGGGAATTTGAACAAGCAAACAAGCCGGTACATGGCCAAGAGCGAGCGCTGCCGGTTTTTATTATTACAGATGCCGAGCATAAACAGTAGAAAAAAACTCTTAAGTGTTAAATCGTCCTTAGCAAACGATAGCAAAAAGAAAGATTGGCTTCATTTGAAAAGCATAAGTGTATTTTTCTACTGTTTGCTCATGTTTTCTACAAAAATTTAATAAACAATTGAAGCATGAAGGGCAGAGCTGTCTGTGTATAAATCATACAGTGCAGAGCTGTGTATATGAAGCATACAGTGCAGAGCTGTGTATATGAAGCATACAGTGCAGAGCTGTGTATATGAAGCATACAGTGCAGAGCTGTGTATATGAAGCATACAGTGCAGAGCTGTGTGTGTATAAAGCATACAGTGCAGAGCTATGTGTAAGTCAGACAGTGCAGCGTGGTGTGTAAGGTGTGTATACAGTACAGAGCTGTTATGTAACATACGTGCTGGACTGCTGGGAATTGCATAAAAAACGGTGGGAAATGCCTGGTGTAGTCTGTGATAGCATATTGCCACTCTAGGAGAGTCATATGCCTTAAGCAGGTGGTGATGGACATTGGAAGTGTGAGCTGAACTAGGGACAGAAGGGAATATCCGGTGTATATACTGCACTGTGATATAAATGTATTGGATTGTGCAGGAAATGTGTTATAGGCAACACTCAGGTTATGCTGCCATGTATTGGTCACTTGTATTATTGCTGTTTGTTAATATGTTGTATGGATCTACAATGACCCATTGAACATGTGGTTTTAATATTGAGGTCCTTAATCTGTAGAAAGATCACATGTCTGGGAGATGATAAAGAGCAGAGCTCTGTAGACCTCATGTCAGTAGCAGGCAGGCAGATTGAATAGTGAAATAGTGAGCTAGGAAGCTGCTGCTGGAAACAAAGTCAGTAATATTCCTATCTGTATCTACCGTAGCTGTTACTTGTCATAAGGGTACATTAAACACACGTCATTGATAAGGCCACAGAGCATGTGAACATCACAAAGAAGTCGGAGGTAAGCCATGGAAATATCCTGTTACCGCTTACTAAGCCTATTCCCTCATTAGGAGACTTCTTTGTTTCTCCATGTAAGATCAATAAAATCACCTTAAAGGGGTTGTCTCATCTCAGACGATGGGGGCATATCTCTAGGATCTGCCCCCATTTGTCTTATAGGTGTGTTTCCCAGCAGTGGAACCAGCACCTATATCATGTACGGAGCCCCGAAAGTGGTGGAGGACGCACTGCGCATGCGCAGCTGTCCTTTATTCAAAAGAAAGCAGACATATAGAACATTAAAATCAGACAGGAAAATCAGACATCATATAGTACATGATATGTTCTTTCTAAAAAAGCTAGAACCAGCCCTGTACCTCACATGGATCCAGAGATCTCCCCATTCATTGCTCTGCTAGATTTATATCAAGCCAACAGCTCAAGGGGAGGGTCTTTTCTTCTGCAGATAAGGAGGCGTGTCTTAGTTCTCCCTATCACAGCTCAGGAGACAGCTAAAGGATGAAACTGAGCATGTGCGGCCTTCTCAGTGAGCAGGACATAGGTTAGAGCAGGGATCTCAAACTCGTGGCCCTCCAGCTGTTGCAAAACTACAACTCCCAGCATGCCCCAATAGCTGTAGGCTCTCCTAGCATGATGGAAGTTGTAGTTTTACAACAGCTGTAGGGCCACGAGTTTGAGATCTCTGGGTTAGAGGTAATGTATGGGGAAATCTGACACCTTGTGTTCAATTCCCCAGCAGTGTCACCACAGGAGAAATTAGGCATTGCACAGCTCTCATAGGAATCAATGGGTTGTCTGTGTAATGCACTGACATGCCAAATGTCCACTCCAATTGAAAGACATACCGAGGGAAGAACTCACACTGACTGAAGTATGTCCAGAGCAGTGATCACTAACCGACTCCCGAGCTTTCAGCGATCCTCCCACAGCCAGCAGCGCGATGTGCGGCCTGAAGGGGGAGCACAGGAGCTCAGAAGAAGAGTGAAGCAGGGAGGGGCTTCCCTGCTTTAATATGGAAATTAACTGCCCCTACAGTGACAAGAACTGCCGGGCGAGTGCGCCCCCCCACTTCTGAGCCTGGGGCACATGCCCCGCTTGCCCCCCCTCCCCATCGCTATGTCCCTGCACTTGGCAGATGACCTGCAAGGATGCAGAGATGCTGGTGCAAAGTGCCAGCAGTCCAAACATAAAGTAAAACATGGAGCAGAGGCAGACAAGCAGAACAGGAACCCAAAGAGACATACAATCATAGGACACTGTTCAGACAGAATAACAGGAACCCTGAACATACCCAACAACAGGTAAGGTAGAACTGGCAGACACAAGACCAGGGTTCAGGTTCCAGACACAGCAGAAACATACGGACAAAAGACATGAAACCTGAACAGGCTTCAGAAATGCACTGCTGCACTGCTAGGGTCTGGATACAAACCGAAAACAGGACTCCCCCCAACCTAGGAACTAAATACAGAAACAGACGAGCAAATGACAGAAAAGTGAGGCAACAGGTGAGACTAAGGGCTCATCTACACGACCGTATTCGTTTTTGCCAATCTACAAAACACGGATACAGGCTGTGTGCATTCCGCATTTTACAGATCGAAACGTCCTTCTCCATGATAGAAATGTCTATTCTTGGCGGCAAATACAGCAACGCAAAGAAAAGGGCATGTTCAGTCTTTTTTGCGGGGCCATGGAATGGACATTCGGATGCGGACAGCACACGGAGCACTGTCCGTGACTTTTGCGGCCCCATTGAAATGAATGGGTCCGCATTCGATCTGCTAAATTGCGGAACGGAAGAGGACAGAGAAATACAGCCGACTAGGGAAATTAACCAAACAGGAACCAGACAAAACTAGAAACAGACACTGTTCACAATACAAGCCACCGACACATGACCCTAGACACACATTCATATAACTCAGCCAACCAGCCAACATGGCAGCAAGGGTGCACCCAGAAGTATCTGCAGCCAGGACGCACAACAGAGGAGAATCTGCACTGCTGGACCAACACACGGCCCATTCATTCACAGCAACCAGCCGAAACAGCATACTAGGGACACAGAAAACAGTGGCAAACACAGGGAGCAGAAAACTGCAGCCAGCACGCAGCAACCAGCATACACGGAAAGAGGACACAACCATAGACACATGTCCAAGCAACTCCGTAGCCAGTACGCAATAGTGCCGGCAGCCAGTCTACATGAACCCACTGTGACAGTACCGCATTAAGCCACACGTAGGCATGATAAAGTTATGTCAATCATCGGCTTATAAACTAATTATAAGCAGAAATATATAGTAACAAACACTCCCTAAGTAATCTTCCTATTAAAGCAAATAAATGTGTCAAAAACCTAACCCGTAAGAGGCAGACTAACACAAGTAACATAACGTACAAGGCAAGGAGTCCATTTATGTCATTACCTATTGAGGCCATATTCAGGGATTATAATAGATATTACAGGTTTCTTGTAGAGCAATAAAATTTATGTAACCTGGCATCAATTCCAGCGTGACATTATCACCGTTACAAGGTAGAGGGTGTGGAACCGCTGTCAACCAGATTTGACTAGTAGCTATGCTGAAGGGTGTTATACTTGTGATTAGTGATGAGCAAATCATGCAAAATTTTATTCGCCGAACATTCACCGAACTTTTCCTAAGATTCGTATATTCGACAAATAGATTAGTTGAATTTGCGTACAAAATATACGTAATTATATGGCTTTTAGCGAACATTCGCGCACTAATAACGTTCAGGTAAAAAGGTACGCAACCTCTTTGAAAACGTACGCATAAGCTTGTAGATGCTCCGCCTACAGGTCCTTTGGCACTTCTGCCCTGTGCCACCTTCTCCTTTTTTTTAGAGCTCGAGGTCTGGCTGGAACTGGACCCCTTTTGCTTATCCATTCCAGACATTTTTCAATTCACTTTGTGGCCATACAGCTGGTCTTTGTCTTTGTCCCTGTCTCTCCCTATCTCTCCCTGTCTCGCTCTCCCTGCCTGATTAATTACTAGCCCTGAACTGGCCCTGCACTTGCCCTGCAGTATCCTTGATATGTGTAATATGGATTCCCAGAACAATTACACCCCAATTTTCACAAAACAGGTCTCAGGGTCTCAGAACTTTACACACAGTGCTTCTGCTCGTCTCAGCAGTCGCAGCAGAAGTGATGCTTCACTGGCTTACCGAGCATGAGCCAATCAGAGCAAGCCCTGCCCACTAGGTCAGGTGACCGCTTTCTTTCCGGGCTTTTGCACACAATAAACGAACTAACAGTAAAATTTCGCTAATGAATTGAATTTGTACGCAACAGTAACTTATATGTAGCAATGGCGTATAATTTATAGGACAAACTACGTAGCGAATGCGTACAAAGCCGAAGCAAATCACCTAATATTCGGATGCGCTTCGCAGCTAAAAATTTTCAAGATTCGATACGAATCAACGAATCGGCGAATAGATTCGCTCATCTCTACTTGTTATCCCCTGGTTAGCCTCTGTACAGCAATATGGACTTCGCTGCAGTGGAGCTATCAGACTTCTATCTCCAGGAGTATTGGTTGACTGTTGACCTACGGTGGTCAAGAGAAAATGTTGTAAGGCACCAAGGAGTCAGGCAAAATAATAGGCAGGGGTCAAGGCAGGCAGAGTAGGAGCAATCCAATAAACAGTCAATAGTCAGGGCAGGCAACTAAGGGTCAGGATGGAAATCAGGAAGAGGTCAGGGTGAGCAGCTCTGGGTCAGTATGGAAATCAGGCAGAGATCAGGTCAGACAGATAAGAGTCAAATATGGAGACTAGGCACACGGGCAACAGATGTAACTATGGTGCACCTTTGGAGGGAACTAGGAAGTTAGAAAACCTATTGCTCAGGCACTTAAGGCTCCTTAAGTACCCCAAGGGAGCCATACATTGGCTAGTGTGAATTAATGTGCTTGTGCAATGGATCTTTAGGAGTGCATACATCCTATGGGCAGAGGAGGTAAAGTCTTGCTGGCAAGAAGCAGGCTGATCAATAATTAATTTAGAAAAAAAAAATTGAAGGGAGAAAAATAGATGTACATTATTCATCCATCTCTTATTCATCTTCTTCCAGTGGTTCCACAATATGTGGGAGGTGCTGTCTGACAGCTAAAAGCCAGTTGAGAGAGAGAGAACCTCTTGTAATAAAAACACATCTGAAGTTTAAAGCACCAGGTAGATGGGCGAGAATGCGTGATCTAAATAGGGGACCCTTTAGCCCATGTAATTTGGGCAGGAAGACTGAAATAGTGCCTGGAACTGGCCTAGTTTGCTCTTGCTGTACTGTCTTGTCCAGCCTCCAGCGTCATCTCAGAGAAGGTTTTAGCTCAGCAGAGGGCATTGTGAAACCCAAACTGACAAATTTGTCCTCTGCCAGTGTACAAAATATTATGTTTGTGAAAATGTGAGAATTTTCACACGCACACCTCCGGCTAAGGATGATGACAAGATCTGCCATTGCTGACGGGGGCAATTTATCACTGGCCCCATCATGCCACTGTCTGCCTGCCTACCATCATGTTCTGTTCTGTATGGGTGCTGTTGCTGCCACCACCACCTGCTGCCACTACTACTACTACTACTACTACTACTCCTAAAAAGCTGCACACACATCTACTCAGTACTGCTTTGTCTATTCTATGCTGTGCTGCTACTGCTGCTGCGACTATTGCTGCCCCATGCCGCAATTACCCCTTAGACCTTACCCTTTCCACATCCAAGCTGTGCTGTTGCTGTTCCCAAAAAGGAGTATTCTTTAAAGCTTGTTCAACAAGCCCACTCTTTTTTCTGACTAAACCATGTGTGTGCATAAATATGGTCCCCCAGAACCAAGGTCAACTTTAGTCTCTGTCTGTCTCTTTATTTGCCTATATATCTAGTTGTCTAATACTGAAATTCTTCATTTATTACAGGCTCAAGATGATTTTTTCTTCAATTAGCAATAGACTCCTACAAATACTTGCCCTGTTACTTATTGTTTTCCTTGTATCCCTTACCTGGAGGCATGTAGACCTCACCTTAGGAAGATCAAACTGTTTTCAAGGGTTGATAAGTCAAAAACAAGAGATTAACAACATGACAACAGTGAAAAATCCAGTTGTCCCACTGAAAGAAGAAAGGGAAATCATCATCCTGATCTGGAAGTATCCTTGGCTATATACATTTCCATTAGATAAGTGCCATGAATTCGGCATCATTGGCTGTAAGTTGTCAGCAGATGCAAGTCTGTATAGTGTTGCTGATGTTGTTCTCATACGTCATGTAGATATTATGTATGACAAAAAACAATTGCCCCAATGGCCAAGACCCCATTTTCAGAGTTGGATATGGTATAATATGGAGCCGCCATTAATTGCTAAAAACTTGCATTTATTGGACAACCTCTTCAACATGACAATGACATTCCGTCTTGACTCGCATTTTTTCATTCCATATGGCAAAATTGAAGCATTAAAGGAACATCAAAACTTCACCATTCCACCAAAATCCAAGCTGGTCTCTTGGGTTGTCAGTAAGTGGTACACTGGTGCTCCCCGCATTGCTTATTATGAGGAGCTAAAGAAACACATCACAATTGATGTTTATGGAGCAAAACACAAAACATTGGGAAGGAGCAGGGAAGAATTACTTGCAATCACATCCCAGTACAAGTTCTACCTGGCCTTTGAAAATTCAATCCACAAGGATTATATCACCGAGAAGCTGTGGTCCAATGCTTTTGGATCATGGGCGGTTCCAGTTGTGTTGGGAACATCTCGGAAGAACTATGAACTTTATGTCCCTGGAGATGCCTTCATTCATGTTGATGATTTCCCGAGTCCAAAGGAATTGGCCGCCTATCTTCTAGAGTTGGACAAGGATGATGAGAAGTACAGGAAGTATTTTAACTGGAGATATAAATATCGTGTACAGTTAGATCGAGGACATCAATATAACTTTTGTCAAATTTGTACATTCATAAGAGACAATCAAGTCTACCAGACCATTCCCAGTATAAACAAATGGTTTCTCAATGATATGTAAAATTTCCTTCTAATTTTCCAAGGGACCATCCAGGCAAAACTATTACATATGTGATGCTTAGCGCAGGATCCGCAGAAGTGGAGCATGACATAAAGACTTTAAAAAAGGGTATATTTCCCTTACATAGTACAGTTGAAAAATTATATAAGTCCATCAAGTTCCAAGAAAGGATGTGTGAGGATGTGAATTAAGGTAAGGGGAGTAAGAACCAGATGTCTACACATTTAGATAAGCCCTGTCCATTCTCCATAGATTTAGTGAACCATATATACCAGAATAATACCATCCAATAAAAAAAAAACTTTCAAGGTTTAGTTAAAAAAAATCAGATTCCAATGTATATGTCTCCCACCCTCCATACACGCACACATAATGGTCAGCTTGAAGAGACAGCACTCCCAGCGGAGTGCTGTCTCTTTATATATAAGAAAGACTGTGTCCCTTAGGTGGAGCAAGGGTCCAAAACTCAGACGTGCACCCACCACTTGCCAAAAATTGGATGTGTGCTGTTACCTCAACAGAACAACTATAATAGTCAGCATGAACATTTCGACATTTTTGTCCACAGCAAACAATTTCAACCACATCTAAAATTCTGCCAAGTTTTTTTTTATCAATCCCTTTAAAAAATCCGTCCCATTCTGGTTTTACAAGAGGGTCAACCTATGTGCTTCATATTTGAAAGCTCGGCAAATATAATAATTTATAATAACTATGTATAAAATGACATGTTCGATAATCTTAAAAATTTTTGACGTGCCTTCACATACTCATCGAATACTGAAATAATATTTGAAAATGTATACACCACAAGGACTTCGCTGATATCCTAGTAGAAAATATAAGATCTTCTAGACTGCTGGAAGGTCTCTCTATGTTGCCACCCATCATTCAGTTTATAGATTGTAGCTACCAATAATATGGCATGTATTTTACTTAGCTAAAAATAGGCATGGACTTTGGAGCAAAAAAAAAAAACTTTCAAGATCACTTCATGTTTCTGGCAAAGTTCCTATGGAGTGGGGCACATATATAAAAACACATAAACACACTGCACAACTTTTGGAGATGGGAAAGATAATAAGGGCCTAACATAAAGCCGAAGTAAAGTTTTTGATGCTAACTTTAGTACAATTGCAGCAAGACACATGGGAGGAGGAGAGGTAGTAGTTGTACTCACGGTGGCAGTCCTCGCTATGTCCCTCCCTTGGCCTTGCAGTGATGGGAAGTGCACACATTTTCTTCCCTTCGAGGCACTGCCTGGCTTTGGGGACTCTTGCCTGGCATTAGGTGGGGTGCCCTTGGTGTAGTTGGGCTTGGAGGTGCAAGGCAGGGGTCTCCAATTAGTTGAGGTGGATTGCAATGCTGTGGCAATGCGGCTGGATTTATTGAACAAATGAACAATTCTTTACTGGCAATAATATTTCAACACAGTAAAAACAGTCTCTGTGATGCATGGACTGGCAGATCTTACATAGGTTGCAATTTTCAGAGTTTTTACAGTTCCATAGGCTACAAAGGTGGTGGACATCCCTAGATAGTTTCTCTGTGAGTCAATCCTGAAGCTGTACTTTTTCACTCACAAGTGCAAACAAGCATAGAGGTGCAATAAATCGGGGTGGCCAATCTACTTCTAAAGTATGTCTGGTTTGTTTTCCCAAACAAATGTACCATGGAGTCACAAAGCTGTTTTAGTAACAGTAATGTCTACCTGAACATGATCCTGAGGAAGACAACTGTGTCATCTGAATTTATCTTCTCCGTAAGGCTAGACTGAGACACATGAACACGTGAACATCACTGGGATTCTAAGTGGTTCTTTGGAGGGCCCTTTTGCTGAATGTAATTGTATCTACTAGATCAACTTTGATGGGTCATCGTGTAGATGGAAGATGTTCCTCACCATAGGTTCACTTTAATCGATGCCTTCTTCTCCGGTGTTCCGTTTATGTTTGTGGGTCTGATGAATGCATTTCTTACTAATTTACCAAATAAATGAACAGTTTCTATTATTTGACATTATAACCCACTGATTATGGTGACCCCCCCCACCACCACTTTCCCCTCTTGGCCAGACATGTTAAGGGAATCTTACTTACCTGCTTCCCGCTGCTGGCTCCCCACTCCTTCTCCTCCCGGCTTTCGATGCTTCGCTTTGTTCCCTCGCTGTAAATATCTGGGTTGGCATCGCCTGCAGCCAATCACTAACTGTGGTGGAGACCGGATCCCCTTGCGTCATGTTAACATTTGTCATGATATAAGGGGAGCTGGTCACCTCCACGGCCAGTGATTGGCTGCAGCCAATGTCACGATTGATGTTTTCAGCAAGGGTGAAGCGATGCATCGAAAGCCGGGAGGAGAAGAAGTTTGGAGCCGGCGCCAGGAAGCAGCAGGGGTGCACCTAGCCGTTCTATTGCCTGAGATGATAACTGAAAAGTCCCCCCCTCCCCCATGTCAATTTCTTAACCTAAACACTTTGCCACAATGAAAGCGCTCATTGCCCATGGACCTTCCGCTGCCCCCCTCTTGCCTCTACCTAGTGCTGCCTGAGGTGATTGCCTCACCTGGCCTCATTAGTGGTGCACCTCTGGGAAGCAGGTAAGTAAGATTTGCTTTACAGGTCCGGCCAGGTAGTGGGGTTTGCCAATCCCACCCCATTCTTGCACAATACTTTAAGGCAGAAATGAGTAAGAACATAACATTTAATACAGCAATGGCACTCCAGACGTATCATATTATGTGTCATTATATTATTAGTAACTAAATCTTGTCTAACTTGTTTGACTCTTTCTTTCACTCTGTAAACTTTATGGAGCTTCACAAAACAGGTGATGCACTCAGTCCTTGTTACAATATAATTAAAATGTGGGAACTTTGCCATTAAGGTCATACATAGAACGCAGACAAGAGAACATGACTTTGGAAGATATCAAGGAAGGTAAACTAGAAGCCATACATGTGTAACTGGATTGGATTACAATATAACTTCCTCTACAGCAGTGTTGTCTCTCCTGTGGCTTGCCACCTATTGGGAAACTACAACTCCCAGCATGGTCTGATGACAACAGAGCTGCCAAAGCATTCGTTTTAGGCAGAAATGTACACATACTTCTTCTGCGTCTAAGCACTAGTATATAATAATATCTATGTATCTTCTAGGAGACATGGGAGACACTGAGTATTGCTGGCAGTCTGTATTGAAGGTTCAGATGGGTGTTACCAGTTTGGGGGGAGAGGTGTCCCTATATAGTCTGACACGATCTAATCAGTGTTACCAGTGTCAGACTGGGCAAGCACACACCCCCAACAGGTGACTTCCATCTGGACCTTAATTGCAAACTACCTTCTAGAAGGAATAGTAAAAGAAAGTCACATCATAGAGTCGATGCTTCAGGATCATTATTACCTGGGGAATGCAAGTAGTTACTAAGTCTACTTCCACACTTGCATTGTTAATTCCGGTATTGAGATCCTGCAGAGGATCTCAATACGGGAATTAAAGGGATCCGTTTTGATTTTGTACTTTAGGATTCATCCGTTTGGTTAGGATGAGGTTGTGTGAAATCAAAATGGAAAAAAAAAAGGATCCGTTACTGAGTACATTGAAAGTCAATGGGTGACATATCTGTTTCCGTTTTTATGACTGGACACAAAACTGCAGCTTGCAGCTGGAACGGAAGACATCTTCATGCATCCTGAACTGATCTCCATTCAGAATGCACGAGGACCAAAGGGAAACATTTTTTTTCCCGGTATTGAGATCCTCTGTCGGATCTGAATACCGGAAAACAACAACGCAAGTGTGAAAGTAGCCTAAAACAGATATTTCATGATAAGTTACAGGTCTCATGAAGACATCCCCTCTCCATATGATCTACTGGGACAAATGGACATCAGCAAAAAACAGCAATTCTGGCACTGTGCTTTTTTTTTGTTACAGCTTAATTATATACTTTAATATTTCAGACATTGTTGGACAGCAATACCAATTACGCTAATCTTTGTTATAGTTTAGATTTTTTTATAAGGTAAATGGGAATTTTTTACATTTAAAACAAAATTACTATTTTTTTATAGTCCCCTTAGGGGACTTAAGCATGTAATAATTTGATTGCTGGTTCTATACACTTCAATTCTACTGTACTGTATTATACTTTTACTGATAATCTATTACACCATGCCTTTGAGTGTATAGCTGCCATGACAACTGCTTGGTGCCCCCACAACTCCATCATGGGGACAACTGGGTAGAGAGGGAGTCCCTCCCTCTAACTACTCGCTCTGATGTTTCGGTTGCTGCAGGTGGGTATCACCTATATAGCTACCACAGCTGGCAGTCTCAGGTCCTGAGCCCTTTCCATACACTCCTTTCTGACTTCTGCCATGTATGTAGGAAAGGAGTTAATTATTGCAGCAAGAGTAGCTTTAAAGGGATTGACAAAGCCAACTTCCAGTATATATTTATTTCACCCGGCCCTGTCAATCAAGGAGGAGAAGGTGGGCTGGCAGAAGAAGCAGAGAGAACAGGGCCACCTTAGGTTACATGGTATCCTTGGCCAGAAGTCTTTTTGGCAGCCCTCCCCACTTTCACCTCCATTATAGGATACTGAATACAATAAATTAGTAGCATCAAATTAAAAAATGTAACAATTTGATGGAGAAAATAAGGCACATTGAATACTTAAAGGGTTTTTCCATTTGGGACATTTACAGCATGTTGCAGGTTCCACCTAATACGAATGAGGCCCTCAAGTGTATGCAGATGTCATCAGCTTCTCGCTTTACCAACATATCCGTACCCTATATACACAAACTCCTCTTAGTGCCATATGCTGTGCCCTGAATATAATAGCAACAGCGCACTTAAAGGTATTGCCCCTATAAATAGTTCCACATACTCGGTATCCCATGTGTATGGTGCCTTATGCTCTGTGCTTCTGTATATAGTGCCACATGCTCTGTGCCCTCTGTATATAGTACCTCATGCTCTGTGTCACATTTATATAGGGCATCTGGCTCTGTGCCCCCTATAATGTCCCATTCTCAGTGCCTCCTATAAGTGCCTTATGCTGTGGGACCCTATAGTGTCTTGTGCTTTGTGCCTCTTTAGTGCATCATGCCCCTATAGTGCTTTGTGATGTGCCATGCATAATGGTGATTCGTGCTCTGTGCCCCTATAATGCCTAATGACCTGTACCCCTATAGTGTCTTTTGTCCCCTGCCCCCTATAGAGCCTTTTATCCTCTATCCTCATAGTGCCTCTTGTGCTCTGTCTCCCTATAGTGTATCTTGTCCTCTGTCTCATAGTACCTCTTGTCAGAGGTGGTGTAATGATTTCATTGCGCCGTCCGCATCACAAAAAAGCACTCTATGGCAGAGCAGGGAAATACCACATGATAATGATTCCCTTGTCCCACCAGCGCTGAGGCAAATGCTCAATTTACAGGACACAGATACAATTGAGTGCAGGGGCACCTGGAAAATGGTTGAATCGTTCTAGTGATGGGATGCCTGGGAGAGAGGACTGTCTGGTGCCCCCTTCAAGTGTCCAAAGTAATTCAGCCTGTACAAACACACAGGCCTTTCACCCATAAGGTCAGCCCTGAGGAAAAACAAGTGTGCAGAGAGTGGGTTGCTGTATCCAAGCTTATTAATGGAAAGCTAAGTGGAAGGAAAAAGTGTTGTAGAAAACGGTACGTAAGCAACAAGGATAATGGTAGCCTTAAAAGGATTGTCCAGAAAAGGCCATTCAATAATTTGGGGGAGATTCACAAGGAGTGGACTGTGTCTGGACTCAGTGCTTCAAGAGCCACCACACACATAGACTTATTCAGTGTAGGAGAGAGGAGTATAATACAGTTCAAATTTAGTGTTATATAATGAATGAATGTTCTAGAGGCTTTTGGTTAAGATGGAGGTTTCTGGAATTAGCCTTCCAGGCATTTGGAGGGAATGTTCCAGAGACTTTCAGTGGCAGGACAAATGTGTGATAATGGTCGGATGAGGGAGTTGGAAAGCACAGCTGTTGCTGTTCAGACAATGGTTTGGGGTTGTAAATAGGTGTTGTGTTGCTGGTGTAAACAATGAGTGTTATGTAAGACCACTATGTAGATATTTGGTTGTAAAATTCATCTAGTATCACAGTCTTGTCACAGTCTCACCCTGCTGTCACCCTGTGCGCATCACAGTAATCAACTGCAACCTGATCAAGCCCTGCTTGGGCCTTTATTGTCAAGCCTTGAGACTCTGCGACTGTGGGCCTATTCCCTAGTGGGTAAGTGAGTCGACACTTACACAAGCAAAGACAACTTCTTCAATTATCTACAACTCCGACATCTTCGGGGCTTGTCCGGGATCCTCAACGATCCCGGACTAGCCCCCAAGATGTCGGAGTTGTAAGATGTCAGAGTGGTCCAAAGTCCTGTTTTCAGATGAAAGTAAATTTTGCATTTCATTTGGAAATCAAGGTCCAGAGTCTGGAGGAAGAGTGGAGAGTCACACAGTTCAAGTTGCTTGAGGTCCGGTGTGAAGTTTCCACAGTCGGGGATGGTTTGGGGAGCCATGTCATCTACTGGTGTCGGTCCACTGTGTTCTGTCAAGTCCAAAGTCAGTGCAGCTGTCTACCAGGAAATTTTAGAGAAATTCATGCTTTTGTCTGCTGATAGCTTTATGGACATGCTGATTTCATTTTCCAGGTGGACTTGGCATCTGCCCACACTGCCTAAAGTACCAATACCTGGGTTATAACCATGGTATCACTGTGGCTGATTGGCCAGAAAACTCACCTGACCTAAACCCCATAGTTTTGGGGTACTGTCAAGAGACACCAGACTCAACAATGCAGATGAGCTGAAGACTGCATCAAAGCAGCTTGATACAGGCTGATCACCTCCATGCAACTCCTCACTGATGCAGTAATTCATGCAAAAGGAGCCCCGACCAAGTATTGAGTGCCTATACTGTGTTCTGTAGACCAATATTTCTATATTAAAAATAATTTATTACCTGGCCACAATCATCAACATTAAAAGAAATAAAGTCTTGAAATTGATCCCTCTATGTGGAATGAATCTATAGAATGTATAAGGTTCACTTTTTGAATTGAATTGACTTTTTGATGATATTGTAACTTATTGAGATGCTCCTGTAACTGCTCGTTTGCACATAGATTAAAAGAACGTTTTCTTCAGAATGAAGTAACGCATCAAGTGAAAACTATCATTACATAAAGCTGAGCTAGCCCTACAAGACAGTGTGCCCAGTTTAACATAGAATTTTCTGGTGACACACTCCTTTTTTTCATGTGTGTTTAAACATTAAATTAAAATTTTTATGGTGTAATGAATCTTCTGCAGATCCTGGTATCGCAGCAGCTTCCCGTCTTAAAGTAAGCTGGGTTTACACACTCCAAGGAGCAGCCGATTATCGGGAAGAAAGAGTTTCTTCCTGGCAACTGGCTGCTCATTCAGTGGGGGTGAAGCACTGCATTTACATGGGTCGATGACTAATGCGATCGATGGTCCTCGCCAGGAGACTGCTGATTAGACACTGAACGGAGCAGTGGTCTTGTATGCACAGTACTGACATGACAACCTTCATTCTAATTGCTGGGGGTCCTAGCTCAAGATGAGCGAAGTTTTGAAAAATTTGGTTTAGTTGATTTGTCAAACTTTGATAAATGTTATTCCTTACAAATTAATTTGTCACAAATTGCAATAAATCAGGTATACCCTGGCCAGGGGTGCACCTAGCCTTTCTGCTGCCTGAGGCGAAAACTGAAACGGCGACCCCCCCACCCCAATGACAATTTCTTAAGCTAACCCCTTTGCCACAATGAAAGCACTCATTGCCCATGGCCCTTCTGCTTCCCCTCTCTTGCCCCTACCTGGTGCTGCCTGAGGCAATCGCCTCACCTGGCCTCATTGGTGGTGCACCCCTGACCCTGGCCACTCTGCCCATTCATATTCATCCCACTTGGTGGCCCAATCTTAATGTGAAGGCTTTGAACTTTAGGGAGAGTGTATTATCATATGTATTATGTTCTAGTGGATATCAACATTGGATATCAGTCGATGTTGGGGAAAAGCATTTTGCCTTTGCAGCTCAAGGAGGGCATGTTTAGTACGGTAAGAGTGGCTGAAGTGCATGAACAGTTTTCTGGACATTTTAACAGCTCTTGCAGTTCAGTGGAAGACTCGAAGAGAACTACGTGACGGCACCAAGCTTTGCATAGGTGATATGCTGGAGGACCAACTGTACCTAGAGGGGAAGGTTAGGACAAGGTGGAGGATGAGGAGGCAGAGGAGGACATAGGATCAGAAATCCCACAATTACAATGCAGAGACGGCGTTACCATAATCGCCATTATCTGTTGCTGATGTGCCTGGCCCAGTAAATAACATATAATGTCCTTGTCCATAGTTACAACTCAATACGTTAGCATAACTGAATCAATAACAAAAAAAAGAGGGTGGCTATTAACGGTACACACTCAGATTGGGTCACCGACACTAGTGGGGTACCTCAGGGGTCAGTAGTGGGCCCTATTCTCTTCAATATATTTATTAATGATACTGTAGAAGGCTTGCACAGTAAAATATCATTTTTTGCAGCTGACACTAAACTTTATAAAGTAATTAACATGGAAGAGGGCAGTATACTGTGTATATACAGTGCCTTGCGAAAGTATTCGGCCCCAAGGAACTTTTCAACCTTTTGCCACATTTCAGGATTCAAACAAAAAGATATAACATTTTAAATTTTTGGTGAAGAATCAACAACAAGTGGGTCACAATTGTGAAGTGGAACAACATTTATTGGATCATTTAAACTTTTTTTGTAATAATAAAACTGAAAAGTTGAGCGTGCAAAATTATTCAGCCCATTTACTTTCAGTTCAGAAAACTCACTGCAGAAGTTCATTGTCGATCTCTGAATGATCCAATGTTGTCCTAAATGACTGATGAGGATAAATAGAATCCACCTGTGTGTAATCAAGTCTCCGTATAAATGCACCTGCTCTGTGATAGTCTCAGGGTTCTGCATCATGAAGACCAAGGAACCCACCAGGCAGGTCCGTGATACTGTTGTGGAGAAGTTTAAAGTTGGATTTGGATACCAAAAGATTTCTCAAGCTTTAAACATCCCAAGGAGCACTGTGCAAGCGTCATATTGAAATGGAAGGAGTATCAGACCACTGCAAATCTACATAGACCCAGCCGTCCCTCTAAACTTTAATCTCAAACAAGGAGAAGACTGATCAGAGATGCAGTTGAACACTTCACAAATCTGGCCTTTATGGAAGAGTGGCAAGAAGAAAGCCATTTCTCAAAGATATCCATAAAAAGTCTAGTTTACAGTTTGCCACAAGCCCCTGGGAGACACCAAACATGTGGAAGAAGGTGCTCTGCTCAGATGAAACCAAAATCCAACTTTTTGGAAACAATGCAAAACGATATGTTTGGCGTAAAAGCAACACAGCTCATCACCCTGAACACACCATCCTCACTGTCAAAATGGTGGTGGCAGCATCATGGTTTGGGCCTGCTTTTCATCAGCAGGGACAGGGAAGATGGTTAAAATTGATGGGAAGATGGATGGAGCCAAATACAGGACCATTCTGGATGAAAACCTGTTGGAGTCTGCAAAAGACCTGAGACTAGGACTGAGATTGATCTTCCAACAAGACAATGATCCCAAACATAAAGCAAAATCTACAATTGAATGGTTCAAAAATAAATTTATCCAGGTCTTAGAATGGCCAAGTAAAAGTCCAGACCTGAATCCAATTGAGAATATGTGGAAAGAGCTGAAAACTGCTGTTCACAAACGCTCTCCATCCAACCTCAAAGAGCTCGAGCTGTTTTACAAGGAAGAATGGGCAAGAATTTCAGTCTCTAGATGTGCAAAACTCAAGAAGACATACCCCAAGCGACTTGCAGCTGTAATCGCAGCAAAAGGTGGTGCAACAAAGTATTAATGCAAGGGGGCCGAATAATTTTGCACGCCCCACTTTTCAGTTTTATTATTACAAAAAAAGTTTAAATGATCCAATACATTTCATTCCACTTCACAATTGTGACCCACTTGTTGTTGATTCTTCACCAAAAATTTAAAATGTTATATCTTTTTGTTTGAAGCCTGAAATGTGGCAAAAGGTTGAAAAGTTCCAGGGGGCCGAATACTTTCGCAAGGCACTGTATCTATGTATATATATATATATCTATATATACAGTACAGACCAAAAGTTTGGACACACCTTCTCATTCAAAGAGTTTTCTGTATTTTCATGACTATGAAAATTGTAGATTCACACTGAAGGCATCAAAACTATGATTTTAACACATGTGGAATTATATACTTAGCAAAAAATTGTGAAACAACTGAAAATATGTCTTATATTCTAGGTTCTTCAAAGTAGTCACCTTTTGCTTTGATTACTGCTTTGCACACTCTTGGCATTCTCTTGATGAGCTTCAAGAGGTAGTCACCTGAAATGGTATTCCAAGGGTCTTGAAGGAGTTCTCAGAGATGCTTAGCACTTGTTGGCCCTTTTGCCTTCACTCTGCGGTCCAGCTCACCCCAAACCATCTCGATTGAGTTCAGGTCTGTGGCGTAGCACCCCATCACTCTCCTTCTTGGTCATATAGCCCTTACACAGCCTGGAGGTGTGTTTGGGGTCATTGTCCTTTTGATAAATAAATGCTAGACCAACTAAACGCAAACCGGATGGAATAGCATGCCGCTGCAAGATGCTGTGGTAGCCATGCTGGTTCAGTATGCCTTCAACTTTGAATAAATCCCCAACAGTGTCACCAGCAAAGCACCCCCACACCATCACACCTCCTCCTCCATGCTTCACGTTGGGAACCATAGTATGTATAGTACATATATACTACACATGACAGTATACTGCATATATATATATACTACAGAGGACAGTATACTGTATATATACCACACAGAGGACAGTATACTGTATATAAATATATATATATATATATATATACTGTATATATATACATATATATATATACAGTACAGACCAAAAGTTTGGACACACCTTCTTATTCAAAGAGTTTTCTGTATTTTCATGACTATGAAAATTGTAGATTCACACTGAAGGCATCAAAACTATGAATTAACACATGTGGAATTATATACTTAACAAAAAAGTGTGAAACAACTGAAAATATGTCTTTTATTCTAGGTTCTTCAAAGTAACCACCTTTTGCTTTGATTACTGCTTTGCACACTCTTGGCATTCTCTTCATGAGCTTTAAGAGGTAGTCACCTGAAATGGTTTTCACTTCACAGGTGTGCCCTGTCAGGTTTAATAAGTGGGATTTCTTGCCTTATAAATGGGGTTGGGACCATGAGTTGTGTTGGGCAGAGGTCAGGTGGATACACAGCTGATAGTCCTACTGAATAGACTGTTAGAATTTGTATTATGGCAAGAAAAATGCAGCTAAGTAAAGAAAAACGAGTGGCCATCATTACTTTAAGAAATGAAGGTCAGTCAGTCCGAAAAATTATGAAAACTTTCAAAGTGTCCCCAAGTGCGGTCGCAAAAACCATCAAGCGCTACAAAGAAACTGGCACACATAAGGACCACCCCAGGAAAGGAAGATCAAGTGTCACCTCTGCTGCGGAGGATAAGTTCATCCGAGTCACCAGCCTCAGAAATCGCAGGTTAACAACAGCTCAGATTAGAGACCAGGTCAATGCCACACAGAGTTCTAGCAGCAGACACATCTCTACAACAACTGTTAAGAGGAGACTGTGTGCAGCAGGCCTTCATGGTAAAATAGCTGCTAGGAAACCACTGCTAAGGACAGGCAACAAGCAGAAGAGACTTGTTTGGGCTAAAGAACACAAGGAATGGACATTAGACCAGTGGAAATCTGTGCTTTGGTCTGATGAGTCCAAATTTCAGATCTTTGGTTCCAACCACCGTGTCTTTGTGCGACGCAGAAAAGGTGAACGGATGGACTCTACATGCCTGGTTCCCACCGTGAAGCATGGAGGAGGAGGTGTGATGGTGTGGGGGCGCTTTGCTGGTGACACTGTTGGGGATTTATTCAAAATTGAAGGCATACTGAACCAGCATGGCCACCACAGCATCTTGCAGTGGCATGCTATTCCATCCGGTTTGCGTTTAGTTGGACCATCATTTATTTATCAACAGGACAATGACCCCAAACACACCTCCAGGCTGTGTAAGGGCTATTTGACCAAGAAGGAGAGTGATGGGGTGCTACGCCAGATGACCTGGCCTCCACAGTCACCAAACCTGAACCCAATCAAGATGGTTTGGGGTGAGCTGGACCGCAGAGTGAAGGCAAAGGGGCCAACAAATGCTAAGCATCTCTGGGAACTCCTTCAAGACTGTTTACTACTGTAATACCATTTCAGGTGACTACCTCTTGAAGCTCATCAAGAGAATGCCAAGAGAGTGCAAAGCAGTAATCAAAGCAAAAGGTGACTACTTTGAAGAACCTAGAATATAAGACATATTTTCAGTTGTTTCGCACTTTTATGTTAAGTATATAATTCCACATGTGTTAATTCATAGTTTTGATGCCTTCAGTGTGAATCTACAATTTTCATAGTCATAAAAATACAGAAAACTCTTTGAATGAGAAGGTGTGTCCAAACTTTTGGTCTGTACTGTATATATATATGTACTACACAGGACAATATACTGTATATACAGTATATATACTACAGAGGACAGTATACTATATATATACTACACGGATAGTATACTGTATAAGTATATACTACAGAGGACAGTATACTATATATACACTACAGAAGACAGTATACTGCATATATATACTAAAGAGGTCAGTATACTGTGTATACTATAGAGGACAGTATACTATGTATACTACAGAGGACAGTATACTGCATATATATACTACAGAGGTCAGTATACTGTATTTATACTACAGAGGACAGTATACGGCTACAGATTGATCTGGATAGATTGGAGGCTTGGGCAGAGAAGCCGCAGATGAGGGTTAACACTGACAGATATAAGGTTATGATAAATGTAACAAATAATGCAAGTCACCAGTACGTACTAAATGGTAAAACACTGGGTAACACTGACATGGAAAAGGACCTAGGTGTCAGGCAGCCGCTGCCAAGGCCAATAAGATAATGGCATAGACACCCGTGATGAGATCTTAGTCCTTCCCCTTTACAAATCACTAGTCAGACCACACATGTGTAGTACTCCAGAGCGGGCACTACCATTCCTACAACCTGCTACTGTCACTAATGCCTGACCAATGTGTGACACCACTATGCCTTTTGTTTTTAGGTCTGTTCAGAAAGTGCTATGTAACCGTCATATATTGTATTTCACGCACTGTGCCGGGTTTACCTGCAGGTGGCAGTGTGTCTGGCAGTGAACCTGCTATCAGTGGCATGTAGTTTAGATGAAAGAGGCCCCTTACAAGATACCTGATAATAGGGAGAGTTCAGCACAGCGATAATAGAGGAAAGAACCCAGTTCACCTGCCAGTGAACCCATAACCTGCTGGAGCCAAGACTTACTATGCTTCTGTATGATCTGCTACCCATCAACTCAACTTGCATCAGAGTCTTGACCTTACTCATTTCAGTTACTACCAATTACGAACTTTCTGTGTAGCCGCTACGTGGCCTGACCTTAGAGCCAGGTAGGAACACCGTGACACCCCTCATAGCCATACCACCTGCTCGGCATCCTAACCCTGGAACTGGTAGAGCCTCTGGGGATGGGCTCCCGGCACGCTGCACATGGAGTTCTGTGTACAGTTCTGGGCTCCTGTGAGCAGACATAACAGTGCTGGAAAGGTTTCAGAGGAGGACATCTAAAGTAATAACTGGAATGGGTGGACTACAGTACCAAGAAAGATTATTAAAATTAGGTCTATTCACTTTAGAAAAAAGATGACTGAGGGGAGATCTAATAACTACAGTTGTATAAATATATCAGGGGTCAATACAGAGATCTCTCCCATCATCTATTTATCCCCAGGACTGTGACTGTGACGAGGGGACATCCTCTGCGTCTGGAGGAAAGAAGGTTTGTACACAAACATAGAAGAGGATTCTTTACGGTAAGAGCAGTGAGACTATGGAACTCTCTGCCTCAGGAGGTGGTGATGGTAAGTTCACTAAAAGAGTCCAGGAGGGGCCTGGATGTATTTCTGGAGGGTAACAATATTACAGGTTATAGTTACTGGAGAGGGGTCATTGATCAAGTGAGTTATTCTGATTGCCTGATTGGGGTCAGGAATAAATTTTTCCCCTAAAAGGAGAAATATTAACTTCTACCTCATTTAGTTTGTTGCTTTCCTCTGGATCAACTTGCAGGAGAACAGGCCAAATTGGATGAATGGATGTCTTTTCAGCCTTACAAACTATGTTACTATGTAACTTCTGTAGGTACATATATATATGAAGTACAGAGCCTGTATGTAATATTCCAGTCATATCTGCACCTCGTCACACATGCAGATTTGCAGCACAGTCTATTATATACTAGATTTTAAAGGTAGGGGTAGAGCATCCCTACAGTGTGTGCCCGCTGTGTGAGCTGTACACGCATAGTCATTAACACTGTAATACAGATGTCAATAAGTATGTACATGACGAGAAGGAGACAACCTGCACAACAGTGCTGGCTCTGTCACGTTTTAGAGAGAAGCTTTCTCTACCATCTTCTTCCATCTTACTCCATGACCAGCACCAGAGCAAAGAAGCGCGAAGAAGGTGGGGCTAGGCACTAGCACAGGGGCAAACGCCAGTCCAGGAGCGGGGAAACACAAGACAGCACAGACAGGCCTGCCGCCTCAGCCAAGAGTGAATATAGTAGGCTGCAGATGGAGCAATGCTCAGATTAGGTGGCCACAGACAGACAACTGAAGAAAGAAACTGGCTGCAAATGGAGCAATGTGGGGTGGAGGTGGCCACAGATGAAGCCATGTGGGGAGGAACAAGCCACAGAAGCTGGACACAAATTGTACGATGTGGGGAGGAACCTTCCACAGAAGCCAGACACAGTTGGAGCAATGCGGATAGGAGACAGTCACACAGATGGAACGATGCAGGGAGGAACTAGCTATATAAGCCGGAAACAGATTGAGCGATGTGGGGAGGAACTAACCACATAAGCTGGACACAGATTGAGCGATGCGGGGAGGAACCAGCCACAGAAGCCGGACACAGACTGAGCGATGCGGGGATGAACCAGCCACAGAAGCCAGATACAAATGGAGCAATGCGCGGAGGAGCTGGCAAAATATGGAGCAATGATAAGAGCAGAAGGAGGCCATAGACTGAGAAATTCGGGGAGAATGCAGCCACTGATCAAGCCACTCATCACTTTTGGGGCTACTCTACGCTCACTTCGGGGCTCCCAATGTGAAGGAGAGCACACTGTGCATGCACGGCCACTTCTTCATAAAAAAAAAAAACTGGGATGGGCTTTGCTGTAATATTTTTGGAACTCCCCTAGCGGTGAATGGAGGGGGGCCACACTTGCATGGAGTTCTCTCCTTCACATTGGGGGCCCATTCTGGAGATAGAAGCAGGTCCCACAGATAACACCTGCACCAATTTGACATTGATGGAATATCCTAACGATATGCCATCAATGTCATTTTTTTAAAGCTATAATGGTCCTTACTTGCAGTCTCGTTGAGGGTGTGTGTCTATACAGTATGTGTTTGTATGTGTATTATGCATTTATGTCCAGTACAAGTCTTTGTACATATTGTGTGTGTGTGCCTTTAAAGGGAACACACAGAAGGAGCTTAACAGATTGATGCATAGCTTTTTTTTAGAAACAATTCAGTATATCTTGTATTTGATTAATTTAAATTCCTGTTAATTCTGGGCTTTGGCATAAGAGGGCGGTCTAACCAGTGATTGACAGCTTTCCCTGAATCACTGTGCATGCAGAGATAGCTGTCAGTCTCTGATAGGACTGCCCATTGGGCTCCAAAACCCTAAATAAGCAGACATTTAAATAAATCAAATACAAGTTATATTGAATCTTTCCAAAAATTAAAAACATTATAGTGATCTGCTTAGCTCCTCCTACTCTATAACATGCTGTCTGTGGGTTGCACTTTATTTTCAATTTGACAGGTTCCTTTTAAATCTCCCTATGTTTACTTCTCATGCTGTTTAACCTTTATAGCTCATATTTGGCAATAAAATTTACCCTGGTCATAGGTTGCATGTTCAATTTAATGAAAGCACAAAGGACTGCGCACAATTGGCTGAAAAACATGCGCCGCAGAAGACAATAAACACTAGTTCAGCCAATTTCCTGCTCTCCTGTAGGAGCTGGGCCAGCTGAAGGACAACTCTAATCCGCATTTGTGGATCAGCGCAGCAATCGGTCATAACTGCTTTTGTCTCCTTTCTTCTGTGAATAGATGGGAACTAAAAAATAAGAGAAGTCCAGGACGTGAAAGGATCCAACCCAAAACAAAAAATGCAAAAAAAAAAAATATTGTGGAACTGCTGGGATTTTTATTTTTTTTTGCATTACTTACTTTTTTGCCAAAAAATTAAAATTAAAATTAAAGCATCATATTTACCCCCAAAATGATACCACGGAAAAATGCACTTTGTCTCTTGTAAAATAAACCCTTCAGCTATAACGATGGAGAAATGATTAAGGGGTTAAGGATACAGTGAAGACTCTTTGAGACAACGACCCAAAATTGCATTGAAAAGTCTTCTAGGGGAGTGGCCTTCTAAGCTGACTAAGCTATAATCAATACAAGAGGTTCGGGAGGCCCAGGTTACCACCACACCACAACTTTGAAAGATGGACTGGTTCGGGATTGATAAGCTTTACCTAGAATGCTGTTAATTTGAACTATTGTAGTATTAGAATGCACATCAAATTCTAGTCATGGCACAGCAACAGTACAGCAACACTTCCATACTAAAGCCTCATTAAGTAATTAATAGTGTTGAGCGAGCATGTTTGGCTGAACTCGCTGTTCGGCCGAGCATGCCTGGAGAAAAAAGGGGGGGGGCCCCACGCTTTTTTTTCCAAAAATAATTAAATAATTTTTAAAAATGGCGTGAGGTCCCCCCTTTTTTCCTTCTCCAGCCAGATCCAGCCACCATCGGCAGCCTGGCACTAACAGGGTGGGAAGGGACACGGTTATTGGCCCTTCACAGCCTAATGGTACCAGCCTGCAGCCGTCCCAGAACCAGACCCTCAATTTAGAAGGTCCGGTCCTGCGGGTACCCGGCTCTTCCCGACACCCCTGGTGGCGGTGGGTGCCAGGGTAATAGATGTTGGGGTAAGTGCTGGCCATAACGGCAAGAACTAAGCCCAGTAATAGTAATCAGGGCAGTCTGTAGATAGCCGTGATTACTAAAACTGCAATGTTGTAAAAAAAAAACACACACACACTCATAAAATATTTTATTGAAATAAATACTCCCCCAGACCACTGTTTGACCATTTTATTTAAAAAATAAAAAAGCTGGTCCGACGTAATTCACGAATCCGAAGTAGTCCTCTGCATTCACGATCCTGAAAAATAGAAAACAAACAAACAAAAAAGCAAACAAACAAACACAGACCACTTACCTCCTCAGGCTTCTTCCTCCCGTCCAGCAGGTTGTGCTGTGGTACAACTTACCACTCTGTGCGCCGTCTTCCTGCTGGACAAGGAGGGAGCTGCCAGGAAAGGTAAGTAACATAGTAACATAGTTTACAAGGCCGAAAAAAGACATCTGTCCATCCAGTTCGGCCTGTTTTCCTATAAGTTGATCCAGAGGAAGGAAAAAAAACCCTGTGAGGTAGAAGCCAGTTTTCCCCACTTTAGGGAAAAAAATTCCTTCCCGACTCCAATCAGGCAATCAGAATTACTCCCTGGATCAACGACCCCTCTCTAGTAACTATAACCTGTAATATTATTACCCTCCGAAAATACATCCAGGCCCCTCTTGAACTCTTTTAGTGAACTTACCATCACCACCTCCTCAGGCAGAGAGTTCCATAGTCTCACTGCTCTTACCGTAAAGAATCCTCTTCTATGTTTGTGTACAAACCTTCTTTCCTCCAGACGCAGAGGATGGCCCCTCGTCACAGTCACAGTCCTGGGGATAAATAGATCATGGGAGAGATCTCTGTACTGACCTCTGATATATTTATACATAGTTATTAGATCTCCCCTCAGTCGTCTTTTTTCTAAAGTGAATAAGCCTAATTTTGATAATCTTTCTGGGTACTGTAGTCCACCCATTCCAGTTATTACTTTAGTTGCCCTCCTCTGAACCCTCTCCAGCTCTGCTATGTCTGCCTTGTTCACAGGAGCCCAGAACTGTACACAGTACTCCATGTGTGGTCTGACTAGTGATTTGTCAGTAGTGTCTCTGTGTGTCTGTCTGTTTGTTTCTTTGTTTTTTATTTTGAACACTTGTGTAAACCAGGCACCCTGGTTTACTCCCATAGACTTCAATTATGCTCGGGTGCTCGGCCGAGCTCTCGAGCACCCCTGCACCGCGGTTCTCGATCATCACTAGTAATTAAGTATCTCTGGGACTACCATGGGACTACTCTACCATGACGTCCTGTGCCCCTGCCATTAACATTGTTCTGTTGAGAATAAAGTGAGCATTGGACAAAATCCGGTGAGTGCCGTCTCTCTTCTACTATACTTTACCATGAAAGAGTTGGACCAAAAATATGGTGGGATATTCCAGAACTTTGGAAATTCAAAAGCTTATGAGAAAAAACTGATGGTAAATCAATGAAATCATTTTTGTTAAATAGATGAGTTCTTTTTAATATCAAACTGGACTTCAAACTCTGATCATAGAGGGGTGTAGAGAAACTACAGAAAATTATTTGTGCAAATTAGAGATGAGCGAATCATCCAAAATTCGCTTTGGCGAATAAGCGCCTACACAAAATACGAACATACAGTAAGTTTTGTTAAAAGCACGCAATATGTAAGCATTAGCGTACAAAGTGCGTATGAATCCTTAGCGTAGTATTGACTCGCGATTGCGTCATACGCACAAGGCTAGGCCGCGGCGTACAGTCTTTAGAGGCAGTTCATATGAGGTAGAAAAGTAAGTTGCTAGCTATCTGGCTAAGTGCATAATTTACTAAAAAACACTGTATAATAAGTGCATAATAGGACACATTGCAGTACCTGAAAAAGAATACACACAATGGGCTAAAGTGCTTAAACGTTGCTGAACCTATAAAAACATTATTGCTAAAATACAGCAAAGACAATTATGCAAACATTTTAGTGCAATTTCACATTTGCAAGCATAAAAGGATCAGATATATACGTTTGAGTCTCTCCTCGTGGCTGAACACAGTCCAAAATTCAGTTGTAATTCACGTGAGGTAATTTTGTAATCCAAACAGGTAACGTATAATTGACATGGATAATATAAAATAGCAGCAAACAGAGAACCCTCTTTGCAAAGGGGGCTCCCAAATTACCTTGAGATGGAAGAGGGGGAAGGATAATAGGCGCGCTTAGGCGCAACTAGGAATTGTTTGCAGAATTGGGGGGAGTCTTGACAAGCCATGTCCATCTGAGCGAGAGTCAAACAGGGGCAATAAAAACATAAACTAAAAACATCTGCCAACTAGCACCGTCAGGTGCAGTCCATGTTGTGGTTCCCATAGGTCCTCCTGAGGTGTCCTTTAAATCACTCAGCCAGTAGAAGGGTTCCTCAGATGAGGGACCTGAAGTCCCCCTCGCTTGAGCTACTGCTGAATGACATCAGAGGATGCTCCTGCCTCCTGTAGGCCAAGTTCGCTGCCATGGTGGAACTCCACTGCCCTCTTCTTCCTGAAGTCGGACTTGACCGGGTCCAGGTGGTGGTCACGTTGGTGAGCGCTGAAGCCACTTGTGCCTTTACTTTTCCGGATTCTCCTGCTGAGACAACAGGGGTAAGGACTTCTGGCTGCAGTAGTTCTGGCTGCAAAAACGGATTCGCTTCGGAGTAGGAAAAATGGAGGATTTGAATCTATGAAGCGGCGAATAGATTCACTCATCTCTAGTGCAAATGTGAAAAAGCCAAATTACCCTGCAAAAGCGTAGAGAGAAAGGAATAGTTACCAGGGCCCTAGTGAAGTGTTGTGTACCAGTGTACTCTTTGGGGATCGGTGCAGTGGAAATATTGTACTGAAGAATGAGGCCAGGGTTGTGTCACGTAGAACTTTAAATACATTCAATAGCAGCAATTTTCCAAGTGTAGTTCTATGGCACCAGCAAGGAATCTAAAACAGGTTGAATGGCTTCAGTTATGCACTCAGGTTGTACTGGCTTTGCAACATTCTGGGTGATAGGTGTCTTAGCCATAGTCCCTCACCTTATAACAGTATCTGTAGATGCTGATGCTCAGGGATTTACTTGAGGATTTTTTCTTCAACCTCTCTGGAGATTAGGTAACAGGAGCAGGAGCTTTGCAGGTTGCTTCCTCTCCTCTATGTGTCTACACATGCACTCACCCTCTTGGCAGAGAGCAGGATCAGCCCACTCCTCCCAAGAGGGGAGGAACAGAGTAGTAAGCCAGCCAGTCCCTACTGGACGCTACGTCCAGAAGTAAAACAATAAAAGACATAATAGATGACAATACAATTTGTAGTACCCCTAAATCTAGGGTATCATGAAAGTAAATCATGAGCTAGTGCATCAATTGTGGAAATAACTGTGTTTGGGTCTGAAGAATGAGAGGAAGGGGGTTAAATGTTGAAGAGTCAGTTTATGGAACGTGATAAGTCTGCCTAAAAAGATGTGTTTCTAAGGCTTTATGTTTAAAGCTAAGGAAGTTGGCAGTGCATTCCAGAGAGCTGGTGTAACAAGTCTTGAAGACGGGAGTAGAATTGCTCCTTCCTGCTGCAGCTCTCTCCCTATCACAGCTCGGGGACATGTCCTTACTGCTGTAGTTCTCTTCCTATCACGCATCAGGGGTGATAGGGAGGTCATATCCTTGCTGCTGTAGCTCTTTATGCTACTGTCACAGCTTGTAATAGTAGATAGGACTGGTAGCAATTGAAGGATGGAACTGAGCATATGTGACCACCTCAGTGATGTTAATGAGATGGATAGAGAAATTAGAAAAAGAACATACAGCAGGTGGCGCTATACAGATTTTATTCATGTACTCAGTGACTATAATATATTTCTTAATTACATGACATTTTAAAAGTATTGAGATGCAGGGGCTGATTTGAAAAATGTAGAATATTTTCCATGGGACAACCTCTTTAAGATGCTGTTGTCAGTGAGGGTCTTGTCCCTTTCTGAAGAGACAAAACACTATCCCTTCTAAATGAAGACACTAAAGAGTTCATTGGAAAAATGGGGGTTCACCAATGGGTTAAGACATTGCTGGATGAAAGTACATATACTCTGCCAGTTTCCTGGATCATTGTAATATAAAATTCTCAGGTTTCAACAAGTTAAAGATAACCCCATCAAGATATATCACCCGCCTGCTCAAGCAATCAACGTCACCAGTCTGTTCCATTTATGACCATAACTGTGACCAACCTAAAAGGGAGGGAGTATGGAAATGAAAGAGTTGACTATTAGTAAATGAATCGTTTTCTCCAACATTAGTCGAGACTGGCAAAGGTAAGGATTCTTTGCAGTTGCAATGATAAATATATTGGTCTGGAAAGCCTAACACTGACATTGAGCATTGTTTAGTCTGCCTAGCAGATTTGGGACTTTTCTAAATAACTTTATATTTGTTATGTATCACTCATATTTTCTTAAGGGGTTGAAAATATCCAATTACGATACATCAGACTGTGCCTGTTTTTGGCCAAGGGACTTGGGAACAGAAAGTTGAGATTCCTTGTGAACATCATTTGATCATCTTTAACAAGTTCTATACCCTTACTTCTGTCTCTAAATGATCATTCAGTGAGACATTCCTATCTAATCACCTGGAGACTCTTATAACAACTTGGGCAAGAACAACTTAGAGAAAGACGTATTTTGGCTACCTTCTCTAGGTTATGGTTTGGGGGTTTTTTTGTTTAGTTTTTTTTTTTTTTACCACAAGATTATCTTCTGATATGTACCGATACAGCAGTAATCTATCCTCCTGTTCCAGATAAAGAACTTCAGTTACTTGTTAATCATTATTTGTTAGGAAACAATGAACAGAACAGTTGTGTGAAAAGTCCAAGATGGCGTACTTTATGAGATGGGTCATGAAGTCTATGTGGGTGAGATTGTGCAATTTGAGCTTTGGATTTTTTTTTTATAGAGGGTGTTAATTGCCTTGTCTTTTGGTGATTATTGTATACACAGGTTGGAGCTTAGGTTACATGACACCCTGTGAGAGAAGTGTTTTTGGCATTCTTCTCCAACACACACCTTTGCAATAATTTTTAGGTATTCAAAACACTAAATTAGTATTTAATCAATTTTAAAATGACCTATAATTTAAATGTCAAATTTCAAATTTCAATATCAAATTTAAAATGCCCTATATATTTCACCCTTTAAGATGAATATGCCCATAAGACGCACCTAGGTTGGTGCTTGTTACCGCTGTTTAGCCAATTCACTTGAATGAGACGGCGCCTAGGAGACGTTACTAATGAACATGACATCACTGGCCGTGGATAAGCTGCAAGGAACTTCAAGAAGCTGATCGGTGGGGGTGCTGGTGTTTGACCCTCCTGAGGATAGGTCATCAGTATAAAACACTCAAAAAAAACCTTTGAAAAGAGATGTTGGATAGATCCAGCCTTCTGAAGATAGTGGAGGTGATGGGAGTAGAAGGGATGTACAGAGATTATTATTATCATCTGCCAGTGCTATACCAAGATGAGGTGCTCCAAAAAGTTAGTTTGTTCTAGACATTCTCCAACTATAGCTTCTATTTGGTCTCCTAGTTGTACATAAGTTCCAAATTTTTAAAATCCATATACGAGTGCCATACATATAGAGTCATAAAAAATGTAAAAACTGCAATCACATCCAGAAATCCGATATGTACAGGGTAGGACTTAAAAAGTTATCAACTTTTTGTAATTTAAGTTTTTATATGCCTTGCTTGTAAATTACAGTATGTAGGTTGCACAGAAGACTTTTGTTGGATATGATAAATCCAGAGTTCTCTACTGTTTTACAACTTTTTTAGGAAAAACATGGAGTGGACCTGAGTGCTTTTATTTTATGGGGTATTAAAAAGGTTCAGGGGTGGAGACTGCCGCAGGGTTTTATTGAACCATGAAACTTTTTGGATATTTACACTGGAAACCAGAGTTCCTAAAGGGCTGAATATTAGGATGTAACAATATTAAGGTTTCTGATGTGTTACATGCTACATTGTCCTCAGGGTTGTTTTTAATCTGTGACTTCTTGGATCTCCTAGATATTCCATGTGAGTCTGACCAACTTGTCAAATCAAAAGTAATGAAATACTTCAAAAATGGCTGTTCTGGCACCATTTTTTTTTTACGGCATTCACCGGACAGGATAGATCATGTTATATTTTTAAAGAGCAAGCTGTTGGTCGGATGTGACGATAACAAATATGTCTATTTTTTTTTTGTATCAGTTTTACATAGTAAAACATTTTTTTTTTTTAAACTTATGTTTATTTACTCCAATTTATGAAAGCCATATTTTTATTCATTTATTTTTTCTGATCGTCTTGTGTAGGGGCTGTTTTTTGTGGGAAGAGTTAACGTTTGTATCGGTACCATTTTGGGGTACATACGTTTTTTAATCGTTCAATATTACACTTTTTGCGGGCAGTGGACCAAAAAAATGGCTCTTGAGGCACGGTTTTTATTTTGTTTTTTTGTGGTGTTTATTTGAGAGAGTAGATCATGCGATATTTGTAGAACTTCTCATTATGGACCCAGCGATACCTAATATGTCTATTTTCTATTTTATTTATTTCAGTTTTACACTGAAATCATGTTTTTGTATCTCCAATTTCTGAAAGCCATTCACTGCTATGGGAGTTCTGAAAATAGCCCAGCGAGCATACTCTGCTATTTACGGAAGTAAGGGAATGGCAAAAGCAACAAGCGTGCATGGCCACCTCTCCATATACCTCTATGGGACTTACAGAAATAGCAGAGCCCTTTGGAGGGGGGTCTGATCAGACAACCAGGAATGGGTGTGGGGTCACTAGCACTAAGAGGGAGAGTCAGGGACAGGCATAGGCTAAAGAGATCCAGCAGGCTGTTCCGGCAGCGAAAATGTATGTCTGTTGGCCGGACAAAAAGGCTGGTGCCCATTATAGTTAATGGGGTCGGCGGGCATTCAGGTAGCATCCGGTAATGCAGGATCCAGAGAGCTCAGGTATTGTGTTGCCTGCCGAAACAGCCTGCCCTTTTGGAACATGTGGCAGTTCTGGTTTTCTCCTACCTGCTCCACTCTCGAAACGGGTTGCTGTACTCACAGTACATATCCACGATATCCATCTTGGCATGTGGAGATGTTCACAGCATGCCAAACTGTGCTTTGGTGTGCTCAGACACCAGAGACAACTCCTGACAGTGGGTGCTGTAGTCAATAAGTCCCTTTCAGACAACTTATCTTTAATGGTCTTTCCCTACACCTCCTTCTCTCATCTGCTCTGCTTTCTGTATCAGTTTGATGATCAACTGCATACATGAACTTTCTTCTCCTAGCCTTAACAGGTTAGACTGCATTAAACTAGACTGAACTGGAATGTTCTAACTCCTCTATGTATATAGATGGAGGCACCAGTGGTGGCTATTTATATGGCCATTTTTACCATGTGCATATAGATACATATGCAAGTATTCCATATTAAAGCATATACATTTTGTTAACATTTAGTAGTTTTCAGTATACGATGACTCTTGGAGCAATATGTACAACACTTTCTTGTCCTGCCTAGTCACCAGGTTTATCACCAATTGAGTATTTATGGGGCCAGATGGGATACTGGTTTTAGTAACCTATAAGTGCAGGATTTATAGGCCCAACTGCAACAGCTGTGGTCAAATGTGCCGCAGGATACCATATGGAACCTGTATGCCTCCATGTCCAACCATATCTCATCTTGTATCCAGGCAAGAGGCCGTATTTTATCTTGTATCCAGGCTAGAGGCCGTATTTCATCTTGTATCCAGGCTAAAGGCTATATTTCATCTTGTATCCAGACTAGTGGCCATATCTCATCTTGTATCCAGGCTTAAGGCTGTATCTCATCTTTTATTCAGGCTAGAGGTGGCCCAACAGGGTCCTGGAGTCTCCTGTTCATTCTACAATTTGCCTAATAAACTTCTCCTTTCGCTCTAATATTGTGATCTCTTACGTATATCATCATTACCTTCACACATAAATCATTGTAATAACCTATTGTTTTGTGTTAAAAGTACTTTCTTTGTCACCTTCCTGGCATTTCGAGATGTTGACTTTCCATGTTGCTACTCTAATTAAATAAAGCAATATTCACAGAGCTTACTCACATCTTCTTAACAGTCCTGTCCGTCCTTCACTATCTGACTGATTGTTGTCCGACCTGTTGGCCTTATCCCTTGCAATATCAGTATCTGATATGCGTGTGCATGATTAACTATTAGGACATGAAAACATTTGTTTGATTGCTTTATCCAGTTCTGTGACGGTGAAAGGCTAAATGCCATTAAGAAAGTTTACTGAAGAGGAAACTAAAATTATAAGGATATATAAAGTTATCTTTAAGGTCGAGAGTAAGATCACAATAAGAGCAAGTGATCATCACCAGGTAGGTACGTCTCTTCTCGTTTTTATGCAGCAATTTTTATATAACGTTCCTAAATTTTTGTATGGACCTCTGTGCTGCCCTGTGTGCTCCTCTAGAAATTATTCTAGTGGAGAATACCTCCAAGAGTTGCAATATTTGTGTGCCTCCATACTGTGGCGTACATAGAGAAGTAAGGACCCCATAGCAAGGATCAAACCAGACCCCCCACACAGGACAGAAGGGTTTCTGCCTAAACCATTTTCAATGACCCTTGGGCCATTTTTCCACTGCCTCGTTTGTTAAAAGTTGTTCCTTTAGACGGTAGAGTCCTAACCAGATTTTCACCTCCAGTAGAAGAGGAGATAATCCCAACTAAGACTGGGCCCCCTCTTGCCCTGGGCCCCATAGCAGCCACATGGTCTGCCGCTATGGTAGTTACTCCCCTGCCTCCATATACAATCAGACAAACTTGGGGGTATGGTATGGCTCCATGTTAGTCTATGAGTGATGTGTTTACAGAGCCACTATCACTTATGTGCTGCCATCTACCCACTTTCCCAAGCTAGTTTCTAAAATGGCGCCCTGCAAATCACATATTTACACTTAAAGTCTGTTTCTCATGAGCAAGCCCACTGCGAGAATCGCGCTCCATGCGTGAGCATGATCCTCAGTTCTGGACTTGCAGGAGCACAGAGCATTATCCTGATTTATAATGCTATGAGCCTTTGCTTGACCTTACTTCTACAGGATCATACTGACAGCTTTATGTCACGGACCGTGATTCCCACAATAGACACCCTCATGACAGCCCTTAGCCTTTATTTTCAGTCTAAACTTACTGTGTATGCCCTAGTTAGTATTTTGTTGACCTCATGTGTCACCAAAAATTAGGTATGGGCCTGTAGGACTGCATAAAGTTCAACTTGAAGGAGTTTTCTAATGAAGACACCTCCTACAAGCAAGAAGATACAACTACTGTATGACTTATTAAACCCCCAAAGTGACAGAGCTTCAGTTCATGGAAGCATATGCAATTTCAATGGTTCCCTCAAGTAAAGGCATTGTATTGTTGTTCCAAGTGGATTTTTAATACAAGGCACTTGGGCGCAAACTGTTCGAAACACTTGGTGGTCATGAACCATGCTCTGAGAATGCCAAGTAGTGGGGTGGCATACACAGAGATGGCTGTTCTGGAGCGTCCTAGAGATCCACAGCAGCATGGGATGTTTGAGAAAAACCAGCAGCCATTCTAGGCACTAAATCATCTTCTGGGGAATAATGGTGTTACACACAGTCTTATGGACCTCAGTAAGGGACTGCTATATTCAAGTAAAAGTTGGTGCCATGCAAAGATTCAACAGTTTTAGCTGCAGCAACTATGATTTCTGTTGCAGTGGCCGGGTTTGGGGTGGCCCCAATGCTAGGCTGGGTACCCCGGACACCATTGAGGTGTCACTATGTACTGCTGCTCTCCGGAAGGGTTGGTAAGGTGTGGTGCACCCCAATAGGAAATAAGTCGAGAGAGTCAGGGTCTGCAGTAAACCAGGGTGCTTCTTTACTGGAGGGATTCAGGTGCAAAACAATACAGGCAAGGCATAGGGCTTCTCCCTGGCTGAAGAAGGGTTTGATGCTGAGGAAAGGCCTGAGCAAGCTGTCCCTCGCTCTCTTCATAAAACTGGTATCCTGGTCCAAGGCTGGTGATCCAGGGTCTGTGGCAGAGTATCCCCATCTCAGCATCTTCTTCTGGTCACTCAGTAGTTTGGCAGAGTCTCCTCTTCCAAACACTGGTCCCTAACTGTAGAACACTAGGGGATCTGACTGCTCTCCTTATATACAATCTTTAGCTAGACTGGAACCTTCTAGTGGGAGGGGTGGAGTGGAGAAGCTCACCACAAACTGGTACATTGTAACTCTTTCCCTCTCTCATAGACTTACATTAGAGCTTCAATAATACTCAATGACAATGACACAGCAGTTTTTCCAGACAAAAACAAGTTTCCAGACATAATAACAGAGCTAAGGTCAATAGGTCAGTCTGTCTGGGTTTGGTGGTAAACAACATCTGACTTTTTTAAACCCTATGGCAGCTGTGGAAAATTAACAACTTCTCATTCAAAGTCCTAACAGTTTCTCAGTGTTCATTAACCTTTTCCACAGAGCCTTGCAAATACAGTGATAATGAACAGGGTAAAAATCACAACATACATATAAAATGCAATTACACAGTATTCAACAGTGCAAGTTAACATTTTTAAGTGAAATAAAGTAAGAAGTTTTAACTTTGCATGGGGGAAATAGGCAAATGTCCACAAATGTCCAAACATCAAAGTATCCTCTGCTCTGATACTGGTTCCTTAGGTAGAATAAAGATGTACAATGTTTTTCAAATATATGAAAAAAATAAGAAAAAAGAAAATCGAAAATATAAAAAAATAAAAGAAAAAAATGAACATAATTGGTATCGCTACATGTGAAAACATCCATGTGCAGGCAGTGACAGGAATCAGTGATAAAAAAAATTTCCCTTCAGATATCCCTACAGTCAACAGTGACATGGTATCTTAGTAGTTAGATAGAGGGAGGGCTCCCTTTGTTCCCTAATTCCATAAACCCGTCCTTCTGCTACATGATACATTGCAATACAGAAGTATTGCAATGTATTGTACAAAGGAATATCAGAATTGATCCAAAAAATGGAATAAAAGATAAAAATGAAAGCTCACCCACGCATCCCCACCTCAAAAATTAACAATAGGTGTCCACAGCTATAAAACAAAATTTTTATTGTGTATTCAGTTGCGCATATAGCAGAACGGCACACTCTTCAGGTGTTGCTGCACTCAATGTGAACATTCCCTCGAGGCTTTTTGCTTCCTACTGGAAAAAAAGTTAAGGGTGTTGAAATATGGGAACACAAGGCTATTTATTAAATTTTTTTAAAGAGTAGCACAACATAAAAATTATAGAAATTTGGCATGACCATGAACTCATTTGAATTCCAATATGGTTGAATGTTTTTTCTATTCCACCCCATGACTCAACCTGCAAATAAAACAAGCCCTCATATACATATGTGGATCAAACAATAAAAATGTTATTGCGAAAATAAAAACATCATTGCCAAAACTGACGATCCAAAATGGGTCAATCAGACATTGACATAATATATAACATGTAATATTTTTAGTTTGGGGTCAAAGTTAACGATTGTATATATCAACCGAATCCACCCAAAAACTGGTAGAGCTGATAGATGTAAGAGAGCATGTTTGCAGGATCCGACTACCTGCAGGGATTTTTTTTGCAGTCTGTTACCATGGAAACGCATAGCTCTACATAAACCATCTTGATATTTTAAGACTATTTCTCAAAACTATTTAAAAGGATATACTATCAATGTCAATATCAATGTCCCAACTCTGTGACCTGTCCTTGTTTCCAGAATGGGGCCCCCAAAGTAAATAGAGAACACCTACGCATGCGCAGCCAACTTCCGTTCGCCTCAATGGGAGTTCTGAAAAAAGCCAAGTGCCAACTTGGCTATTTCCGGCAGTCCCATAGTAGTGAACGGAGCGGTGCCCACATTTGTATGGTGCATTCTCCATTCACTGTACTGGGTTTTCCCAAAATAGCAGAGCATGAAAGAAGCCACGTTTTCCAAATTCTGGACAACCCCTTTAACCATATAACAACTCACAACATGTTATAACACAGTTCTCATGTTTTCTTCTTCATGGATTTGACATACACAACTAATACTTTGATTCTCCATCTCCTTACAGACTAAAGATGATCTTGGCTTCAGTCAACCACAAACATCTAAATATATTGGTCCTCCTAGTTTTCCTGTTCATCTTATCCTATGTATGGAAACGTGCAAGCATCACCTCTGGGGTGTCAACAAATCTTCAAAAGTTGATTTGTCAAGGAAAAGAGAATCAAAATGAGACAGAAGTTAAGAGCCCCATCCCCCCAAAGAAACACGAGGAGGACATTATTGTCCTCATTTGGAAGTGGCCGTGGGGATATCAATCTTCTTTAGATAAGTGTCATAAATATGATATATTTGGATGCAAGTTGACAGTAAATAGAAGCCTATATGGTGTTGCCGATGCTGTCCTCATTCATCATGCAGATATTATGTATGACAAAAACTCTTTGCCCCAAGAGCCAAAACCTAACTTTCAGCGATGGATCTGGTACAATATGGAGCCACCACGGATTATCCAGAACTTGAAAATGTTGGATAACCTATTCAACATGACCATGACCTTCCGACGAGATTCAGATATACATTATCCATATGGTCAGATGGAGCCATTAAAGAAGAAAGCACAAAACTTTACCATTCCCAAAAAATCCAAGCTGGTCTCTTGGGTCGTCAGTAAGTGGTACACTGGTGCTCCCCGCATTGCATATTATGAGGAGCTAAAGAAACACATTACTATTGATGTATATGGAGCAAAACACAAGAAACTGAGCTGGGATGATTTCTATGCCACCATATCTCAGTACAAGTTCTACCTGGCATTTGAGAATTCAATCTACAAGGATTATATCACCGAGAAGCTGTGGTCCAATGCTTTTGGATCATGGGCGGTTCCAGTTGTGTTGGGAACATCTCGGAAGAACTATGAACGTTTTGTCCCTGGAGATGCCTTCATTCACGTCGATGATTTCCCAAGTCCTAAGGAATTGGCCGCTTTTCTTCTAGAGCTGGACAAGGATGATGAGAAGTACAGGAAGTATTTCAACTGGAGATTTCATTATCGTGTTGCTAGTAGAAGAGGTCCGTCATATGAATACTGCAAAATATGTGCAATCATCAGAGAAAGTCCCGTTTACCAGGTCCTTCACAGTGTGGAAAAGTGGTTTCTGGAA
The DNA here is from genome assembly GCA_900303285.1 of Rhinella marina. Classification (NCBI taxonomy): domain Eukaryota; kingdom Metazoa; phylum Chordata; class Amphibia; order Anura; family Bufonidae; genus Rhinella; species Rhinella marina. Next base: position 245,766 of record ONZH01005211.1, read on the forward strand.
GATGTGTAATTTGTGATCTGGAAGGTTGATGGCCTATACCTCTACTGCCTCTAGTTCGACATGGGCACTTTGAAATTAAAGGACCCTAAATCAGCAGTGCTCTTCCCGATTATTGACAATGGTATGAACTTCAGTTATAGGGCATATGAACCTCATTGAGGTGGAAATAGAGCCCTTAAAGGGAACCTGTCATCTCCAAAACACTCCCTGAACTAGAGTAAGCAGTGTATAGTGTAAGTGATGCTGAATCCACATATGTAAGTTTTATCTTCATACTCACTTCCATTCTGACGCTGTGCTCCACAAACCTGCAGTAAAATGCACTCAGAGGACTCCGGTGCTCACTCACATAATGGAGAGGACTCAAAGAAGAGCCCTCTCAATGTATTTTACTGCTGGTTTGTGGGAGCACAGCGTCAGAATGGAAGCGAGTATGAAGATAAAACTTACATATTCTGATTCAGCATCACTTACACTATACACCGCTTACTCTAGTTCTGGGGGTGTTTTGGAGATGACAGGTTCCCTTTAAAGGAGCCATCAAGGGATAGTGCTATATAGTGTTGTACCAGCTGCTGTGGTAGTTCATCACTAGGTTATCACTTTATATTAAAGGTATTATTATTTCATGTTAATTACAGGTTCACAATCATAAAATTAAATTAGCAAAGGAACAAGGAGTGAATATAATTAAAGGAAACCTGTCATGTTAAATATGTCTGAGCTGCAGACAGCATATAGAGCATCCTCATTATAGAGCAGGTGGAGCTGAGCAGATCGATATACAGTTTTATGGGAAAAGATTCAGCAAAACTTGTATTTCATTCATTTAAATTCTGGGCTGTGAAGTCCAGGAGGCGGTCCTATCAGTGACTGGCAGCCTTCCCTTTATGACTGTACATACAGAGATAGCTGTCAATCAATGATAGGACCCAGGGGTGCACCTAGCCTTTCTGCAGCTTGAGGCGAATGCCAATTTCTTAACCTAACCCCTTTGCCACAATGAAAGCGCTCATTGCCCATGGCCCTTCCACTGCCCCTCTCTTGCCCCTACCTAGTGCTGCCTGAGGTGACCGCCTCACCTGGCTTCATTGGTGGTGCACCCCTGATAGGACCACCCCCTGGACTTTAAAGCTCAGAATGAGCAAAAATGTAAATGAATGAAATACAAGTTTTACTGACTCTATTCCCATAAAACTGTATATCGATCTGCTCAGCTCTTCCTGCTCTTTGACATGCTGCCATTTTCATGGTGACAGGTTCCCTTTAAAATGAAGGGTGACTGGTCTAGGGCCATATAGTGTGGCCACTTTCTCTTTTTACACCCCTAATGGAGGATTACTCTGTTTCTGTGCCTCAGCAATACATTTGGGAATCCAAATGCACTTTTTTATGTGAAGGGAATAAATTTTATCTATGGTTTTAAATATTAAATAAAATAGTCACCAGTTCTTAGCTGTGTGTGGTCATCAGAGTGAAGATGAGCTTATATGTCCATTACTATGGGCTCATGCACACGACCGTATGTATTTTGCGGGCCTAAAAACATTGACCTGCAATTTAAAAAAAACAGATGACATCCATGTGATCTCCGTGTTACATCTTGCAAAACGGACAAGAATAGGACATGTTCTATTTTTTTACAGAATAGACTTGTGGACATACAGATACGGAATGCACATGGAGTCATTTCCATTTTTTTGTGGCCCCATTGAAATGAATGGCTCCGCATATGGGCCAAAAAAAAGAATGGAACGGAAACAGACAAAAAATATGTTTGTGTGCATGAGCCCTTAGAAGAAATACATGTATTTTTTTTTTCATTAAATATACTATTGAATGTTCCCCACAGTAGGGACCTTTCTGGATATTACACATCTATTCAGATTGTGATAACCACCAGGCAAAATTATGGCATTTGTACTTACATATTGGGTGTTTTTTCAGACATTTTTTTTTTTATTTGTATGTTTTATGTATTTTATGTTTTTTTTTATATCTAACTATATGAGATCTATCTATCTATCTATCTATCTATCTATCTATCTATCTATCTATCTATCTAGGGTGTCTTAACAGTGTCCTTCACTCCCTCACTGCAGTAAAGTCTTCACACTGACTCCAATACTCGGCCATGCAGACTCTAGCTTCTCTGGTTCTCTCCGTTGTCTTATACCTTCTCTCCTTCTGTAGTTCATGCAGAGATCGGTTAGTCTCTGTAGCTTTCTGGACCTAAGAAGAGAGAACACAAGTCTCAGCTTCCTCCTCCTTCCAAACTCTCCATATGTATGACTGGAGCTAGGGGTGGAGCCAGTCCACACCTAATCTCTAAAAAGGGCTGAGCCAGCATTGTTAAAGGGGTTTTCCAAGATTTTATAACTGATAACCTATCCTCAGCCTTCTCTCAACTTTTCCTAGGCCAGGGGACAACACGTCCATCGGTCCCATGGCCTAGTCTCAGCTCAGCCCTGTAAAAGTGAATGGGGCTGAGTGCGATACCAAGCACAGCCGCTATACAATGTATAGTGCTGCAATTGGTAAGCTACGAAAAGGTTGCAGCGCTCACAGAAGCACCAATGCCTTCTCAAACAGCTGATTGGCAGTGGTCCCACATCAGACCCCCACCGATTAGATACTGATGACCTATCCAACGAATAAGTCATCCTTTATAAAGTCTTGGAAAACACTTTTATTTATCTATTTATCTCTATCTATTATGAATGCCAGAAGGAAGTGAGACTCAGATTTCTACACATCTCATATCTATCTACAAATGTCTGTAAAGGTTGTGAGAAAAGTATCCACCCACAATTCTCTTGGAGCACAGAATATTCCCTCCAGTGGTCCCAAAGTAACATATGACCACAGGTCCTACACCACATGAGAACACAAAATCAAGTAGTAATGGTAACTAGGTGACAGCACATCAATAAAAAAATACATGCACAAAAATATATATACTGTACAAAAAGTTCCGAATTTTCAGTTTTTAATGCTGCACATATGTAGTACGGGTTTTGCGAATGGTCACCATACAGTTTTTTTGCCACACAGACAGGTTTGCAGGACACTTAAGATGAAAAACAGTTTTCTAGTGACACTCAAGCAAAGTCTCTTGTCTCTTGCAGAATAAAAGCTTGCAACTTACAGCGTCTTGTAAGGCACAGAGGAATGATCCTGTTTGTGAAGTCAATTTTAATGCACGGCAACCGGGCCGCAGGGGAATGTTTGAGCGTGTCAGGGTGGCCAGATGGGTGTAGCAGCAGTTCTACTCTTGGTTCTGAAGCTCCTTGGACCGACATGCAGTGATGGGAAGGACGTACTAGTTCTTTACTTTATGTCCTATGACGACTGAGGACCCTTTTTTTTGTTTGTTTTTTTACAATGCAAGGCAAGGTCCTGGTTGTTGTGACCCCAGCACTTTTCAGTACAATAATTGTACTGGAAGCAATGATGAGGCATTAGTGCAACAGAACAGTTCTTTGACTGATAAATTCACATGCAAACAGATCAGGACAGTTCTTATAATGCATTGACTGGTAGCTGATACGCAAAATGCACTTTCACAGATGTTATAGGTCTCACAGCTGCATAGGTTAATAATAGGCTAAAAACTATCTCTTCACTAGCTGATTCTTACATAAGCATCCAGACATGAGATAAATACAATGCAATAGCGAGAGTAAATAGAAGAATAAGGCGGCTCTCCCTCTGTTGTTAGGAAATAAGGTGCTCTGTCCAATAATGACTCACCCAATCATAAATAGTATCAGAGTATATGAAATAGTAGTGGGCAGGCACTCTAAATATGGAGTGTAAAAAGGATTTATTTTAAAAGAAATATATTAAAACATGAAGGTTGCAGTTTAAAAAGAATATATAAGAAATTGCCATTTGAAAAATTACAATTAAATAGATAATAGCTTCAATGATTTATACTGGACTCATGCGTATACAGATGTATATGTTTGGTGTTATAACACCTGCATACAATTGTGCCTATAGATTTACAATTGTTCCTCTTAGGTCTCCCCCACTCCGACCGACAAGTATCAGTAGCACACAATAATTGTATTCGGTGGACTCATGAACTGATCAATACTCAATTGTATAAAAAATTGCCAGCAATATACATATATTCAACATAAATAGAGAGATTCAAATGGATTCAAGCGGCAGTTCATCTGGTGTCCCTCTTTTTAAAAGAAATATATTAAAACATATGAAAACATGAAGGTTGCAGTTAAATAGATAATAGCTTCAATGATTTATACTGGACTCATGCGTATACAGATGTATATGTTTGGTGTTATAACACCTGCATACAATTGTGCCTATAGAGGGCACTTCATAAATGCCCAGTGAGGGCATTTCATACATCAGTGTACATAATCATACACATAACATTTACACAATGTATCCAGATTGTCAGTGATCCTTACAACCATAATGTGCTAAAAATCTATGTATAAAAGTGATTACATTGCTGATTATGGCTTTATTATATAATTAGGTGCACATGTGCATATGATTAAAAATTATAATTCATACATAGATGGAGCGCTCACCCTCCAAAGTCGTCATGAGGTCTCGGCGTTCCCTGATCACGAATGCTCCTGTACCGGCGAGTGGTCATCAGAAGAGGAAGGACAGCTCCCTAGCGTGGATTCAATGTCTCAAGTGCCCATGCGCACGTACGTACAGAACGGAACAATCTGTGCAGCCAGTGCTGACTTCGTATGAGCCATTCATCCAGCAATATACATGGGCACCATCCAGGACTATAAAGCCCTATAATAAAAGTGTAGAGAAAGGGCAATTATGGGTCTCAGGTGTTAGGTATAACCTGATTGGTGATACCCAGCAATTAAATGCATCAGATCATAGATAATAATTAGATTGGAATTTAGAATATGTAAAGCCTCATAAAGACACATAGACTATGATTCACTCATGACAGTCACATGTACCCACTGCTGGGATCCTAAGCCAAAGGAAAGGTAAAAAAAAATGGTCCATCCTTAGGGGGCACCTATCCCCGGCTGTCAACCGTAGACAAACTTCTTGGGATGTGGAAATTTTCCACAGTGCTTTGGTGTGCTCGGTCATCAGAGTCCACTCTTGAACATGGTTGTCAATAAATCCCTTTCAGACAGGTTATCTCTAATGGTCTTTCCCTACACCTCCTTCTCTCATCTGGTCGGCTTGGGGTTCTGGCTCTATCCTGGGTGGTACCAGGTCCAGGATGAGCTCCATACATGAGCTTCCTTTTCCTAACTCTAACTGCATTAAACTAGACTGAACTGGAATATTAATTTATATTTGCACATAGATGTGTAAGTATTACATATTAAAGCATACAAATGGGAGCCTATTTTATCATTAGGACCTGTATTTGGCATCAGATAACATTATACCCACACATACTGACCAGGGATCAAAAGTTATGCAAATGAGTTTCTGTAGTGTGTCTGCCATGAGGGCATGGGAAAAACATGACAATGGCTGAGCTTCATAGGAGATATGATTCATCAAAGCAAACCCCATCATAATTAATATTTGGAGTGACCCACAAACTGTAAGTTCAGGGAGAAAAGCTCTCATATACCGGTATATGTTAAAATTCACAGCCACACACCCAGAGAAACTACCGAGAATTGGCTACTGGCCAGGGAAGGATTATGCTTAATTATGATAAGAACAGCCTCCGTTCAGTCATATCACCAGCCAGTGGTCGGAAGGGAGAAAAGAATGGGTTTAAAATACCAGGAAAACTGAGGGTCATTGTCAGTCATTGGGGATCCATGTCTTAATTGGGGTGACTGCCCATATTTTCAGCTTTTATTATGTTTCTTTTAACCCTTTTATTTTCACAAACTGTCGAATGCATTTACATACCGTGTTTCCCCGAAAATAAGACAGTGTCTTATTATTTTTTTTCCTCCAAAAAAAGCGTTAGGGCTTATTTTTGGGATAGGTCTTATTTTCAGGGAAACACGGTTTAAAGCGTGCCCCCATCAGACCCCCGATCAGCCCACTGTGCCCCCATCAGACCTCAGACCAGCCCATCCAGCCCCATAACAATAAAATAAAAAACTCCTCTTACCTGTCCTGCGCCGCGGCTCCGCTCCGGGTGCTCCTCTGGCTTCTGAGGCCGGCGCTGCACTGTCACCTGACTGCGTGCAGCGTTAGGTCATTGTGTGCGCACTACGTCCTGACGCTGTACGCTGTCAGGACAGTGCAGCCCCGGCCCTGGAAGCCTGTGGAGCGCTGGAGCCGGAGCGGAGCCGCGGCGCATGACAGGTAAGAGGAGTTTTTTATTTTATTACTATGGGGCAGGGTGGGCTGATCTGAGGTCTGATAGGGTGCCGGCAGTGAAAATATACAAGTGAGCGCTTCCATAATGGAAGCGCTCACTTGTATTCACTTTATACAGTAACGTAGATAGGGCTTATTTTTGGAGTAGGGCTTATATTTTAAGCCTACTCCAAAAACAAGGCAAAATAGCACTAGGGCTTATTTTAGGGATATGTCTTATTTTCAGGGAAACACGGTAGTTACATAGTTTATAAGGTCAAAAAAAGGCATATGTCCATCCAGTTCAGCCTATTATCCTGCAAGTTGATCCAGCGGAAGGCAAAAACCCCTGTGAGGTAGAAGCCAATTTTCCCCACTTTAGGGGAAAAAAATTCCTTCCCGACTCCAATCAGACATCAGAATAACTCCCTGGATCAACGACCCATCTCTAGTAATTATAACCTGTAATATTATTACCCTCCAGAAGTACATCCAGGCCCCTCCTGAACTCTTTTAGTGAACTTACCATCACCACCTCCTCAGGGAGAGAGTTCCATAGTCTCACTGCTCTTACCGTAAAGAATCCTCTTCTATGTTTATGTACAAACCTTCTTTCCTCCAGACGCAGAGGATGTCCCCTCGTCACAGTCACAGTCCTGGGGATAAATAGATGATGGGAGAGATCTCTGTACTGACCCCTGATATATTTATACATAGTTATTACATCTCCCCTCAGCCGTCTTTTTTCTAAAGTGAATAACCCTAATTGTAACTGTATCCATCCATTTTCATCGTTTTATCCGACAATTACATTTTTGTATTGCACTATTATGTATGCGAATTAAAATATTGCAGTCTTTCAGAACGTACTCTTCCGAAGGGAAAAACATTACCTCCATTGATTCAGGGTATTTTATGTTCTATTAAAATAACCTGTTTTACTGTGACTAATTGGTACTGAGAAAATGTGGACCCTATTGCCTAGACAATTATAGGTAGTGGTAGTGACTCTATTATGAAATATTGGCGTGTTGAAAAATTATGGGAGTAATTTAGCTTAATTTTACCATCTAAGGCTAGTTTCATAATGGCGCTTCTATATTCGGCAGGCTGTTCAGGATTTCTCTGCAATTGGGGAAGGTTGGACTTCTGGCAATTATGACCAGAATCGGCCAGATGAAAACCACTACACCCAGTGGTTTTAAATCGGGTGACTCTTATAGTTAATGGGGCCTGCAGGTATCAAATAGCGTCTGGCAATGTCGGAGATGTCTGGATGCCAATAAAGCCTGCTGGAGATGGCTAACGCTAGTGTGAAACTAGACTAAAATACGATGACGTGACCTGAGAGTTAAAATCATTACATTTGCCCTGCCGGTTCACCAGATTTATCACCAATCGAGCATTTATGGGACCAGCTGGGACACACCTACGAGTGTGCAGGATCTACAGGCCCCGATGCAATATCTGTGGGCAAATGTGCCACAGGATACAATAAGGAACCTGTATTTCTCCATGCCCTACCATGCCTCATCTTGTGTCCAGGCTAGAAGAGGCCCAACAGAAGAGCCTCCTCTCAATTGTACAGTTTTCTCCAATAAACATTTTGCATTTGCTCTAATCTTTTGGTCACTTACATATATCACTTTCCTATTGTGATCCCTTACATATATCAACATTACATTCACACAGAGAACATTGTGATAACCTGTTGTTATGTCTTAGTAGTACTTTCTTTGTCACCTCCCTGGCATGTCAAGATGTTGACTTGCCATGTTATTAATCTAATTAAATAAAGCAATATTCACAGAGCTTAGTCGCATCTTCTTAACAGTCCTGTCCATCCTTCACCAGCTGACTGAATGTAGTCCGACCTGTTGGTCTCATCCCTTGTAATATCTGTAATTGATGAGGGTGTACATAATTAACTAGGACATGAAAACATTTGCTTTAATTCTTTATCCAGTTCTATGACAGTCAGAGGCTAGATGTCATCAGGGAAGACTACTGAAGATTAATCTAAAAGGAACAATTACTTATCTTTGAAGCAGGGAGCAAGATCACAATAAGAGCAAGTGATCATGAGCAGGTAGGTGCATCTCCTCTTGTTATTATTTTGATATACTTGTAAAATTTTTGGATGGCTCTTCCATTCTTTTATCATAGACTCATGGGCACTTATGTGCCATCTTAAGGTGCTTCTGTGCTGCACTGTGTGCTCTTCTAGAAGAAATGATTCTATTAGAAGAATACTTCCATGAGTTGCAACATTTATATGTCTTGATATAAAATAAGAGAAACCTGGGGCTACAGGTGATGTGTTAACAGGGCCACTATTACCTGTGGGCTGCCACCTAACCACTTCCCAAAGCAACATATGACATTTTACTTATGATATTAAGGGGGGTTCTCCGAGTTATATATATTGATGGCCTATCCTCAGGATAGGTCATCAATATCAGATCGGCAGGGGTCCGACATCCGGCACCCCCAGGGATCAGCTGTTTGAAGAGGAGGCGCGCGCCGTACCAGTGCTGCCTCCTCTTCTCTGTTTACATGCTGGCCGACACGGGGGTAGTGGTGAGTAGGTGTAATTACACCTAACTGCCCCATTCATTTCTATGGGAAGAACTGCTGGTTTTAAATCACATTTATACTTAAAGGGGTATTCCCATCTCACAAATGTAGTTTTTATAGTTAGATATAGCCATACCAATATTATTACTAATAGAATGTATTTATATAAAATGTACCGTTTAGACGATTTTCCTATTTGTATTTCCATTGTCCCACACACCAGTCTGGCCGTTGCCCCTGGTTACGACCACCGTGGCCATGTAGTACTGGTGGCCGGCTTGCTCCTGTTCAAACCCGCTCTGAGGTAACTGCTGTATTGTGCACGCACATTGTATGAGCATGAGGAGAGACATGAGAGAGGTTGTAGCATTTTTGTCTGCACTTACAAAACGCAGAGAAACGGATCCTGTTCCAAGATCAATTTATCTCTATGGAGCAGGATCCGTTTCTAAAGTCTGCATTTTGGACGGATCCTGACCATTGCATTTTAGACTGGTAGCATCCAAAACGCAGATGTGAAAGTACCCTAAGATGTGTCTCCGCATGCTCATGTAATGTGCGTTCACAATACAGCAGTTACCTCAGAGCGGGTGTGAAAAGGAGCAAGCTGGCCACTTCTACATGGCCACAGTAGTCGTAACTAGGGGCAACGGCCTGACTGATGTGTGTGGTGCAATGGATATACAAATAGGGAAATCTTCTAAACGGTACATTATATATAAATACATTCTATTAGTAATAATATTGGTATGGCTATATCTAACTATACAAACTACATTTGTGAGATGGGAATACCCCTTTAAGTTTTTATTTTAAACGTACTGTATATGGCCTGATTAGTAAAAAAAAAAAATTGCATAGACCTGTAGGATTGCATAAAGTTCATATTGGAGGGGTTATACAATGAGGACACCTCTTACAAGCAACAAGATACAACTATGACCATGTAAGTTCCCAGTGTGACAGTTTGCGTTTGTGGGAAAAAACCATCCATGTGGCACAAACTGTTTGAACCGCTTAGTGGACATGAACTTTGAGAATGCCAAGTGGTGGGGCAGCCATGGCTAGTCAGGAGGAGGTAGCCTCCCAGGGAGCCACAGCAGGATGGAGGATTTGGGAAAAAGCTGGCAGCAGCCATTATGGGCAGAACGTGATCTTCGGGAGGACTGGTGGTGGTGCTCACAGTCCACTGGGTTAAATAAAAGATTGCTACATTCAAGTAAAAGTTGATGTTACGCAAAGATTCAATAGCGTTAGATGCAACAACTAGGTATATGCGATTTTAACCACCATTTTCTCCGTTCCTTGATGTAATTGAGTGCTGCAAAGTCATGCCATGCTATGAATGCCCATAGGACTGCCTTGTCAGCTTCTGGAAAGGTATTGTCAAACAGTACTAATTATTATTACTAATTGTAAAATTACAATAAACTGCAATACAGAAGTATTGCAGTGTATTTTACAAGTGCAATCACAGGTTCAAGTCCACTAGATGGCTAAAATCTAAAAACATTAAAGAATGTTTAGAACATTTTTCAAATATATTAAAAGCAAAAAGCTTTTCCTACTTAGAAAATAAAAAATAATAAACAATTGGTATTGCAAGACGAGAAAATGTCCAAGTGCTGGCAGTAAAAGGGATCAGTGGCAAAACTTTGATTCCGACCATTTCACTCCTCAGATACTGGTGGCTTAGTGGGTAGACAAAGGGAGGGCTCCTTTTGTTCATTGATCACAACACCCCCACCCCTTCTGATACATAATACACAGCAGTACGGAAGTATTGCAGTGTATTGTACAAGCAATTACCAAAGTTGTTTTTGGTCATCTTGCCCCCCCCCCCCCAAGAAAAAATGGAATAAAACATTTTTACAGGGAATAAAACATTTTTACAGTACATTCTTTTAAAAGTAGCAAAACCTAAAACTACAGAAAGTTGCTATTGCCATGAACATGCTGACTTGATGAAAAAGGTACTCATTTTACCACATGGTCAAGGCTGTAAAAAACATTCCCAAAAATAACACAAACTTGTTTTTTGTAGTCCACCCATGACTCACCCTGCAAAAAAAAAAAAAACTTCATATAGAGTGATACGTTGATCAAACAATAAAAACATTATTGCTCTTGGAAACGAGGAAAGAGGAATGAAAACATTATTGCCAAAATTGATAATCCAAAAGGGGTTAATCATACATTAACAGCCCAGCTAGTAAGAGCTGATAAACATAAGAGAGTATAACTGCAGGAGACCTGACTACCTACAGGATGTTTGTGGTCTGTTACCATGGAGACACATAGCTGTACATAAAATAACATAATATTTTAAGACTATTTCTCAAAACGGTTGCTTAAAGGGGTTGGCTCTTTTCGGACATTGATGGCATACCACTAGGATTTACCATCAATGTCCTTTAGGTGTGGGTCCCACGTCTGGAATCCACTCCTGTCTCGAGAAGGGTATCCTGAAGTGAATGGAGAGCAGCTGCACATGTGCGGTCAGCCTCTGTTCAGCTCTATGGGAGTTCCGAAAATAGCTAAGTGCCGGCTGAGCTATTTCTGACAGTCCTATGGCAGTGAATGGAGCAGTGGCTATGCTTGCATGATGCACTCTCCATTCACCACTATAGGACTTCAGAAAATAGCAAAGCACAAAAAAAAGCCACGTTTTCCAAATTCTGCACAACCCCTTTAACCATATAACAAGTCACAACATGTTATAACAAGGTTGTCATCTTTCTTCCTCACAGATTTGACCTACACAACTAATATTTGGATTCTCCATCTCCTTACAGACTAAAGATGATCTTAGCTTCAGTCAACTACAAACATCTAAATATACTGGTCCTCTTTCTTTTCCTGTTCATCTTATACTTTTTATGGAAACGTGCAAGCATCACCTCTGGGGTGTCAACAAATCTTCAAAAGTTCACTTGTCAAGGAAAAGAAAACCAAAATCAGACGGCAGTTAAAAGCCCCATCCCCCCAAAGAAACACGAGGAGGACATTGTTGTTCTCATTTGGAAGTGGCCTTGGGGGTATACAGCCCCATTGGATAAGTGTCATGAGTATGATATATTTGGATGCAAGTTGACAGTAAATAGAAGCCTATATGGTGTTGCCGATGCTGTCCTCATTCATCATGCAGATATTATGCATGACAAAAACTCTTTGCCCCAAGAGCCAAAACCTAATTTTCAGCGTTGGATCTGGTACAATATGGAGCCACCACGGATTATCCGGAACTTGACAATGTTGGATAACCTATTCAACATGACCATGACCTTCCGACGTGATTCAGATATACATTATCCATACGGTAAAATGGAGCCATTAAAGAAGAAAGCACAAAACTTTACCATTCCCAAAAAATCCAAGCTGGTCTCTTGGGTCGTCAGTCAGTGGTACCCTGGTGCCCCCCGCATTGCATATTATGAGGAGCTAAAGAAACACATTACTATTGATGTATATGGAGCAAAACACAAGAAACTGAGCTGGCCTGATTTCTATGCCACCATATCTCAGTACAAGTTCTACCTGGCCTTTGAGAATTCAATCTACAAGGATTATATCACCGAGAAGTTTTGGTCCAATGCTTTTGGATCATGGGCGGTTCCAGTTGTGTTGGGAACATCTCGGAAGAACTATGAACGTTTTGTCCCTGGAGATGCCTTCATTCACGTCGATGATTTCCCAAGTCCTAAGGAATTGGCCGCCTATCTTCTAGAGCTGGACAAGGATGATGAGAAGTACAGGAAGTATTTCAACTGGAGATTTCATTATCGTGTTGCTTTTAAAAGAGGACCAGCATATGAATACTGCAAAATATGTGCAATCATCAGAGAAAGTCCCGTTTACCAGGTCCTTCACAGTGTAGAAAAGTGGTTTCTGGAAGATCTGTAATTTTTGACTTGGAAGGTTGAAAAATGATATCTCTACTGCCCCTACTCTGACATGGGCAGGTTCAAATTAAAGCACCCCATAGAAAGGTGAGATAAAGGACTCATAAAAAAACATAGAAGTGGAAGGAATCCCTTAAAGGAGCAATCAGGAGATGAGTACTGGTGCTATACAGTGTTCTGCCAGCTGCTGTGGTGGTTCAGAAGCTCTCGATCACTAGGTCATCACTCTATATTATTCTTATAATTGATGTATGATAATTAAATTTTCACATTCAGAAAATTAAATTACACAATGGAACGAGGAGTGAATATAATGAAAGTGAAGGGTAACTGGTCTAGGGTCATGTATTGTGGCCACATTCTCTCTTTACACGCCTGATAGTCATCAGTTTTTAGCTGTGTTAAGCAGAGCTTGTAAGTCTGTTACTAATAATAGAAAAATATAGATTTCTTTTTTTTCAAATAATGGGATGTTCACCCCAAAGGGACCTTTCTGGATATTAAACCACCTATCTGTCTGTCTTTCTAAAAGCAAAAACACAATGTCACAGCTCTCTGCAAAAACTGAATACATGGATTATAAATGCTACTAATGCTGCACTCACTACATAAATATATTCAAGGTATTAACCAAATACATTTTGATAAAAAATAATTTGTGCCCATCCACCATGACGAGGTGACCTTACTCTACATTGACTCTTTTCCTTGTGCCGCTGGGCTTTACATGCCAGTATTATTATACCTATGGAGTCTCCACCCCCTCTGCTCCTGGGGGTGTCCCCTTCCCTCTAGTTGGGCCATAAATCTCCAAAACCTGTTATTATTCATAACATGCCACTGGTCAATACGGCACCTGTGCCAGTGGGTCCCCCTCATGCCAAGGCATGTTATGAGACCAAACGTAGCTAAGCTACCAGGTTTCTCCAAGGAGTTACATGTATCTCCCCAACCATGGATCCTAGACACGTAGAAGTTCCAGTGCCACGTCCCGCTCATCTCTGGGGTCGTAGAACTGTCCTCTGCTAGGTTGCGGTATAATTTCATAAATCCTTATGAAATTGCGGCACTGGCCCAGCTGCAGAAATCCCTTTGAACTCGCTGAGTGGTTGCAGATTCTCAGCAGGCCTCCACTAAGCTGTGTCTCTTATCCTGTTTTTTTTTATTGTCCTCAGGGTGGCCATATGTGACATGGCTGTGACACAAAAGTGGTTGTCAGGGAATTATAAGTCATATTTCTCACAGTCAGCATATCCAGTACAATGTAATAAATGCAAAAGGGCATGTCACTGTGGCTGCAAATTCCAAAGCAAAAAACACAATTCCACAGCAATATCGATCTTTCCATCCATTTAGTCTATCTATCTATCTATCTATCTATCTATCTATCTATCTATCTATGCGTATGTTTATAAAATATCTATCTATCCATCTGTCTATTGATCCATCATAAAATCTGTAAAAAGGAGATAAAATCTGCAAAAATACAAAAGGAACAGCAGGTGGCAAAAGAGAGCAAAACAAATCCCCAAAAATGCTTTAAATATATAAATGCTAAAAAACCAAGGTCAGAGCAGGAAGGTCCCCTAAATAATGGTGGGGATAGTCACTGAATATAAAGGTTCTGATTTGAGATCTGCTATACGGGTCTGATCTGATATGTGGGTCTGATCGGAAGATCAGATATGGGGGCCTGATTTGAAGTCTGATATGGGGGTCGTATCTGTACAATATTTTGTACTGGTGCACATTTCAATGGGGGAATATTATGTACTGGTGCACATTATAAGGGGGTACTTTTTGTACTTGTACACTAGAGATGAGCGAATCATCCAAAATTCGCTAATCGACGAATTTCTGACAAGATTTGTTCTTAATACGAATTTATTCGGTCAAATTTGCGTTAAAAAATAATCGTTGTTTTGTGAGCATTCTTGCACAAATTATGAACATACAGTCAGTGTTGTTAAAAGTACACAATACGTAAGCATTAGCGTACAAAGTGCGTACTAATCCTTAGTGTACTAGTAACTCATGATTGCGTCAAACACATGAGGCTAGGCCCCGGCGTACAGTCTTTAGAGGCAGTCCATACGAGCTAGAAAAGTAAGGTGCTAGCTAAGTGCATAATTTACTAAAAAACACAGTACAATAAGTGCATAATAGGACACATTGCAGTACTTGAAAAAGAATACACACAATGGGCTAAAGTGCTTGAACGTTGCTGAACCTGTAAAAACATTATTGCTAAAATACAGCAAAGACATAATTATTCAAACATTTTAGCAAATCAATTTCACATTTGCAAGCATAATAGGCTCAGATATATGTTTGAGCCTCTCCTCGTGGCTGCTTGGCATTATAAAACACTGGAACACAGTCCAAAATTCAATTGTAATCCACATAAGGTAATTTTGTAATCCAAACAGGTAACGTGTAATCCACATGGATCATATAAAATAGCGGAAAATAGAGAACCCTCTTTGCAAAGGGGGCTCCCAAATAACCTGAGAAGGGAGGGGGAAGGAAAATAGGCGCACTTCGGCGCAACTGGGAATTTTCTGCAGAATGGGGGGGAGTCCTGACAAGCCATGTCCATCTGGGTGAGAGTCAAACAGGGGGCAATACAAACTAAACAAACAAAACAAGCGCCAACTAGCTCTCACCCGTCAGGTGCAGTCCATGTTGTGGCTCCCATAGGTCCTCCAGAGGTGTCCTTTGAATCACTCAGAAAGTAGAAGGGTTCCTCAAATGAGGGACCTGAAGTCCTCCTCGTTGGAACTGCTACTGAATGACATCAGAGGATACTCCTGCCTCCTGTAGTCCAAGCTGTCTGCCATGGTGGAGCTCCACTGCCGTCTTCTACCAGAAGTTGGACATGACCTGGTCCGGGTAGTGGTCACACTGGTGAGCGCTGCAGCCACTTGTGCCTTTACTTTTCCCGATTCTCCTGCCAGGACAGCAGGGGTAAAGACTTCTGGCTGCAGCGGTTCGGAATGATCGCAAGCTTCCCTGGCTGCTGGTATATAAGGAGAGCAGTCAGAAACCCTAGTGTTCTATAGTTAGGGACCAGTGCTTAGAAAGTGAGACTCTGCCAGACTGCATTAGTGACCAGAAGGAGATGCTGAGATAGGAACACTCAGCCGCAGACCACAGGTCACCAGCCCTGCGACCAAAGAGCCACCCATACTTCTGAGCTACAGACTGTAGTCATCCAGGCTTCAACGAGGGTACCAGCCTTCTGAGAGAGAGAGAGATAGGGACAGCTAGCTCAGGCCTTTTCTCGGCATGTAACCTTCTTCTGCCCGGGAGGAGACTGGAGAAGCCAGCCCTATGCCTGTATTGTTTTGCACTTGAACTCCTCCAATAAAGAAGCACACTGGTTAACTGCAGACCCTGACTCTCTGGACTTATTTCCCATTAGGGTGCAGCACGCATTACCATCCCTTCCAGAGAGCAGCAACACATCGTGAATTGATACTTCAACAGTGTCAGGGGGAACCCAGCACAGCATTCGGCTACCCTAAACCCAGTCACTGCACAGACACTCGAGCATGTGCAATGTTAAATTCCAGCAAGTTGGTACATCAAGGATTAAGTGGTATGACAGCAGGCCGTTCTGTTGCTGCAGATCCAGGAGAGCATTCCTTGCCACCACGGGCGTAGCTAGGTAGCTAGAAGAGACTGGGCCCCACAGCAAATTTTTGTATGGGGCCCTTCCCCAACTTAATGGACGTACTCATACATGCACTCACCACATACATGGACGCACTTATACACACAGTCACCACATACATGGACGCACTTATACATGCACTCACCACATACATGGACACACTTATACACACAGTCACTACATACATGGACGCACTCATACACACACTCTCCACATACATGGACACACTCATACATGCACTAACCACATACATGGACGCACTCATACATGCACTCACCACATACATGGACGCACTCATACATGCACTCACCACATACATCGACGCACTTATACACACACTCACCACATATATCGACGCACTTATACACACAGTCACCACATACATGGACACACTCATACACACGCTTATCACATAGATGGACATATACACTTTATACACACACACACGACACACACATGAACATACAAGTAGTTATACACCTATTTCTACACACAAACACTTACCTTTCCTGTAGACAGCTGATGTCTAGTCCTCAAAGGCAGCCTGGAGAAGTAGGTGCCATCACCCCTCTGTGCCATCCAGGCTCAGCATTAGAGGGGTTAATCTGTAACCTGGAGGGAGGGGGGCACGCAGGCACTGGGGGGGTGGGGCTTGATCCCATAAAGTTCTGCTATTGGCTGGCAGCAGATGTCATAGTAAGCTGCGAGCCAATAGAAAACAGAAAGCAGTATTGCCAAGGGCTGTGCCAGTACTGTGGATCCCGGCCTGAGAACAGCCATAGGAGGAGGAGAACTTGGCATGGAGGAAGTGTACTGTGCCTGCAAGGACCTTCGGTGGGCGGAGCTCCAGCGCTGCTGTAAGTGGCATCCTCTTCTATAAAGTGCTGCAGCTGTGAGTAAGGGCAGCCCGAGATCTAATAAAAATATTCAGTACTGCTCTGGGGCCCCTTCTGAGCTTGGGCCCCGAAGCAGTCGCTTCCCCTGCTTCCCTGATAGCTTCGCCACTGCTTGCCACATAAGAGTAGCTAAAGTGCTAGGACAGTCTCCCGAGCTTTGCCAGTACTTTGTGCAAGCCAGTGTACTTATTCAGAAAGCGCTGCACCTCTAGGTTGATGAGGTACTATGCATGGAGCATGTGTTATTTTGCCCATGTTCAGGGCAGCCACAATGTTGCGTCCATTGTCTCTGACCACCTTGCTCAGTTGGAGTCGATGGGATGACAGCCTGCGGGATGTTTGCTGTTTGAAGTACTTGAGCAACTGCTCACCGTTGTGGCTACTCTCTCCCAGGCTGATCAGATCCAACATGGAGTGGCAATGCTTGACCTGACACATGATAGGAAGGAGGGGTTGTGCGAGCAATCCTGTGCCCAGCTGCTGTTGGGGACAGGAACTTGTCCATGCAGAAGGTGGAAAAGGAGGATAAGTGCCTGGTTTGGCAGCCAGGCAGAAAAAAGTCATGGGGGGGTTTCAAAAGGACCTGGCTTCATTGCATGGGTGTTGCCTTGCCACTGCCAGAAAAAAAAATTGACTCAGTGGGCCTTGAATGTCATGTACTATCCCTGCCTATAAGAGCTGCTCCAGAAGTCCACGTGTGGTGTGAACCTTTCCACACAGCAAGAATCGCAGGGAGCAGCCCATGTTGTCCGCCACGTGGGAGTACAAGGCAAGGATGGCTTTTTGGTAGAAAAAATGCCAACTAGGAATCTTCCAGCCAGGCTGAGCTCACACCGTTAGCTCCCTAAAGGCAGAGGACTTGACTAAGTGGTACAGCAGCAACTGCACCGCCAGCAACTTGGCCAGGTGGGAATTAAGCTTGCACACCATCAGATTGCTGGGCGTGTAGAGTTGTTTCCTGGCCACGTATTCTGTTATTATTGGCTGATGATGGAGCAGAGGAGGAGGAGTCTGAGCTGATGAAACAGAAAGGGATTATGATGCTGTGAAGACACAGTACTGTTTGTGGATGCAACCTGACTGCAGCAAGCTGGAACGGGAGAAGGAGGGCTGGCTACCACGTCTGTTTACCCACGGGGTGGGCTGATGCCGCTCCATTCGTTTTAATAGAGCTATGGTCCCAACGTTTGTGTTTGCCTGCTCACATTTTATTTTGCTCTTGCACAGCTTTCACAAGGCAATGCTTTTGTCTTTTGGCAATGTGGAGAAAAACTGCCAAATGAAAGATACTCACTCAGGAGTAGAGGCAGCCAAGCTGGACTTAGCTCTGGCACGTTTTGGACCTAACCTACCCACAGCATCAGTAGCATCACCAGATCCTGAAGCAGATGTTGCCCTGGCTGTTCTTTGGGAGGTACCTGGCCTCTGCTCTTTTTTGCTGCCACCATCAGCCTCCTCCTCTGATGGTGCCTCCTCCTCAGCACCTTGATCCAGCTCCCAGGTCCTGTCCAGCACACAATCATCATTGGAGTCCTCACCCTCCTTTTTGCTTCTATCATACTGTGGGAAATAATGGTGGGTTCTTTGGCCCCCAATGCCAATAGTGCGTCTATGGGAGCCAGTACTACTACCACTACCAACATGGCTATGCCTGAGGTCTGCAGCCTCCTCCTCCATAGGACAGTACAAAAACTGACTGCTCTCATATCAAGTAGTCAACAGGGAGACTCTCATAACTATCTGCCATAGGGCATGGTGGGATTTTCTTGACACTTCTTAGGGAAAAGGAAGACACCGCTCTAGGAAGGAGCAGTGAAGACTGGGAGGACTCCACTAAAAGCCTTCTTTGGGGATGCAAGGAGGAGGAGCAGGAGCAACGCTTTGAACTTTGGATCCACGGAACAAGACTTTAAAGTCACCTCCACATCATGCTGCGACTGAGAGGAGGTGTGAGCCATCCAATTCACTATCTAATCCTCTTTCTACTCAACTATAATGTTGCACCTTTCTGAAGCTAGCAGGTATAACTACGGCCTACTACTACTACCAGTACTTCTGGCCGAATAGATGGTGCTGCTCCTACCCACATTCTGGCTCTGGGTCTTTCATTTGGAACCCTTCCGTAGCCTGGACATTTTTGCCTCTCAGATAATGCTGTGCACTACCCTGTGTCTCTGTACATATATATATACTGCTAGTTTGAATATAGTCAACAACCCTATCCCACCACCAAAAAAATGGTTTAAAAAAAGGGAAATGGATTTGGCTCTAAATTCGTTATCACTCCCAGATACTTTTGTGTGCCACACGGCCTATTAGTGTAGTAATTATGTGTATATGCTGCTAGTTTGAATATAATCAGTCCTCAATTTAAAAAAAATGATTGGAAAAGTGTTTGTGAACACAAAAATAAAGAGAAACTGATTTAGGCCTAAATTCGTAATCCCTCACAGATACTTTTGTGTGCTGGCCTGGGTATTGGTGTTGATCACCTATATTCCAACCGTGTGGAAGTAGAATTCCCAGAAACAGACAATTGAGGCCTGATGCTCAATTTCTCGTTAATACACACAGGATTAGATTGCTGCTATATCTTGTGTCTTGTAGTAATCACCTATATATGTTGGTTTAATTACATTTAATAATCCCCCCAAAAAAATTAAATTCCAAGTGAAAATACGTAAACGGATGATTTAGGCGTGATGCTCAATTTCAATTGAACACACCTGTCGCACTGCATCAACTGGGACAGGTCACCTTCACAAACACTCCTCCTGACTCTGGCTCCATGTGGACACAAGATCATCAATGGAGCATCTTTGGTGCATGACAAAGGGACTTTATCTGTGGGCTTTTTCATCCCTAACGCTGCAGGACTTCGACATTTCAACTGGGGGGAAATCTCATGACCAGGTGCCATATTAGAGAGAGATGAGCTGCCTAGCAGTTAAAGTTCTATACACCCTGTGTGAGCAGAAAGACATTGGTTTGTGTTTAGGTATTTACCCTACCGTAAAACTGGACATATCCCTATTACACCACTGTCTGAGGCAACATATCATATATCTTGCCTAACTTACCATTTACAAGAAGAGCTTGTTGCATCCATTCAGTAACATTTCACAATATTTTTTGAAGTGGATATTCAAAGCATTCAACTATAAGCATTACAAGCCTTAGGAGCATACTACCATCTAGCGGTAGTATTTGTTTACTGCACCCTCTAGAGCTCACTATATCTGGATGGCAGCTATTCCAGACAATTACCATTCTAATTTACCTTCCTAGTCTAATCTGCATAAAACCAGAACGTTTAATTCAGGCCTTCTGACCTAATATCTCCTGGGTTACCTGGAATGATGTAGTCTAAACACTATCTCATCATTGTAGAAAAGATGTCTCCTTGAATTTTCCCATATGTTTAAGCCAATTTAGCACTTAATTTCAAATACCTAAAAGCACAATGATCAAATACGGAAATGAAGTAACAAACAAATTCAGTCACACCCACAAAACAATACCTGTAAAATGGGGATTTGGGCAAATTCATTAAAGTAGAAATCCCACAAAAATTTGTATTCTCTGACCTGTTAGAAAGGTGCATGATGTAATCTGTAGTGAAGGTAATCGTCTCATCAGTGACTGTATTCGTGAGCTATCCACTCTCTTCTTATTGTAGCTGTGTCATGTGACCAACTCTCTGATCTCCAACTGACACAGGACGCCAGTTACTGCTCTATTCATTCCTATGAGACTCAGAGTGAGGCTCCCATAGGAATGCATAGAGAAATGGACTTCCTGTCCACACATAAGATGCTGTGTGAGTTGGTGAGGCTGATTGCTAGTCACATGACACAGGTGAGAAGCATAAGGGAGATATAACTCACAAATACAGATTACATCATGTATCTTTCTTGCAGGTCAGAGAATAAAAATTTTTGCGGGAGTTCTTCTTTAAGAAAAGCTTTGGCACGGTATCTGTCAAATGTCACTCACAAGTGGACGTGGACCACAGAGCTAAGTAAGAGTCCCCTTCTGCTTCTGCTTTATCCATCTTAAAATCATTCCTGCAAAAAGCCTTGGCTAAGGCCATGGAACCTATTACTAAAGACCTTAGCGAGTTGCCACTCGAGTTGAAGCAAAAAGAAAGTGCACATGAACTGAACATACTGACATGGTGGCTAACCATTTCAAGTCATGCCAGGAATACTTCAAAGCTGTTTTTGACCACCTGGAAGACCAAAACAATAGAAGCCGCCAAAATAACCTCCACATTCATGAAACAATTCTCCAGGAATCTATTCCTGATACCTTGAAATACTTTTTCATGTCTTTGCTAGGCGAAGACTATCCTGAGCAGATCATAATAGAAAGAGCACATGGAGCTCTTCAAGGAAAGCCCAAACCTAAAGAGCTATCTTATGCAGACTACTGGACTTCAGAGTAAAAGAGGTGTCACTACATTGTGGCAGAGAAAGAAGTGATCTATCATTTAAAGCCAATAATGTGCCTTTCTTCCAAGATTTAACTCCTATCACCCTCAGCACAGGTGTGCATTGAACTTACTGACCAACTTCTTAGAGAACATACCTTACAGATGGCTCTTCTTGTTTGGCCTCGCTACAAATATAGAGGGCCACAGATTCATAATCCGTGAAGATCTCACTGTACGTCTGGACACATTAGACAGGGTAAGTTGACCCTATATGATTGTCATAGTTTGCAGATTTCATTTTCCAGACCCGTTTATAGATATGATCCTCATTCTTTACCCTACAGCCAAAAATAAAGTGACCAAAACACTCTCTCACCGTTCTGCATAAAAATGGCACCAGGCAGGGTTGGCCACGTTCTCCCTCTTTATACATTTTAATGATGGAGACCCTAATTCAAAAGATCTGACAAGATTCTATTATTCAAGGATTATGGGTAGGCTCTAGAGATGAGCGAGTACTAAAATGCTCGGGTGCTCGTTATTCGAGACGAATTTTTCCCGATGCTCGGGTGCTCGTTTCGAGTAACGAACCCCATTGAAGTCAATGGGAGACTCGAGCATTTTTGCGGGGGACCAAAGCTCTTCACAGGGAAGTTTGCCTGAAAACCTGGAAACCTCAGAAAATGATGGAAACACCACGGAAATGGACAGGAAACAGCAGGGGCAGCATGCATGGATGCCTCTGAGGCTGCTTAATCCCACCATTACCCCAAATCCTCAGGCAACAGCCTGGTGGTTACCCTCATGGCAATTGTGCTCACCCAGACCAAGAAAGGCGAGGCAAATACCCATCACATGTTAGGGAAGCACCCAACTAGGTGCAATGAAGGTCCATCACTGCCTGCAGGTGACACCACTGCTCATGCTGGCACTGCAGCTGACATCAAGTTTAGTATCTGTTCTTATCAGTTGCTGTGCCTGCTGGTGGTATAGTGGTGAGCATAGCTACTTCCCAAGCAGTTGATCTGGGTTCCATTCCTGTCTATTGCAGGTGGCAATTCAGAATCAGTACAATATCTAATACGTCCCCCTACCCGGGTAAATTGTTTGGAGAGAGGGCCTGTAGGTGGGGGGGAAGGAGGTTTCGGTGGAAGAGCCAGAGGAGTGCCCCCTGGGCTAGCGTGTGTGGTGGTGACAACAGCCGGAATGCATTTGGAAATACTCTAGCATCAGCCGGTGCAGTATCGATTCTTCTCAGTTTAATACCGTATACGTCCCCTATCTTGGGACCCTATATTTAATGGATATTTCGAACACGGAAAAGGGAAAAAGAGCTTGCTCTGGCCAGGGGAGTGTCTTTCCCACTGCAGCTAAGGGGACGTGTCCGTGCTCTGCCTATCACAGGTCAGGAGGCAGATAAAAGAAGAACAAAAACAAACATGAGTACAACTTCGGATACGTCCCCTATCCGGCTAAATTGTTTGTAGAGTGGGCCTGTAGGTGGGGGGCAGGGTGGGGCAAGGAGGTTTCGGTGGAAGAGCCAGAGGAGTGCCCCCTGGGCTAGCGTGTGTGGTGGTGACAACAGCCGGACTGGATTTGGGAAAACTGTTGCATCAACCGGTACAGTCGTAAATTATGAACTTGATCAAGTGTAGTATGTGTTCTCTGTATTCTTCTCAGTTTAATACCATATATGGCAGCTATCTGGAAAAATAGTTTGGAGAGAGAGAAAGATAGGAAAAAGACGTCAATTGTTTGGAGAGAGGGCCTGTAGGTGGGGGGCAGGCTGGGGGGAAGGAGGTTTCGCTGGAAGAGCCAGAGGAGTGCCCCCTGGGCTAGCGTGTGTGGTGGTGACAACAGCCAGAATGGATTTTTGAAAACTGTTGCATCAACTGGTACAGTCGTAAATTATGAACTTGATCAAGTGTAGCATGTGTTCTTTGTATTCTTCTCAGTTTAATACCGTATATGGCAGCTATCTGGAAAAATAGTTTGGAGAGAGAGAAAGATAGGAAAAAGACGTCAATTGTTTGGAGAGAGGGCCTGTAGGTGGGGAGGCATGGTGGGGCAAGGAGGTTTCGCTGGAAGAGCCAGAGGAGTTCCCCCTGGGCTAGCGTGTGTGTTGGTGACAACAGCCAGATGTATTTAAAATGACGACGCAGGACCCCAACTTAAAAATTTAGCATCAACCGGTACAGTCGTAAATTATGAGATTGATCAAGTGTGGCATGACTTTTTAGATGGAGATTGCATGTGGTCACGTACTCCCTGGAACCCCATAGTCACCCCTTCTCTGATGTGCTAGCCCAGAACATTCTCTGCCCCAATTCGCAAGACCTTTTGCTGTATCCGTGTGCTGACAGTGTGGATTTACCAGTGTTGTCTGAGGAGGTGGTGGACAATGGCGAGACACAGGTGTCGGGGGGTGAGGTAGTTGTATGGGAAGCAAGTTACAGAGGGGACTCCTTGGGGGGGACTTTCTCATGATGGGACAGATTCAACTTGGGTGGATCAGGCACATTAACAGATGAATTTTTTGGGGGGTTTATTTAACTTTTATTTAGCAAAAATAACCACAGAGATATTTATTCGTTATCTTCTGCGCAGTCTGGCGTTGGGGTTCCTCACTTTGATGGCGAGCTGTGCCGCTCTCTCCACAATGGTCTGTAGCTTCTTAGATGGAGACTTTGTCAGCGATTTCAGTACAGAAGGACTTGTTGCTCATCCACAGAACCTCGTCCTCCATGACATTGTGGACAAGGAATTTGCGGGTGGACCAGGAATTTGCGGAACCCTGTGAGCAGCATGTGTTTGGTCTTCTACTTGCTACCGTATCCAATGTTGGGCAATATAGATTCGCAAGCAATATTATTTTTCACACCTATCCCAAAAATAAAAATGCATGCAGTATGCGCAAATAAAACTTGGAACTGGAATTGGAGAGAGGGCCTGTAGGTGGGGGGGCAGGCTGGGGGGAAGGAGGTTTCGCTGGAAGAGCCAGAGGAGTGCCCCCTGGGGCTAGCGTGTGTGGTGGTGACAACAGCCGGATGGAGTTAGAATGACAACGCAGGACCCCAACTTAAAAATTTAGCATCAACCGGTACAGTTGTAAATTATGAGATTGATCAAGTGTGGCATGACTTTTTAGATGGAGATTTCATGTGGTCACGTACTCCCTGGAACCCCATAGTCACCCCTTCTCTGATGTGCTAGCCCAGAACATTCTCTGCCCCAATTCGCAAGACCTTTTGCAGTCTCAGTGTGCTGACAGTGTGGATTTACCAGTGTTGTCTGAGGAGGTGGTGGACAATGGCGAGACACAGGTGTCGGGGGGTGAGGTAGTTGTATGGGAAGCAAGTTACAGTGGGGACTCCTTGGGGGGGACTTTCTCATGATGGGACAGATTCAACTTGGGTGGATCAGGCACATTAACAGATGAATTTTTGGGGGGTTTATTTAACTTTTATTTAGCAAAAATAACCACAGAGATATTTATTCGTTATCTTCTCTGCGCAGTCTGGCGTTGGGGTTCCTCACTTTGATGGCGAGCTGTGCCGCTCTCTCCACAATGGTCTGTGTGTTCTTAGATGGAGACTTTGTCGGCGATTTCAG
This sequence comes from Rhinella marina, assembly GCA_900303285.1. Lineage (NCBI taxonomy): Eukaryota > Metazoa > Chordata > Amphibia > Anura > Bufonidae > Rhinella > Rhinella marina. The sequence continues at coordinate 271,161 of ONZH01005211.1, forward strand.
TACAGAAGGACTTGTTGCTCATCCAAAGAACCTCGTCCTCCTTGACATTGTGGACAAGGAATTTGCGGGTGGACCAGGAATTTGCGGAACCCTGTGAGCAGCATGTGTTTGGTCTTCTACTTGCTACCGTATCCAATGTTGGGCAATATAGATTCGCAAGTAATATTATTTTTCACACCTATCCCAAAAATAAAAATGTATGCAGTATGCGCAAATAAAACTTGGAACTGGAATTGGAGAGAGGGCCTGTAGGTGGACCTCCGGAAAAATTGTTTGAATAGAGGGCCTGTAGGTGGACCTCTGGAAAAATTGTTTGAATAGAGGGCCTGTAGGTGGACCTCTGGAAAAATTGTTTGAATAGAGGGCCTGTAGGGGGCCCTCCTGAAAAATTGTTTGAAGAGAGGGCTTGTAGGTGGACCTCTGGAAAAATTGTTTGAATAGAGGGCCTGTAGGTGGACCTCCGGAAAAATTGTTTGAAGAAAGGGCCTGTAGGTGGACCTCTGGAAAAATTGTTTGAATAGAGGGCCTGTAGGTGGACCTCTGGAAAAATTGTTGGAATAGAGGGCCTGTAGGTGGACCTCTGGAAAAATTGTTGGAATAGAGGGCCTGTAGGTGGACCTCTGGAAAAAATTGTTGGAATAGAGGGCCTGTAGGTGGACCTCTGGAAAAATTGTTGGAATAGAGGGCCTGTAGGTGGACCTCTGGAAAAATTGCTGGAATAGAGGGCCTGTAGGTGGACCTCTGGAAAAATTGCTGGAATAGAGGGCCTGTAGGTGGACCTCTGGAAAAATTGTTTGAATAGAGGGCCTGTAGGTGGACCTCTGGAAAAATTGTTGGAATAGAGGGCCTGTAGGTGGACCTCTGGAAAAATTGTTGGAATAGAGGGCCTGTAGGGGGGCCCTCCTGAAAAATTGTTTGAAGAGAGGGCCTGTAAGGGGGCCATCCTGAAAAATTGTGCTAAAAGAGTGCCAGTTGGACCTCTAAAAAATGGCGTTTTTTTGGTCAGCATTAGGCAAAGACGATATGGAGGAGGAGGAGGAGGAGTAGGAGGAGGAGTAGAGAGGAGGAATCGGATACATAAGTTATTTAAATCTTTAGCTGCTTTCCCCCGGAGGAGATTTGAATTCCGGTGAAATCCAGGCTTTGTTCATTTTAATAAGCGTCAGCCTGTCAGCGCTGTCAGTTGACAGGCGTGTACGCTTATCGGTGATGACGCCACCAGCTGCACTGAATACCCGCTCTGACAGAACGCTAGCGGCAGGGCAGGCCAGCACCTCCAAGGCGTACAGCGCCAGTTCAGGCCACGTGTCCAGCTTTGAAACCCAGTAGTTGTATGGGCAGAGTGATCGGTCCGGACGTTGGTATGGTCAGCTAGGTACTCCCTCACCATCTTTCTGTACAGCTCCCCCCTACTCTGCCTAGACTGGGGACAGGTGACAGTGTCTTGCTGGGGTGACATAAAACTGGCAAAGGCCTTGGAGAGCGTTCCCCTGCCAGTGCTGGACAAGCTGCCTGCTCGCCTCCTCTCCCCCGCTACTTGGCCCACAGAACCATGCCCTCTGCCGCTAGCGGCGTCAGATGGGAAGAATTGTTTCAGCTTGTGCACCAGGGCCTGTTGATACCTATTCACTCTCATACTCCTTTCCTCTGCAGGGATGAGAGTTGAAAGGTTCTGCTTGTACCGTGGGTCCAGGAGAGTGAACACCCAGTAATCGGTGTTTGAAAAAATTCTTCTAACGCGAGGGTCACGGGATAGGCAGCCTAACATGAAGTCTGCCATGTGCGCCAGAGTCCCAACACGCAAGAATTCCCTCTCCTCACTGACCTGACTCTCCATTTCCTCCTCCTCCTCCTCCTCCTCCAAGTCCTCCTCTTCAGCCCATACACGCTCAAGAGTTAAGGACTGAGCACTGGTACCCTCTACTATCTCGCCGACATTCTCCTCCTCTTCCTCCTCATCCTCATCCCCCTCCTCCGATACGCGCTGAGAAACAGACCGGAGGGTGCTCTGGCTATCAAGCGACGTATCTTCCTCCACCGTCTCTTGTGACAAGCGCAAAGCATCCGACTTGATGCTGAGCAGTGATTTTTTCAACAGGCAAAGCAGCGGGATGGTGAGGCTGATAATGGCGGCATCGCCGCTGACCATCAGTGTTGACTCCTCAAAGTTGCTCAACACCTGGCAGATATCAGACATCCACGTCCACTCCTCATTGTAGACTTGAGGAATCTGAGAGACCTGACTACCAGTTCTGGTGGAAGATGACATCTGGCAGTCTACAATCGCTCTGCGCTGCTGGTAAACTCTGGATAACATGTTTAATGTGGAATTCCATCTCGTGGGCACGTCGCACAACAGTCGGTGAGCGGGCAGTTGTAGGCGGCGCTGCGCTGCCCTGAGAGTGGCAGCATCTGTGCTAGACTTGCGGAAATGTGCACAGATGCGGCGCACCTTGGTGAGCAAATCAGACAGATTGGGGTATGTCTTGAGGAACCGCTGAACTATAAGATTGAACACGTGGGCCAGGCATGGCACATGTGTCAGTCTGCCGAGTTGCAGAGCCGCCACCAGGTTACGCCCGTTGTCACACACAACCATGCCTGGCTTGAGGTTCAGCGGTGCCAGCCACACATCGGTCTGCGCCGTGATGCCCTGTAACAGCTCTTGGGCGGTGTGCCTTTTGTCACCTAAGCTCAGCAGTTTGAGCACCGCCTGCTGGCGCTTACCCACGGCACTGCTGCTGCGCCTAGAGCTACCGACTGAAGGCGCCGTGCCCACGGATGGTAATTCGGTGGAGGAGGAGGGGTCGGAGGAGGAGGAGGCATAGTACGTCTGAGAGACCGTGACCGAGGTAGGCCCCGCAATCCTCGGTGTGGGCAGTACATGAGCGGCCCCAGGGTCATTCTCGGTCCCAGCCTCCACCAAGTTAACCCAATGTGCGTCAGTGAGATGTAGTGTCCCTGCCCGGCAGCACTTGTCCACGTGTCCGTGGTTAGGTGGACCTTCTCAGAAACAGCGTTGGTCAGGGCACGGATGATGTTCTGTGACACGTGCTGGTGTAGGGCTGGGACGGCACATCGGGAAAAATAGTGGCGGCTGGGGACGGAATACCGAGGGGCAGCCACCGCCATGAGATTTCGAAAGGCCTCGGTCTCTACCAGCCTATAGGGCAGCATCTCCAGGCTAAGCAATTTGGAGATGTGGACGTTGAGGGCTTGGGCATGTGGGTGGGTGGAACTGTATTTCCTCTTGCGCTCCAGCGTCTGCTGTAAAGACAGCTGAACGCTGCGCTGGGACACGTTGGTGGACGCTGTGGAGGATCGTGGAGGCGAAGGTGTGGTTTTCCGGCGGGAGGCGCTCGTGCCGGGGTCCTGGGCAGGGGGTTGACTAGCAGAGGCAGCGAGTGACGCGGGGGGTTGACTAGCAGAGGCAGCGAGTGACACAGGGGAAGGAGCAGTGGTGTGACCCGCAGGAGGTGGTGAACGGCCTTGGTTCCATTGAGTGGGGTGTTTAGCACTCATATGCCTGCGCATGCTGGTGGTGGTTAGGCTAGTAGTGGTGGCACCCCTGCTGATCCTGGTGTGGCACAGGTTGCACACCACAGTCCGTCGGTCATCCTCACTTTCTTTAAAGAACCTCCAGACTTGCGAACATCTAGGCCTCGCCACGGGAGCTTCACTACGTGGAACAGTTGCTGCTGATGCACCAGCTCTGGCCCTGCTTCTCCCTCTGGCCACACCACTGCCTCTTACAACCTGTTCTGGTGCAGCACTCGCCTCCGCCTCAGAAGCACTGTCTTCACTCGGCATATCAACCCAGCTTGGGTCAGTCACCTCGTCATCCTCCGATTCCTCAGTCTGCTCCCCCCTGGGAATTCCTCCCCTAACAACAACTTCACCACTGTCTGACAACCGTGTCTCCTCATCGTCCGACACCTCTTTACAAACTTCTTCCACTAAGTCAACATTGTCATCATCATCATCATCACCCACAGACTGCGACAGTTGGAAAACTTGGGCATCGGGAACGAGGTCAGCAGCAACCTGAGAAGTGGTTTGTGACTCTGGGAAGGGTCCAGAAAACAGTTCCTGAGAGTATGCCGGATCGCATTCCAAATTTTCCTGGGAGGGGGCAGACTGGGGGGAAGGAGGTTGAGGTGGAGGAGCCATAGGAGTGCTCCCTTGGGTAACGTGGGTGGACTGCGTGGAAGACTGACTGGTGGACAAATTACTTGAAGCATTGTCCGCAATCCACGAGATCAGCTGTTCGCACTGTTGTGGTTTCAACAGTCCTCTACCACGTGTCCCTGTAAGTTGAGACATGAAGCTAGGGAGTGTAGCTCTGCGGAATTCCCCTGCTCCCTCATCAGCGGGTACTGTCTCACCCTGCCCAGGACCACGACCTCTGCCCCCTGCAGTAATTGAATGCCCACGCCCTCGCCCTCGACCCTTAGCCCTGGGGTTCAACATTTTTTGTATATAGGTGTATGATAAAAAAAAAAAAAATTAAGTCCGGTAGAATTAAGTGACGTACAGAAAGTGTCACCAGGACAGTATATACGGATGTGAGCGAATGTTTTGAACTGAGAAACAGAAAGGTTACACGCAGCTGAGTCAAATGGATTTGTATCACTGAGCTAAAACAACTGAAAAAATTATTTTTTTTTTTATATTTTCTTTTTTTGGGAACGTGACGTGCAAGAACTATGGTAGGACTGACTGACACCCTGTTAACGGTGGCTATTTAGTCTGCGACCCAGAGAAATGTCGCACAGAGAGTTTTCTGGATCAAGCGGTAGATGATATTGGTAGCAAATGACTTGGTTGTATTGTGTGACGTACAGAAACTGTCACCTGGACAGTATATACGGATGGGAGCGAATGTGCTGAACTGCGACACACAGAAAGGTTACACAAAGCTGAGTAAAATGGATTTGTATCACTGAGCTAAAACAACTGAACTAATAATTTTTTTTTTTATATTTTGTTTTTTTGGGAACGTGACGTGCAGGAAATATGGTAGAACTGACTGACACCCTGTTAACGGTGGCTATTTAGTCTGCGACCCAGAGAAATGTCGCACAGAGAGTTTTCTGGATCAAGCGGTAGATGATATTGGTAGCAAATGACTTGGTTGTATTGTGTGACGTACAGAAAGTGTCACCTGGACAGTATATACGGATGGGAGCGAATGTGCTGAACTGTGACACACAGAAAGGTTACACGTAGCTGAGTAAAATGGATTTGTATCACTGAGCTAAAACAACTGAAAATTTTTTTTTTTATATTTGTTTTTTTATATTTTTTTACAATTTTGTTTTTTTGGGAACGTGACGTGCAGGAAATATGGTAGAACTGACTGACACCCTGTTAACGGTGGCTATTTAGTCTGCGACCCAGAGAAATGTCGCACAGAGAGTTTTCTGGATCAAGCGGTAGATGATAATGGTAGCAAATGACTTGGTTGTATTGTGTGACGTACAGAAAGTGTCACCTGGACAGTATATACAGATGGGAGCGAATGTGTTGAACTGTGACACACAGAAAGGTTACACGCAGCTGAGTAAAATGGATTTGTATCACTGAGCTAAAACAACTGAACAAATAATTTTTTTTTTTTTATATTTTGTTATTTTGGGAACGTGACGTGCAGGAAATATGGTAGAACTGACTGACACCCTGTTAACGGTGGCTATTTAGTCTGCGACCCAGACAAATGTCACACAGAGAATTTTCTGGATCAAGCAGTAGATGATATTGGTAGCAAATGACTTGGTTGTATTGTGTGACGTACAGAAAGTGTCACCTGGACAGTATATACGGATGGGAGCGAATGTGCTGAACTGTGACACACAGAAAGGTTGCACAAAGCTGAGTAGAATGGATTTGTATCACTGAGCTAAAACAACTGAACTAATAATTTTTTTTTTTTATATTTTGTTTTTTTTGGGAACGTGACGTGCAGGAAATATGGTAGAACTGACTGACACCCTGTTAACGGTGGCTATTTAGTCTGCGACCCAGAGAAATGTCACACAGAGAATTTTCTGGATCAAGCGGTAGATGATATTGGTAGCAAATGACTTGGATGTATTGTGTGACGTACAGAAAGTGTCACCTGGACAGTATATACAGATTGGAGTGAGTCAGTGCTGAACTGTGACACACAGAATGGTTCCACACTGCTGTGTGCAATGGATTTGTATCACTGAGATAGAAAAAAAAAAAAAAACAGGGTTAGATATGGCGATAGCTGCACTACTAGTGCCAGCCAGACAAGTGACAAAAAATAAATAAATAAAATGTCTTCTAGCCCTTAGAAGGGCTGTTGGGTTCTTTGTGGGTGATTCCTGCCTAACAGACAACTAAATGCAGGCCCTAACTCTGTCCCTGAAAGGCAGCAGCTCTATCCCTTACGACATCCAGACGGCATCTGAGCCGAGCACCGAGGCCAGTCGGTAGTATATTCCAGGGTCACCTGATCAGGCCAGCCAACCCCTGCTATCGACATGTAAGGGCCCCACGTGATGCTGGGTGTACTGTAGAGTCTCCTGGCTTGTGATTGGCTGTGTTTTTAGGCGCCAGAAAAGCACGATGCGGAAGTTGCCATTTCCTCGAGTATGGCGAGATACTCGTCCGAGCTGCGAGTACTTACGAGTACCCTAATACTCGAACGAGTACCAAGCTCGGACGAGTATGCTCGCTCATCTCTAGTAGGCTCCTTTACTCATACCATGGAAGCTTGTGCCGATGACTTGCTCCATTTTGACCACAAACCCACTACAATCTCTCCCTCATATCAAAATTGTTGGAGAAAATGTAAACCTTTCTAAATTTAAAGTCAATTTCAGCAAATCAGAAGCCCTCAACATTACAGTTCCCGATCCTATATTACGGCAAGTTAAACAAGACTCCGCATACACTAGGCCCAACAACTAAATGAAATATCTAGGACTTACCATACTAACAAGTCCCTTCAAAATTATGGCATATCAATCTATGTACCCAAAATTCAAGATATAACTGGCAAATTACACTTGTTGAAAGAAAAACCTTTCATTGATCCCTAAAATATGCTACAAACACTACCAATCTGGCTTCCCAACTCATTATTTTCCAAAACTCAGACATTATTCATCACCTTACTTCTGGGGCAAAAAGAGGCCCAGATTTCCTGTTAAACTCTTAAAATGTAAAAGGAGATTTAGAGGCTTTGGCTTACCACTTACATACTACAAAGTGAATAAAATGTGTAGCTGAATGAATATCCCACAAAATGCTCCTTCCAACTTATAGGAAAATTTGGAAAGCCTTCTCTTATCACAAACTGAACACAGCAACTGTCTACTCCCCACAACCTTCTCAAAGGCATCTTGTTGGTACGGAATGGCATTCATAGCTTTGCTCTCCCAACCATCACTGTACATGCCTCTGAGCCTACTCCCTGCATATGTCCAACCAGATATACAGTAGGTGCACTGGTATAATTCTGGTGGAAACTAGCACATCTCAGGATTTCTGATCTCTTTTCCAAGTACTGGTATGTTGTCCATACTTCTGACACCCTATTACAAGAAAATGGGGGATCTCTCTTGGAAGTCTCCTCCAGAAACATGATTTCAACTCTATATGTTGAAACTTTTCCCATGCAGAATTTCTGACACCTGGTTAGAGATCTGCCTCAAGATATACCCTTTAGCCCATAGACACTATCCACTATGCCCCCTCTTAAGCCTCATTACGGTACTCGGTCAGCCACAGAGAGGACTTGGGTGGCTGCCTGGGACATTGGCCCACCAGGAAATTTCCCTGTAGGGTCTATGGCCAATCCACCCCTGAAAAAGTGCATTTAGTGCCTCAAATTTATCATTACAGCACAGCAATGCACTAATGACAATTGCCCAGTAAATTAATTACAGTATATTTACTGATTAGTTTCTGATTATGCGATTTATTGGAGTAATCTGGCGAAATAAAATGATTCAATGAGTTTATGACTTGAAAATAAAGCATTCGCTGATTAGCCTGTGCTTCAATAGATGCGCTAATAAGTTCAGTCACTTGATATGGGAAGCGCTGTTGTTTCTTCTCTTACTGTGACATAGCGGCTGAGGTCTTCATCCCCCTTTGGGTTGGTTTGTCACCCATCATATGATTGCAAGGGTATAGCATATAATATTTGCAACATTTAAAGGGGTTGTCCCATAAAAAAAATATTCTACAGTTTTGAAACCAGCGCCTGGATCTGAATACTTTCATAATTGCATGTAATTAAAAATTTAGTATATCCACTGAGTTATTCATTAAAATGTATCTGTATAGCGCCACCTGCTGTTTGATCTTTTCCTCATATATCTGTCCACCTTGCTGGAGGTGGACAAACATGCTCAGTTCTGTCCTTTAATTGTGACAGTTACAGGGAGAGAGTTGTACAAGAATGGACATGCCCCCTGAGTCATGACCAGAAGAGAGCTGCTTTGGATAGGACATGCCTCTTGAGAAAGGACACGCCCCTGAGCAGCTAGTGCAAAATAAATCTAGCTGAGCAATGGGAGCAATGAATGGGGAGATCTCTGGGCCCATGTGAGGTACAGGGCTGGTTCTAGCTTTGTTAGAAAGAGATTTTCATGTACTATAGGATGTCTAATGTTTAACTTGGACATTAATCATGGAGATTACCCCTTTATGTTATACCAATGGGATTACACTAAATCTGAGCAAACCATGCCCCATTCCTACTTAAGGGTCTGGCATCTGCAATGCTAGAGAGGCGGGTGGAGAGTGGCAGTCACAAGGTGCAGAGGAGGATACCAGGACATGCAGTCAATCATTCCATGTCTCCATCACAGCTGTATCTTAGCAGATCAGCTCTGCTGTGCATATCAGAAGGCTGTATTCTTCCTGTAAATAAAACTAATATGTCAACCCCAGTTACAGGAGAAATCAGCAAATGTTAAATGTCCCCCAAGGGGGGCACAAAGTGTAAAATAATAATAATAAAAAAGAGTGGCACCACCAGCCCACACCTCAACTTCTAGCAGTTGTGGACTGGCCATAGACCTTTCAGCGATGCTCAGGGATACTCAGGGGACCTCCTAAGCCCTATTCATGGCCGCCAGCGAGATACAGCACATAATGATCTGATGCTCTCAGCATTAATTAATGTAGGAGCATTAGGCACTTATGCAACAGTCCAGCGGACGCAGGTGCCCTCCTGAATTCAACTGTATAGTCGTCCTCAGGACAATAATACGGTTTCTTACTGTGGTGCGGGCGGCAGTATTTTGTGCTGCACTGTTATAATTTGTTCTGCCAGGGCGGTATTTTGCATACCTCCCAACTTTTGAAAATTGCAAAGAGGGACAATGTGTGCGGTGCACATCACGGCAGTTTTTTTCATACTAGGCCACATCTCTAAGTCGACCCAAAGCATAAGTACTGGAGCCCCTGCGGCAATTCTTTTCTTGTGTTTCAATGTCCATATAAATATTAACACGTAAATCATCAGATTATAGATATTTTAAGGTACAAATTGCACCAAATAATGAATTTCTGGTCTAATATACAGATAGAAACCATACAAACACTTTAGTAAGGAGCAATTTAGTAAATGTATTAATGCACATTTATGCAATAATTCCTCAGGTCAAAAAGAGGGACATTTAAGGATCAAAGAGGGACAGAGGGACTTGGGTGAAAAAGCGGGACTGTCCCTCCAAAAGAGGGACACTTGGGAGGTATGATTTTGTCCTGCACTACAGTATTGTTGGCCTTGCCTACATCTATTGTCCCTGCCTACTTGTGTTGGCCCTGTCTTCTGGACCTACCTACAACATGAGGCCATGTTTGTTTTTCCAGGGCCCTGCCCCCATTCACTGTAACTTCAATATATTAATATGACCGTTATGAAAACGTGATACAATTTAAAAAATGTATTTTAGTTTCCCTTTGTGCAATTTAAAAAAAAATATGAAAAGCAGACTATTTTTTTTTTAGATTTTCACAGAAATGGCATAAAAAAGCACAAGGTATTATCCAAAAATGATTTAAATAACCGAACAAAAAAAAAACTATGGAAAAACTAAAATTAGTGTGGTCAGGAGGGTGGGAGGTAAATGGCTTAGTCTTGAACTGGTAAATTAAAGAAGTATTCCAGCTGTAAAAAATTATCCCATATCCACAGGATCCGTCCTCTGAGACCCTCACTTATCACGATAATGGGAACCCTGTACTCTGCATGGACACCGTACTCTGCGCTCTGCTACTCTATTAATCTCTGCGGGACTTAGGGTTCAGCTACACAGAAATTTTGGGCCCGACACGTGCACACGGCATATGCTGATAAAGGCTAAGGGCCCTGGCTCATCAGTGGCAACCCCTTTAAAACCTCTTCCCTCTGCTCTTGATTGACATCACCAGGAAAGGAGACATCAGTCAAGACAGGAGCAGGGGGCTCAGCCTTACACTGAAGACTGAAGACCAAGCATCTGAAGTTGATACGCTCATCCCTATACAGGATATTTAAGCCGCACCCACAAGAACATCCTAAAACCCACGGAAATTGCCCTATAACTTCAGATGAAATTACTGTCAACATGGTGGATGGCCAAAATCAACCCCCATTAATTTTAGTTACACCTACATAGCCTTAAGGATCATCATATGATTCTTAGTACCTGAGATTTAGCACGATGGCCTGTCAGATGAACAATGATTCAGTTGCTAGTGATCGGCCCTGAATGACCCAGTAAGATGCATTATTGGTTCTGCTAAGCATACATGTTATGTGAATGCATGTAAACTTCATATGTGTATATATGGTTTTGTCCCCTCTATGTTTCTTTTTGCTTTTTTGGATTTTTGTATCACAAAAAAATGAACCCCTTTCCCAATGGCACCCTAGCCAGCCATCAACTCTGCCTATCCCTTGTCCTTGCTCTGATCTTTAGTAACAAATGTTCCTTCTGGTAGATTAGTGATGTCCATCCTGAGGCTCTCCAGCTGGTAAAAAAAACAGCGTCCCGCCTGTCTGACGGTCATGGACTATTGGGGCATGCTGAGAACTGTAGTTTTGCAACAGCTGGAGAGCCACAGGTTGGAGACCACTGTGTTGGATAAAATCAGGAGAGGAGAATCATTCATTTATCCAGGTTACCAGGTGATTGATCTTACAAACTCAAACAATAAGGGGAAGTTGGTTTCTCAAAGAGGAATGGTGGGCACCTGCCCATGTCAACCTGTCCATGAGTAGAGACAGTAGAGGTATAGGTCATCAACCTTCCAGATCATAAATTACACATCTTCCAGAAACCACTTTTCCACACTGTGAATGACCTGATAAACCGGACTTTGTCTGAGGATTTCACATATTTTACAGTACACATATGGTGGAAGTTTACGATTAATGACACGATAATGAAATCTCCAGTTGAAATACTTCCTGTACTTCCCATCGTCCTTGTCCAGCTCTAGAAGATAGGCGGCCAATTCCTTAGGACTTTGGAAATCATCGACGTGAATGAAGGCATCTCCAGGGACAAAACGTTCATAGTTCTTCCGAGTTGTTCCCAACACAATTGGAACCGCCCATGATCCAAAAGCATTGGACCACAGCTTCTCGGTGATATAATCCTTGTAGACTGAATTCTCAAAGGCCAGGTAGAACTTGTACTGAGATATGGTGGCATAGAAATCATCCCAGCTCAGTTTCTTGTGTTTTGCTCCATATACATCAATAGTAATGTGTTTCTTTAGCTCCTCATAATATGCAATGCGGGGGGCACCAGGGTACCACTTACTGACGACCCAAGAGACCAGCTTGGATTTTTTGGGAATGGTGAAGTTTTGCCCTCTATTCTTTAATGGCTCTGTCTGACCATATGGATAATATATATCTGAATCTCGTCGGAAGGTCATGGTCATGTTGAATAGGTTATCCAACATTTTCAAGTTCTGGATAATCCGTGGTGGCTCCATATTGTACCAGATCCAACGCTGAAAATTAGGTTTTGGCTCTTGGGGCAAAGAGTTTTTGTCATACATAATATCTGCATGATGAATGAGGACAGCATCGGCAACACCATATAGGCTTCTATCTACTGTCAACTTGCATTCAAATATACCATATTCATGGCACTTATCCAATGGGGCTGTGTACCCCCAGGGCCACTTCCAAATGAGGACAACAATGTCCTCCTTGTGTTTCTTTGGGGCGACTGAGCTTTTAATTGCTGCTGCGTTTTGGGTCCCTTTTCCAAGACAAATGCACTTTTGCAGCTTTGTTGACACCCCGGAGGTGATGCTTTCACGTTTCCATATGAAGGATAAGAGGAACAGGATAAGAAACAGGGCCAATATGTTAAGATGCTTGTGGTGGACTGGAGCTATAATCATCATTGGTCTGTATGGAGATGGAGAATCCAAGTGTTAGTTTTGCATAGGTCAAACTCCATGAGGAAGCAAATATGAGAACATTTTCATAATATTCCTTGACTGTTGTTATATGGTTAAAGGGGTTTTCCAAGTTCCTGCACCCAAAAAATTGCCTAGACATGTTCCCATGATGCACCCAATATGATAACCCCACACTGATACCAGTTTGGCACATGCACTATGCTCTGTATTAGACCACAAAGAAAGATTTTGTTAACACATGTATGGAACAAGGAGACTACAGCAAGGACCGCACGTGCACACTCTCTAGACCACGTGGCCCTGAAACAGGACGCCATTAATGACATCCTGCATATTGGCCTGGGACTATCCTAGCTGATGTGAACAATACTCAGGACATTACTAGACCGGAAGAAATGGTTTGCCTAGGATTAGAAAATTCTGGATGATTTCTTCGAGAGATAGCGCCACACTTGTCCATGGGTTATGTTTGGTATTGTAGCTCAGCATCACTGACATGAACGTGGCTGCACTTGAAATGCTAACCACAACCTGCAGACAGCAGTGGCACTGTTTTTGGAAGAAAATATCCATGTTTTTCTAATTCTGGACAACACCTTTACTTTCCAAATTTTTTGAGGAATTTACCCATGTTTTTCAAATCGTGGACAACCCCTTTAATTTCAATAGTTTTTGGAATATTTTTCTAATTCTGGATAACCCCATTAATTTCCATTTGGAATTTACTAAAGATTGTCAAAGGACACTTTTGTAACAATTTTGTTTTCCTCGAAAAAGTCTAAAATGAAAACCAGAAATAACTTTTTTTAAAAAAAGGTTGTTTGAAAAAAAAATACATCTTAGGCTGTGTTCACATCACGTTTTTTCCATCTGTTTAAATGTATATGTTGGGGAAAAAAGGGGAAAAAAAGTGCAGCACCCAACGTTTTTCTATCCTGCAGAGTCCAGTAAAAAAAACAGAGACGTTAACATATACATTTTTTTTAAGGAACTCTATGATGAAGGATGCCACTGAATGAGATCTGTCTGAGGCATCCGTTAACATATATATTTTATTTATACAGTGCGTGAAACGGATGGCAAAAACGCGATGTGAACTTGCCCTTACTGTTTTGTTTTGAAGGACTGTATGTCTCCATGGTAACAAACTACAAACAAAAACCTGTTCAGTCAGATCCCTCTTACATCTGCTCCTTCTTCTTGACAACCTTCAGACAGTTAAAAAGAGGACAGATAGAAAGGAATAATAGTAGTTTTCTACTATAATCATATAAATAAAATTTTTTTACCAGATCTATTGTGCCCGTTTTCTTTAAAAGGAGTATTCTAGAAAGGAGAACTGTACAATGTCCTACCTGCCGTAAATTCTGCTCAAACAAAAATTCACACCGTCCTCGCAGTCTATCCCTGTGCTTTGGCCCTTGAGCCAACTTCTTCGAAACAGATCGCCTTCTACTGTAGATCTTAGCTAAAAGAAACAAGTAATAAATCAAACAGTAAATTACATCAAATGCAGGGTTATAAGCCATACAAATTATAATACTAGCAAAGAATAAAATTTCATACGCATGTTATCAAAACCATAAAATCATAAAGCCATAAAGCCATGGCTTCTCACTCCAAAGTCCACCCCACTGGGGGACAAGGGCATAACTGTCTCATCTGACATTAATCCTTTAAATACCGCCTCTTTTGTTTTTAATATATATCAAGAAGGAGGAAAAAGGAGTATTAATAACAGGATAAGAGGCTACAGAAAAGGATGCAGCTACAAAGCAAGCATCCCCAATCATGGCCGCCGGAAAAATACTATGAAAAGTCTCTTCCTTTAAAGGGAATGTCAAACTTCCGCAAATGGCATTTATCATGTAGACACAATGAATACAAGGCACTTACTAATGTATTGTGATTGTCCATATTGCCTCCTTTCCTGGCTTGATTCATTTTTCCATCACATTATACACTGCTCGTTTCCAGGGGTGATGACCACCCTGTAATCCAGCAGTGGTGGTCGTGCCTGCACACTATAGGAAAATGTGATGGCCTCTCCAGTGGTTGGGACTTAGAAATGAATGCAGAGTGCACCACTATGGGCGTACACAGATCTCATAGGGCCCTATAGCTAAACTTACAATGGGCACCCCTGCCAGACCCAGTTTCCGATTGTGCATTCATCACTCAGTCCCAGGCAGTGCAAATTGCAACGCCCCCAGATTTCTGATGAACTTATGCCCTTCTTTTTTAATTGAACTACAAGCTGTATTTTTTTTTTAAATGGCTTTGGCCTCAGCCGCTTTATCTGACTTTTATGTCGGAAAAGGTGGAACAGGTGCTTCTATTACAAAGCTGCTTGCCTGCAGCCACCACTCGGGGGAGCTCAGTGCATTGGAATTTATGTAATTACGATGGAAGTTGTAATAATCTTTGCACTGAGCTCCCCCTAGTGGCGGATGCTTGGTAATGCAAGAACAGAAGTTCAGTGTCAGGCCCCCCTTATCCATGGCCCCAAAGCAGTTGTGGGGTCTGCCTACATTGCAGGTACGCCACTTCACGCTATGCACCACCGCTCGACTATTTTCGGAACGACCATGTGGGCTCCATTTTAGAGATAGGTGCGGGTCTCAGAGATATCCTAACGATATGCCACCAATGTTTGAGGTGAGACAACCCCTTTAAACTATTAGTAACAAATTAACCCACTTGCAGTAGTCCTCTGCGGTAATGCATGGCTATAAGCATTTGTGGGAGGGTGCGGTGGCCACCGTTTATGGGGGCCACTTTGGCTATTGCTGCTTATATGGGGGGGGTCATCACTGTATATGAGACGCAGCTTCTGCTGTTTGTTAGGGACTGTGACTGTTATTGGGGACTGTTATTATACAGTTCATGTGGATACCTTACAAAATATTTTTTTTATTTAATGTTATATCTAGTGAATCAAAGTTAAAGGGGTTATCCCATCTTTGACAATGGGGGCATATCGCTAGGATATGCCTCCATTGTCTTATAGGTGCAGGTCCCACCGCTGGGACCCGCACCTATATTGAGAACGAAGTGGGGGATCTCTGAGCCTGGAGGACCCCAGATTCCCCGGGGTCCGACCACCGCCAGGCGCTGCCCCCCTGCCTTCCCCTGCTGCGCTAATAGAAACAAATGGGAGCGCGCCGCGCATGCGCGGCCCGGCTCCCATTCATTTCTATTGAGTCGACGGAAATAGCCGAGCCAGCGCTCGGCTATTTTCGGTGGCAGCATAGAAATAAATGGGGGCAGAGGCTGTGCATGCGCGGTGTGCTCTCATTCGTTTCCATGAGCGCCGTGGGCGGGCTGCACCTGGCAGTGGCACAAGATGGGATAACCCCTTTAAGGAATTAGACTTTGATCCGAATTTCAGGAAAAATTTGTTTCGCAGTGAAGCCGAATTTCCTTGTGCTTTGTGGTAACAAATCAATTTTCCCTCAAATGACAGTAAAAATTTAAAAAAGCATACTTACCTCATCCATTTGTGCGTAAACAGGTCGCTGCCACCATCTTGCTTGAAGATCCCATTCCAAATCTCATGCGCGATGATGTATGACTTCACCACGCCGGCCAACTTGATGCCATCATCACACGCCACGCGAGATTTCACTCTGAATCTACGTACAATTAGATCTTTCTTATTGATCAACCCCTGAAAGGATTTAATATTCATCTCTCATGCCGCAATCAGCGATGAACGCGGCATCTGAGAGGTTCAATGCCGGGGGGCAGGGGGGGAGTTCAGCGCGAAACGCTTGTTCATCGGGTGAATCTGTCATTCACATCAATTATTGCTTTTGGGCAGCAGAGCATGCAGTCTAAACAGCGATCCGCTGCCCAGAAACAATGATTCTGTATGGGGGCGAGGGATCGCAATAGCAGCCGACTATAGGGAACACTGGCATAGCTATAGGGGTAGCAGCGGTCGCAGTTGTAGTGCTGTACATTTCCTTTCATAAGATGCAGTGTATATTAAAAGCAAATACTAGTAAGCGCTTCCATTATGGGGGCCTGAGAGGTCTAATGGGGGTGTGGTCTGAGGTCTGATATGGGGTCTGGAGGTCTAATGGGGGTTTGGTCTGAGGTCTGATATGGGGGTTTCTGACATGGATGTCTAATGGGGGTCTGATCTGAATTCTAAAACTGGGGTCTAATATGGGGTCTGACCTGAGGTCTGAGATGGGGGGGTCTCATGGTAGATTTGATATGGTGGTCTAATCTAATGCCTGATATGGGGTCTGATCTGAAATTTAAGGGGGTATTTTTGTCCTGATGCACACTATAGGTACAGTATTATTACTGGGGAGCTATGGGGAACATGATTACTAGTATGGGCACAATGGGGGCATTATTACTATTGGGAGCACTGTTAATGCTATACCCTCTAGCAAATAACTATTTCTATTGGTGGGACTTTGGGGAGCACTATTACTATGGGGGACACAATGGCACAATATCAGTTTAGCAGAATTATTTTTGGGGGACATTATGTTTACGACACTATTAGGGCACTGTGTGCCAATAATTATTAAAGAATGCACTATCTGTGTAATACTAGTAGACTGTTTCTGTAGTATAGTATTGGGGAGCACAGTGGGCACAGTTTGGGGTGGCAGGATAGGGTGTTCAGAAGGTGAGGAGGAGGATGGAAAAGTAGGAAACTAAAATGTCTGTCTGTCAAATCCTGCAGAGAGAGGATATTGCTAAAAGAAGTCATCAGGGCGGTCTGGTCTGAGGGAGAAGATGAGGAAAGAGAAAGAAATCTACATCAGAGGACATGCCACTGGAAGAAGTATGTGGCACTGTATTACACTCCTCTATGATTTGTAGAGCTGTATGTAATGTTTTCCAAGTATGTCTTTAAAGGGGTTGTCCACTTTTAACTATTGATGACCTATTGTCAATGTAAGATTGGTGGGGTTCCGACTCTCGGCACTGCCGCCTATCAGCAGAAGAGAAAGCAGCAGTCATACAAGTGCTGCCTTCACTGCTCTGATTACCTGCTCGCCGCTGCAACAGCCATTCGGTGGTGGTGTCGGAGGATAGGTCATCAATAGTGTTGAGCGAGCATGCTGGGCCAAACTCGCTGTTCGGCTGAGCATGCCTACGCTCGGGTGCACTCGGTGTTCGGCCGAACACCGAGTGTACTCGAGCGCAAAGCTCGAGTCCCCTAGACAGATCCGTCATGACCCCAATGCAAGTCAATGGGGACGGATCCGTTTGGTGTGACACACTAGTAAAGGGATCCGTCCCCATTGACTTGCATTGGGGTCATGACGGATCCGTCCTTACCTTTTCCTGCAGCTCCCTCCTCCGTCCAGCAGGTGGCGCTGTGGTAAAAATTACCACTCTGCGCACCGTCTTCCTGCTGGAGCAGGTCGGGAGCTGCCAGGGAAGGTAAGTATGTATCTGTGTCTGTGTACTTTTTAAAAAATTTGGGTCACTTGTGTAAACCAGGCACCCCCCGCTCTTCCGAGCGGAGGGGGTGCCTGGTTTACTCCCATAGACTTCAATTATGCTCGAGCACCCCTGAGTGCTCGGCCAGAGCACCCGAGCATACGAGTACCTTAGTTCTCGATCATCACTAGTCATCAATAGTAAAAAGAGGACAACTCATTTAAAAGTAGGGCTGGAAGGAAGGGGTTAGGTTGAGAATTTGGCATGGGGGGCATTTCAATTTTAACCTCAGGAAGTAGAAAGGCTTGGTGCTCCCCTGCCCCCTGGCCACAAAGCACTGGGAGGGGGAGGGTTGCTACATCATGCAGTGTAAATCTACCTTAAGAGTCCTTATCTGTTAAAGTGCAGTGACAGTTATGTCTATATTTACATTTAGAGATAAGAGGGTCATAAACCTATAGATATGATAAACCTAGGCATGTGGCCTATGACTTTCACACAGTACATTGCTCGAGGATGGTGTAGTGATTTACATGTACTCAAGGTTAAAGTCATACTTACCAACGTCCCGGGAACGGCTGGGAGACTCTTGGAAGAGTTGACTAATCTCCCAGGCACAGCATGGAAAGGAAAAGCTGCCCACCATATACAATAACTGTTTGTCCAATGGAATTTTTTGTCGTTAGCCCTGGCCCCCAAAGTGTATTGGGGTGGGTGCCTCTAAACATGGCCTGAAAAGCAATTTACCTAGTATTGTGGCATGGAACTTGACGGCTATCAACAGAAAGAAAACAGTCCACAAGTCCTTGAGTTGTCCAGGGTGGGAGCTCAGTCAGTGACGGCAGTGAGTAAGTCTATGGCATACTGGGCGATCTTTAAACAAGGCATTTGATACCAGCTTCAAGCACAGATTCTCCTTATTGTTAAATGCACTTTGGTTCAGCAGCAAGCTGTAAACTTTACTGTTTAGTTCTTGTATGATCTAACAACCTATAGCCCTTTCTAAGGGTGCATGCCTGAAAGCACACTGTGCTTGTGTGTACTTGTTTGTTAACACATTGGCATTTCATCGGCCAAGAGGTGATGGCAGCATTTGGGGTGTTTGGGGTGTGTACTGTTTTTGGGTTGGGATTTATGCTCAATTTGCAACAGAGTGGAAAATTAGTGCAACATTTAGTAAATGGAGATAGATCAACCCATTGCACTCATGTTCTGGGACAATGCATATGTGACATTTGTCTTCTGGCCTACTGTGTGTATCTCAGAAGGCTTTCTGATTCAGTACCTTACCGACATTGGCCAGCATTGTCATGTGTTTTAACCCCTCACACAATGTCCTGACAATCGCTAGCTTCAGGATCTAATTGTAACATGCTTACCTGTCTAGGCTCCAGTAGTGTGATCCTCAGCCTCAGGAAGGCCATGCCAGGAGAAACGTGCTGCTAAACCATGCCCCGTGGTGACGCGTTAGCATCCTGAGTAACAGGATGCAATGCTCTTTCTCCCTACAGCAGGCGTGTGCTGGAGGAGACTAGCAGTAGGCTGATTGCTCAGCTGATCTATTCCTATGTGCTAGTGTTCTGACTATTGGAGCGCTGAGTTATGACCTATCAGGTTCTGATCCTGGGCCTCGGTGCTTTATTTTAAACTAGGCCTTTTGAGGCACAACACCTTAGTGGATACTTTTACGCTTATGGCGCATTCACAGGACCGTATGTATTTTTCAATCTGCAGAATGCAGATCCCAAAAAAATACGGTTGACATCAGTGTGACCTCCGTGTTGCATCCGCTTTTTTGTGGACCCATTGTAAATTTGCCTATTCTTGTCTGCAAACTGGACAAGAATAACACATGTTCTATCTTTTTTGTGGGACTGTGGAACAGACACACAGATGCGGACAGCACACAGCATGCTGTCTGCATTTTTGGTGGCCCCCTTGAAAGTAATAGGTCCTCATCCAATCTGCAAAAAGCATTTGTGTGAATGGGGCATTAGTGTGTACAGTTCCTTGAACAATAGAATGACAGAACAGTTGAACAATGTTCCGAGGCGTACTGGTCAAGTTGTACTGGGTATCATACTACTATTGCCTGAAACTTTTGTGCCACAAGAGGAGGCTACCCCCTACCACGCTGTGCCTCCTGACATTATATGTGGGGGCTGCACCAGTCATTTGTGTGTAATGCCTTTGCTTCTCCATAGGTGTTTGTAACCACTACATCATACTGATTTTCAGAATCACCAGGACTTGCCTAAGCGGGATGCCTATAACACGCACACCAATAACACTTGCAGATCAGAAGACAGGGGTCACTGTCCATAGTCTGAAACTCTGATCCTTCATTTTTAGAGAGTACCACTTAAACTTTATTAACAATACACAGAATAATTTGTCAGTTACTTGAGGGGTTGTCCCATTTGGGGCATTCATGGCATATCGATAGAATGAAGTAGGGTGGCCACTCATGTTCTTCCAAAATAAAGGAAGAACATGAGTGGCCACCCTACACTCACTGCTGTGAAACCTCTGAAAGTTCGCTATTAGCTAAGTGGGTATTGCATATCACACATAATTATAATAACTCTCATTTTACTGCTCCTGGGCATGAGGAAATGGCTCCTCCTGTGGGTTGACAGTCCAAGAACATCATTCTTGGAGTCACCTATCTACACAGGATTGGTGACACCATTGAAATCCACCAGCCTGCTCAATATGTGAGGGGCACATGCAGTGGTGTACATAGAGAAGTAAGGGCCCCATAGCAATCATCAAATCAGGCCCCCCACACAGGACAAAAGCATTTCTACCTAAACCCCTTTCGATGACCCTTGGGCCATTTTTTCTACTGCCTCATTTGCTAAAAGTAGTTTCTTTAGAGGGTAGAGTCCTGACCAAGTTTTCACCCCCAGTAGAAGAGGAGATGATCCCAACTGGTCCCCCTCTTGTCCTGGGCCCCATTGCAGTCGCATGGTCTGCTGCTATGGTAATAACACCCCTGGGCACATGGACTCTAATTATAATTTTTGCATTGTACATTGGTGGAAGCCAAATTGGAAAGTGCACTCCTGCCCATCTGTCCAAGGCTTTTAAATAGTCCATAGTGTAAATGGATCCTGCATTGTCCTGAATTGTGTAGGCATAGGCCCAGAAGAGATAAGTCTTTTGCCATTTGGTAGATGGGTCTGACACAATTTTGATCATAAATATGTGCAAAGAGCTTCTAACTTTCATGTACAGTAAGTATAGCAGTAATGCAATTGAGATCCACCGATGCTTCCATTGTTTGCAAGTGTCTTTGTGCAGGGAGGAGTGTGCTGCTACATTTAGTGTCTGTGATTATAATTGGCATAATATAATACAGTCTCAGCATTATAACGTCATCACAGTTAGTGTACCTGTCATTTTTTTTTTAACTTTCCAGTTTATTACAGCTAAGCATGTATATCTCAGGTAGTCTGTCAATGATTGTCAAAACATCTGTATTACCTCATAATTACAGCTTTCATTAATGTCCCCTGTCCTTTTCCACTGGTCCCTTAAAAGACCGTTGCTATAGCTGGTCTGTCTTCCCTTTAGTATAAACAGCAGACAGAGGGGCGGTCCTTCACATTGCATGCCTGCATTAGGCTCCAGAGTGAGGAGGTGTGTCTCTCAGTAATCCAATCTGATTGGCTGGCAGGAAGATGCTGGCTACAGCAAGTGTGTATGTGAAGTGAGGGAAGGCAGTTTTTACCTCAGAGAACTGGCAGAGGAGCCATCTAGAGAAGATCTTCATATTGTAGAGGTTAAAACAGCTGTAACTAAGGGAAAAACTTAAGGAAAACAATGGTATGTGAAGAAACGAAAGAGTGCTTTAAGCAAATTGTTGCAGTAGCAGTAACATATGCTAAAACTGATTTTTTGATGAAAACATGACAGTGACACTTTAAAGACACAGAATAAGTTTTCATCAGTACATTATAATCAGGCAGAACATTACAGGTGCTTTCTTACCTGATAAGGATTACTTGCCATGTAGTTTAATGTACTTCCTCCTCAACTTCCTTGAAAGCTTCTCATGTCCTCATATCTTTTCTTACAATAATATTCAGTTCATTTCCTTATTAGCATCTGGCCTCTCAGCATCATAGAGCTGAATGTATAATACATCATACTAGATGGCTACAAACACCTATGTCAGGTATGGATATAGTGTACCCCGAGAGGGAACCAAAAGGTCAAACACCCTTCAGCCAATTTGTGTATGGAGGACGGAACTACTGAAGTAATATCTGGTAATATATATTATGGGTGTGCTACGTAAGATGGAAGGAAATGACCTGTAGACAACTTAATGTTTTCAAGGTGGTGACAGAGGATGAACACTATTTACCCCTCTGAGCTCTTTGACATACTATTACATCAATTACTTTACTTTAAATCAGAGGATATGGAATTAACCTCTGACTTGAACTCCTATTCAGTAGAAACAATATTAACCTAACAATATCAGGTGGTGCAATTAACTACTAAAATATAATCTTTAATGTAGTTCAATGTTAAAATTGATACTAAATATAAAGCATAAAGACAACACAAATAGTACAGTGTAATATCAATACAACCTATCTTGATCCGTTGCCCAGATATAGAATTATCAGGCACTCTTTGTCAGTGCGGACCATATATAGGACAAATAATCAGAACAATCTTACCCATCCAGTCGCTGGTGAAGATCACTGATGGGTATAATAACTCCTCAGGACTCAGGGTTTGGTACAGGGTCAGATGATAACTGTAGGGTATCTGTGCAGAAAAAATGTGTATAGGGGAGTGGGTATCATCCCTACTCTATCCCTATAGGCTTCATAGGAAGAAACTGCACATGCCCTACCTATCTATACAAGGCCACCCTTGATGGTAGGGGACCCTGTCCGGATACCTGTCCCTGAGTATCGGGCCTAACCCTCAAGGTCAAGTAATAAGTGCCCACTCCCGACGCGGCACGTTTCTGTCAAAAAAGACTCTTCAGGGTAGTACAATCACATCAAAAAATTGCACTGTGTGCTATTGCAAAGATAAAGGCAAACCACAGTGCAACCATATAGGGTTAGTAACAAAAAGCCCCTTCCAATGGGAACGGGGTAATTATGCATAGGCAGTATAGCCAATGTATATAGTTCTGAGTAACGTAAACCGCCTGTTGTCCTGACGAAGTAAACGGAAAACCTAGCTGGACGTTAAACCTTAATAGGATCGCAGCTTCCCGTAAATTGAATAATATGGAGTTGCAAGCATTGGAGATAGGCCTATCATTTGTGCCCACACCATGCTTTAACAGATTTAACGCTACCAGAGATTTACATCTGTTTATTAGGAAATTACAATGGCATAAATATTTCAAGAATGTAGACCGACGAAAATGCCTTGAACTAGGGATCCCGGATGATTTGTTAAAGGATGTGAGACTGCTATATAATTTAGGAATGGAGCAGCCGGATGGCCATGGCCCTTTCACTGACCTGAAATGTAAAAGTAAATTGATGCCTCCTAACACCAGTGAGGTATCTTGTATTGAGGTATTCCTAGATAAAGTCTCCCATGATCTGGCTAATTTAAAACAATCGGGGTCCTCTTCTAATTGTTCCAAGGATATGACCGCTGTTGTTGCCCTCCTGTCCCGGGACACTAACATTGTGATCAAGCCCTCGGATAAGGGGGGCAACACGGTGCTCATGGATACATCTCAGTATATTGAAATGTGCTTAACTCTCCTAAAGGATAAAAATACTTATGAAGTATTATCTCAGGATCCATCTCCCCTATATAAACAGGAACTTAGGGGTATTTTGGATGAAGCTAAGTTAAACTTGGTTATTTCTCAAGAGGAGTATGACTTTCTCCTCCCTCCTTTTCCTCAGATGTCTACCTTTTATTGCCTACCCAAGGTGCATAAGGGGACTTCTCCCCTTAAAGGTAGACCGATTGTTTCAGGGGTGGGGATGTCAAAATGTTGGAATTTACATTGACCGGATTCTCACTCCGTTTGTGACTGCTCTCCCTTCATATACTCGGGATACCACAGACCTGTTAAAGAGACTTGAAGGTCTTCAATTGGAGGATGACTACATTTTATGTAGTATTGATGTTGAAGCACTATATTCTTCAATTCCCCATGATTTAGGATTAATGGCAGTCAGTTACTTCCTACAATCGCGAGGATGTCAACACCGTGCCCACAGTCGTTTTGTCCTCCGCATTCTGGAATTCGTCCTCACCAGGAACATCTTCACCTTCAACAATAGACTCTACCACCAGCTCAGGGGCACTGCGATGGGGAGCCCATGTGCCCCATCGTATGCAAATTTGTTCCTGGGCTGGTGGGAAGAGTCGCAGGTGTTCGGTGATGAGATGACGGAGGACACACTGTCTATTGGACTGTGGGCACGGTACATTGACGACATTTTCATTCTGAGGAAGGGGAGCCACGTGTCATTCTTGTCTTTTGTGTCACAACTGAACATTAATAAGATTGGCATGAAGTTTACCTGTGAATATGACTCTTCGTCCTTACCTTTCTTGGATGTTCGTATTACCAGGAATGGTGGGGGTGAATTGGAAACCACTATTTTTAGGAAACCAAATGCGACAAATTCCCTTCTCAGATGGGAGAGTAGTCATCCTCTACCTCTTAAGAAGGGTATTCCGAGGGGTCAATACCTCAGGCTGCGGAGGAACTGCAGCCGAAAACGAGACTTCATTTCCCAGGCCTCTGAGTTAAGACACAGGTTTCGACAGAGAGGATATCCAGATGAGGTGTTGAAACCAGCCTATCAAGGGGCCCTCGCTAGAACACGTTCCTCACTGTTGACACCAAAAGAAGTTTTAGAACCAAACTCCAGACTTGATGTCAACTAAAACGTTTTGCAGCAATGTCACCGGTAAGGTTTACTCCATCTGACATTTCATTAATTGCCAATCACGGGGGGTGATATACAGGTTGGAATGTGAATGCAAGATGGAGTATATCGGGAAGACATCTCGTGAATTTCGGAGAAGGGTGGGTGAACATCTGGGTGACATACGCCGTCAAAAGGATACACCTGTATCCAGACATGTTCAGCAGATGCATAATGGACGGGCTAAGTTGACCTTTACGGGGATAGATCTTGTTAAACCACCCAATCGAGGTGGTGATTGGGATCGCCTGCTTCTACAAAGGGAGGCAAGATGGATCTATTATCTCAAAACCACCTCCCCTTCTGGTCTAAATGAACGCCTTAACTTTAGCTGTTTCCTTTAGTGGAGTTAGGGTAACCGTCTGACCACTCTTGGGGTTGTAATATCAGCCCCTTAAAATAAGGGGAATGGGGCCTCGTCAGTGATCTGAGAAATGAGTACAGGCAGTTTGATATTTTTATGTTTCTGCCCCTGATTGTACCTGAATTTCCTCTACAATTTGGCTCCTCCTCCATTGATTACCGTTCAAATTTATATCAATCATTTCAGCTGACATCTGGATGCTCAATGGCCGTTGGTTGCTGTATGACTGTGAATGTATTATATATGCTATCGGCATGCCCGTCTGTGGATTTGGGGCCTGCTGAGAATACTTGCGATTAGCCCATTGTGGGTTGTTACTAAGGACGCCACTGACAGTGACGTCAGTCTATCCTGGCGGTGATATCTAAGCGTCTAATCTCCAGGCAACGAGACTCCGCCTCCCAATAGCTGACGTTAGCATTGCTCCGATCATGTGATTCATCACGTGACCTGGGCGTGCTGACACGATGAGAGGCGGGTCGTGAAGGAGAAAGCGCGGGCACACCGCTTCTTATAAAGACGCCACTGGTGAGTTTACATTGTTGCTATTACGCCTCCATTTCTCCTTGCACTCAGGGAAATGCCATCTGATGTTCCTGAAGTTCGGGACCTGCGATCCTATTAAGGTTTAACGTCCAGCTAGGTTTTCCGTTTACTTCGTCAGGACAACAGGCGGTTTACGTTACTCAGAACTATATACATTGGCTATACTGCCTATGCATAATTACCCCGTTCCCATTGGAAGGGGCTTTTTGTTACTGACCCTATATGGTTGCACTGTGGTTTGCTTTTATCTTTGCAATAGCACACAGTGCAATTTTTTGACGTGATTGTACTCCCCTGAAGAGTCTTTTTTGACAGAAACGTGCCGCGTCGGGAGTGGGCACTTATTACTTGACCTTGAGGGCTAGGCCCGATACTCAGGGACAGGTATCCGGACAGGGTCCCCTACCATCAAGGGTGGCCTTGTATAGATAGGTAGGGCATGTGCAGTTTCTTCCTATCAAGCCTATAGGGATAGAGTAGGGATGATACCCACTCCCCTATACACATTTTTTCTGCACAGATATCCTACAGATATCATCTGACCCTGTACCAAACCCTGAGTCCTGAGGAGTTATCATACCCATCAGTGATCTTCACCAGCGACTGGATGGGTAAGATTGTTCTGATTATTTGTCCTATATATGGTCCACACTGACAAAGAGTGCCTGATAATTCTATATCTGGGCAACGGATCAAGATAGGTTGTATTGATATTACACTGTACTATTTGTGTTGTCTTTATGCTTTATATTTAGTATCATTTTAACATTTAACTACATAAAAGATTATATTTTAATAGTTAATTGCACCACCTGACATTGTTAGGTTAATATTGTTTATACTATTACATCACAAAACGTAGAAGGTTAATGCTTTGTGTCGTAATTTGTCGTAATAGTACTGGGCTCAGGAGCTTGTGCAACAGGGCGCAGGGGTGGTGGGGAGGATAAGAGTAGCCACGATGACAGCTCTGGCTCCGTTGCTCCCTGGGCTATGCATTGAGGGGCACAACCCTTCTTGCCCTAAGTCACGCTCTGGTCGTGGGGTCTTCTGTCTGGTGGTGATGGAGGTGCCCTTTGTGTTAGTGAGTTTTGGGGGTGCAAGCCAGAGGTTCCTCGAATGAGTGTTGGGAGGCAATAAGGAGACAGGTTGTAGTGCAACAAGTTGACTCTACTGCAGCAGTTAGCAAATATTTCACACAGACAATGAATACATTAAATTTAATCTTTACAGTTTCCTCACCCTGTATTGTAACAGCGGCTGCTGTGCGCCGCTGTTCCCCTGCTTACCACCGCGGACCTGGGCGCCGTGTTCAGCGGTGATCAGCTGCCTGTGCTTCCTGTTCACCGCTGCAGTCCTGAGCACTGTCTGTGTAAGTACTGTTGCTCTGGGATCCACTCCAGAGTTTCTGTTCAGCCCTTGCTACAACATGCTTGCTGCTTATTCCTTGCATCACTCCCCTTGGGGCCGGTGCATGTTGGATCATTTGTGTTGGATCATGTGAAGTACTCCCTGGTCCGCCTGGACCGGCTGCCTCGTGTGCCTATCCTCCTCAGGAGGTAGCAATCTGGTGTTCCCCTCAGAAAGTCTATCCCCACCATCAGGGGTATTGTGAAGATTGTGGGGTTCACTTAGACAACACCCTTAGAGGAGGTAGGACACGAGGCACAGTGGGTCCACACCAGCTGGTTTGTGACATGTATATGGAGAGCAGCGGGCACAGTAGAAGTTTCCTTTTAGTCTCCTTCTATATAGTCTGCAAAATTAATGTTAAATCAACCAAGGGATGCAATTAGTCTCGCTCACTCCCACTATATTGGTATCTCTGTGGTAGCCTTGGCAGAGTACAGTTTGTCAACAGATGGCCAGTCTGTTCTTTTGGTATGATGGGGAACTTGAAGCTGATTACTTCCACCAACATGCAGTAAAGTTCAAAAGGGGCTGTGTTACTTATTATACCACTGCACAACTGATCAGTCAAATCTATCATCTTAAAGATCTACACTTTACTACATTAACCTTCCTGGACATTACTTACTGGGAGAAACTGGCCCAAAAGAGCTATATAATAATTTAATACCACAGACCTGAGGGTACTTATATTGTGTTCTTTAATTTCTGTATTTTATATGTTTTATACGTAATTATTAAACTATTTATGTATCAGGTTATCCAGCACCACCCTGTTCCACCCCTCCTGGTAGAGTGGGCATGGGGAAATCTACAGTAGATAGTCAGTCTAAGGAAGTTCTAGGAGAAGAGGGGTAAAAAACATGGCTTGTTCTATGGGGGAGTTGGAAAGCAGCTTGTAGAGCACCAACTCCATGAACCGTATCAAAGTTC
The DNA here is from genome assembly GCA_900303285.1 of Rhinella marina. Classification (NCBI taxonomy): domain Eukaryota; kingdom Metazoa; phylum Chordata; class Amphibia; order Anura; family Bufonidae; genus Rhinella; species Rhinella marina. The sequence continues at coordinate 299,184 of ONZH01005211.1, forward strand.
AGGATCTAAATATCCCCCATTCTGCCAGGATGACAGTTCATTACAGCCTCAAATAAAGCCTTAAGATTCCAGACAGCAGAGTGATCAGCAAGATGAAGCTCTAAAGGTGAAGGACAACAACCAAGCCACTCATCACCAAACATCCACTAGGCCAGAATGATCTAAGTGCAGAACTGCAACCATCCAACCTGCCACCATACTTTCTTACCTGGTGCCAGAGAAGAATTGCAGAAAAGCCTGCTGCTACTGTATGTATTTCAAGTTCTATGTTGTGCTTAATAAAAAGAACTTTGTTACGTTCAACTGTGGCCTCATTCTTCAGTACTTTACTTTCACTGCAATGGACCCCCAGGGAGCGATGGGCTGAGGAAGTACACCGTGATGCTACAACACTCTATCAGGGCCACTACCACTCCCATCCTCTGCACCGGTTCCCACAGGGGCTTGCTGCAACACTAGCCCACTGGATCTCAGTTCTTTCTGGATAGAAAGCCGGTCTTGCATTTCTCATGGTGCACAAGGCTGCCATTGTAAGGTATGCTGACTGTGCCTGTCTTATGGTAGGCTCGTATCCTTTGTGTTATTGTCCGTTTATTCTATGTTATAGATCATAATTTATTATTACTCATAGGTAGTGTAGAGGCTATAGGGAGAAGCTATTGATAATAGGTAGGATAGCAGATATATAAAAAAGTTATTGATGATAGGTAAAAGCAATCGCTATAAAAAGGAATTATGGATGATTTGTAATATAATATTGACAGGGACAAGCTATTGATAATGAGTGGGAGAAGATTATAAAAGGATAGAATGGTTAACAAAACAAATGTATATATAGAAAAATGATTAAGATTTATTAAAGGGTAAAAGAACCAAATAATAAGTGAAAGAGTTAATACTGGAAAAGGGGGGGTTAAACAGACTAGCATTGATCATTAGCATAATATAGCCTAACCAATGGGATTTTAGGAATTTTAGGAACCAGTCATTTATTAGGTAATTTAGTTAATTGTTACAAAGTAACTCTTGGAATTTTAATAAACAGAGGTGCGTCTTAGGCTACTTTCACACTAGCAGCGCTCCGGCCCCACACATGTTACCACACACATTGGAACAAGACATACAGACATACAGACATACATACACACATACATACTTACTTACATACATACTCACATACTCCAGGGACGCCGGCAGAACGTCTTCACGCGCCTCCTGCGCGCAGTGATGACAATTCCCCACAGCGCCCTCTGCTGGGCGCAGTGGGGAAACGTCATAGCTGCGCGCAGGAGGCGCGTGAAGACCTGCTGCCGGCGTCCCTGGAGTATGTGAGTATGTATGTGTTTATGTCTGTATGTATGTCTGTCTGTATGTCTGTATGTATGTACCTATCTCTGTAGCCGGATCCGGAATGACCCCCCATTGCAAATCAATGGAGGACAGATCCGGATTACTGGTGTGTCCACACCAAACGGATCCGTCCCCATTGACTTGCATTGGGGGTCATTCCGGATCCGTCTTGGTGCGGACGCCTGGACCGGAGAGAAAACCGCAGCATGCTGCGGTTTGTTCTCCGGTCTGAAGACGGAACGGAATGCTTTCAGGAGCCTCCGTTGTCTTCAGTTCAGTTTTGTCCCCATTGACAATGAATGGGGACAAAACTGAAGCGTTTTTTTCCGGTATTGAGCCCCTATGACGGAACTCAATATCGGAATTTAAAAACGCTAGTGTGAAAGTAGCCTTATAGGGCGAAAATGCAGTAATTTATAATTGGGTCATTAAAGTTTTATTAGGAACTGGTTAAACACACCTTTTTTCAGCTAGATCATGTCAGATAGGTGCTCATACACAACATGACTCAATTTGTATTTAAGGTCAAGGCATTGGGAGCCAAGTCCAGGGGTGGGGCACCTACAGATATGAGCGTAACAATGTGCTGAGACAGCAACGTTAACCTCATGATATAATTATATATTGCCTCAAATATTTACCTTAGATTAGTCAGGTGGGCACCATGTAAATATGTGGCCTGATAGCAAAATCTGTATGGAGACCTCACACTGCAATAACTACTACCATGTTTTATCATTACTGATGCTCATAACATTTCAATATAAAATATAAATAACATTACATTACATAAAACAATTGCAGAAAACTCCCAGGTCTGGGGAGCTACAGCCCACAATAAAAGGAGATGGTTTGGTGCCAGTGAGTGGAGTATGAATGAGTTGCATGCAGAGACTGAAGGCTGTGGAGGTGATGGACCATAGGTTGGAGATCATGGCACAGGCCTGTGCAGAGCTGAGAAAGAGATGTCTAGCAGAGAGTAAGCTGCTTTGGTAAGCATGGCCTGGAGCATGGATGTTGGAGTGGATGGTGGGCTTTCAAGTAACCAGTTGTGGTTAGGATAGCTGAATGTAGGAGGGATCGATAGTGTTCCGTGTTAGCCTCCACCTAGAGTAAGTGGGACAACCAAAGTGCATCGTCAAGTGTTTAGCTTTTGTATACTTCACAGGGGTTGTGGAAATGGTGAGGGAACCAATGTTGAGGATGGGCAGTTCTCTGCTCAAACAAGGGGAAGGGTATAGTTAGGATAGGGTTAGTGCTGGCGAAATAGCTACAGTGAGGTCTGGTTCCTCTGTAGGCCTGAGAGGTAGTCTTGTAGTAGAGTTCTGAACAGTAGTAGACAGTGGCAGGGCATAGCAGGAGATTTTAAGTGTTGAGGCCCTGGGATGTGGAGAGACAGAACTCTTTGGGTACACGGGACTGTGACTTGGAGACAAAGCCCTTGAATGGAGGACCAGGAAGAGTGAGAGATTGTTTTCGGATATATGATGGATGTTGAGAGCTTGCTATGACACTGTAACATTGTCTAGGTTCTGTGGAAAAATAAAGATCTGGCAAACGCAGTTATCCAAATTTTCAGAGTCGTATTCCTTTCTTTATTTCACAACATTAAGAAATTGTACCACATCACGTGAAACCATCAAGATTATTGTGCCTCATTCGAGTATTGCAACCACTAACCATGACGACAGTAACCAAGATGCTTTTTGTGCTGCTGTTTTTTCAGTTGTGTTCAGTAAAGTTGAATTGTTTAAATACAATTTGGTTTGTGATTGTCCTTTTTTAAAGGGAAACCTCACAATGAAAGGGATATACCCTGTATTATAGGATAATTTAGAGCCAACAGCTGCTAGCTGAACCATAGTCCCTCTGACTAGCTGTGGAGATTATCATGGAGAACTAGCCATGAAGGCCAAACATTGTATGTATAACCCCCCCCCAGGTATAATCAAAATGGACCAAAGTTAATCCAGGCCGGGGGTCTACACATTCCTCGGCCTCTCTGTAACTAGATTGCGGGCAATAAATGCTAGCCTGACTCCAAGGTCAACGGGGTCACATCTGGTTGGGCCAGCACAGATTCAAGAGTGATTTTCAGGAATTTCCCCGATCTGTTTTCTTTTAATTTTCGTCAAGTTATTAATGAACATTTGGTCATAAACCAGCTTGTAAAGCATGCCAGTCAAGTGTCATAAAGATCATCCTCAAAAGTCTTCCTGACAACACCCAAAAGTCCAGACCCCTTTTCTAATTAACGGAAATTGATGAATGTTCTGAGATAGTGTCATCTCAGTTTACAGAAGGGAGGGGGGACGAGGGATTTGAAGGAGCTAAAATATGGAGCTCTGGGCCTGGCAGGTTGTCACTTCTAGGGAGTCATCAACTAGATGAGGGTGGTCATTCTGCAATTCTGGCAGCTCCCAGCCAACAAAGCTTTCCACGTCCAGCACGTAAGACAGTTCTGTTTGTTTCTCCTTTTTATTTTATCAAACTGTTATATTTTTGCATTGTATATATCTGTGTCTGTTATTTCATGTCATCTTCTTATAACCATTCATTGTACGCACTGTCTATTTTTGTTGATATTAAACTTTCCATTTAATAAGAGCCGCCCTGCTGTTCTAAACGAACTTCATTTCCTTAGGAAGAGGCGTTACCTCAAGTACTAACGTAATCTGTAAGTAACAGAGTATACAGGCACATGTACATTGATCTGAGATAAGTAAGCAATAGGTCCTCGTCAACCTGATAAGACGAGTGGTGGCAGCGTGAACTAGCAGGTAATTGGTGCCAGGAGGCCAGACAGAGAGAAGTCCAGAGGGACACAGTCGGCTCCTCTCACCAATCTGGGTCCATGATCCTGACACTAGCCATCATGCAAAACCTCAGGGACTATAGATGAGGTATCAGATGATGGATAATCCCTAAAAGAGGCTATCCCAAGATCTAAATGTATCCCTTATCCATCAGAGTAAATCTTCTGAGCTGCACAAGAGGTAGTCGCACTTCGCTCAATTACCGTATACATGCTACAAATAGGTTCCAAAGTATGGGATTTGTGCCCTCTAGGGATGTTTCCAAGTATTACACTCTCATTTCATTTCTGAATTAGGAAACAGAAGGCAGCATTGTGACATCTATACTTACATTATATGACTCATCTAACAAATCAAACTCTGGACCTGATGATGGAACATAATGGCCACAGCAATCCCCTTATTAAGTATTTTAAAGGTCTTGTGTAGCCTTTACTAGGTATAGGCCATCACTTCCTCTGCGTCTGGAGGAAAGAAGGTTTGTACACAAACATAGAAGAGGATTCTTTACGGTAAGAGCAGTGAGACTATGGAACTCTCTGCCTGAGGAGGTGGTGATGGTAAGTTCACTAAAAGAGTTCAAGAGGGGCCTGGATGTATGTTTGGAGGGTAATAATATTACATGTTATAGTTACTAGAGAGGGGTCATTGATCCAGGGAGTTATTCTGATGCCTGATTGGAGTCGGGAAGGAATTTTTTTCCCTAAAGTGGGGAAAATTGGTTTCTACCTCACAGGGGTTTTTTTGCCTTCCTCTGGATCAACTTGTAGGAAAACAGGCCGAACTGGATGGACAGATGTCTTTTTTCGGCCTTATAAACTATGTTACTATGTTACTATGTTACTAGCTGATCACTTGGGGGTCGCACATCCTGCACCCCCACCTACCAACTGTTGTCGTGTCAATCCGTCACCCAGATGTCAGCTCTGGAAAAAGATGGCACAGTCAACCTGATAGTGGAGGATTCAATGGGAGAAGAGCTGTAGTAACAAGCTCCCTCCACTACACAGGTGATGGGGCTATGTGCATCCAGCAACAGAACTACACCTGAACAGCTGATCGCCAGGGTGTCGGGTGTCAGAATTCCCCCGAGCAGCTAGTGATGGCCTATCCTGAGGATATACTGGAAAATCCCTTTAACGTGCAAATATATTAACCTCCTAACAGTCATATTAAAATTGGAAAAACACTCACAAAAATGTCACTTTTTTGTATTGTACATTTTTAATATGTGTTTACAGTAAATCTTGTTGCCGCACAATTCAAGGGACACTATTGAATTGAGAACATCATTAATTTTAGTCTTAAAATAATATTTTCCCCCTTTGTATTCCAGCAGTCATAAAGTTATTTTTTTATTTTGCAGGATTAGTTGTAATTTTTTTTAGGAACCATTTTGTGGTATATATTGTGTAGTAAATAACTTTTATTATTTTATTTTTTGGGGGACGGATAAAAGAAACAGCAATTTTAACATTATTTTGTGGAATTTATTTATGGCATTCACTGTGTGGAATAAATAACATAGCTTTATTATGTGGGTCACTACACTGATGGTAATACCACGTTTCTATATATTTTTCCTATTTTTCCTTTCCTCCTGCAGCCTGTCAGCTCTGCAACTGCTCCCCCTCCTCCTCCAGGCATCCCAAGCTTTCAAACAATACCAGGATGACAATAGCTTCAGTACATGGGAAGATATCGCTGTTAGAAATTGGGATGTAGTGAATGCAGCTAAAAGTGAACGTAAAAGCAGGTTTTACCACAATTATTTCCAACTCGATTTCAAGCAGTGATATCTCCTGCTTATCTTGGGCTAATGCTTTCTTGTTTGAAAGCATGGAATGCCAGCTTTCAAAAAAGACCCATGCCCATGCTTCTAGCTGCTACCAATCAGGGGATATCAGCAGCTAAATCAGCTTCGCCCTTTTCCACTTCTGCCCGAGCCCAACTCGGGCAGAACAGTTAGGTGGTTAATTTGTAAGCAATATTAATAAGAGATTGTACATAAACATCATGAAGATTATATAAAACAAGAAAGACTGTCATATAGGAGGTCTTGGATAACCCTTAAGCAGTACCAAAAAAATACCTGTCCCCCTAGTGACACCATATTTTCTCTCAGACTTTTAGACTTTTAGAGCTCCATGGAGACTTTCAGACAGGTGACGGTGGCTGAAAGCCACTGTGATATAGACCTCTTTCACACAAGTGTGTTCAGTCTGACCAAACACCTCTCCTCTGACCCGAACTCACGGTATCATAATGATTTAATAATCTGGTCAGTACAGTACAGAGGACCTGCAGTCAAGCAGGAACTCACAGCACCATAAATCATTACCATGCTGTGAGTTCAGGTCAGAGAAACAGTGTTCGGTCCAGCTATCACATGGAGCATATTTCCCGGACCGAATAAGCTCATGTGAAAAAGGCTAAAGTCAAGCAATCTTACAGTTGTCGAGACTTTTTCCCTTTGGTGGACATGCTGGGGCATGATGCTTGTGGTAAGCCACAATTTTACCCTAAAGCCATGAAACTTTAGCATTAAAAAACACATAAAAAGGCATTATTGAAGCATAGTTACAAATGGGTTAAGTCCTGCACCATAGGAATGTGAATGTGGTCTACAGGGACCAGCGACGTTAGGAGTGTATAAGTGACATGACAGGTGCATGTACATACAAACTTTATGCAATTGTCACACTGAGTGAATTGTCATCACATAACGCATTTCTGTTATCCTGTATTTTTAACCCTCTGCACTTGCTGCACCAGCTTGGAGCCTAATATTTTGCTGTAACTCTTGCAGTCCATGATCCTCCTCTGTTACTCCCCTTCTAAAGTCACAGTAGCTGAGTGGAACGTGCACAAGTTTTGGCTGCTCTGCTGCGTCTATTTCTGTCGGCGAAGATCATCTGTGTGCGCCCTTGTCAGATGACCCAGAAAGGACGAGTGAAGCACAGAGCAGCACAGCAGTCGGCAACATGAGGAATTATTTGGTAGGTGGAATACTTATATCAATCTGTGAAATGTTACTATAAGATTACTGCTAACATGCATAGTACCACCTGCAGAGTATCAGACTTTCAGACTGTACATAATGTGAGCTGTAAGGAAGGGGAATGGACTGACGACAGCTCAGGGTGCCATAAATTCTCACTTCACATAGCCCTAATAATCAAGGGGAATGAATTAGAGTTTAGAGATTTGCTGTTTGTGGTCAGAGCTGCAGTATAGTGAGGGAAATCGGGTAGTCCCCAGGAGAATCCGCCACCTTGAGGATCTAGAGGGTCACCACCACCCTTCTTACCAGTTCATCTAATCAGCTCCAGCAAGCATTTTCTAGTAATGGCCCTGACATTTTCAGGACCTCCACCTTTAAGGAAATGTGTGTCTCCTGATACTTTAAGGTTTAGGCCATGCACCGCAGCCATACCATCTTGGGGAGATGTTCTCTGTGCAGCCAAGTACCACATGGGCACAGATGCCGCAGCAGGAACATATTAATTTATTAGAACCAAATTTTTAATTCAGCATTCATAGTTAATGGTATTTGTCCAGCCGCCTCTTAGCATGTTTGCCGTGCTGCAGGACCTCCGGGGCCGGGTCCATGGGCAGATTGGCCATACATCTTACAGGGAAATTTCTTGGTGGGCCAATGCCTCCTCACGGCCAGCCAGTGGAAGTTTTTGGGGATGTGTTTTGTGCTGCTGGCAGTATTTTGTGATGGACTGTGGTCTTTGACTCTGTTGGGGTGGTATAATGTGCCACTATATGGTATTCCTGGCCCTGCCTTCCATCAACCCAACTACAAAACTGGGCCACTTTTAGTATTTTTTCCAGTATGTTTTGCCACTTCAAGGTTCCATTCCTCCATGGCTGGGCTGGACTTCCGGCAGCACACATGTGCAAGCATTATTACGGAACAGCCTGCAGGACAAACCTAATGCTAGTGTGAAATCACCTAGGGTTCAGAAAAAATGCTGCAGTTACTGATAATGCAACCGTCTGCATCCGTTAGGAATGGATCCAGTTGTATTATCTTTAACATTGCCAAGATGGATCCGTCATTAACTCCATTGAAAGTCAATGGGGGACAGATCCGTTTTCTATTGTGTCAGAAAAAACAGATCAGTCCCCATTGACTTGCATTAGGGGTCATGACTGATCCTTCTTGCGCCACATCCCAGGACGGAAAGCAAACTACAACATGTTGCGGCTTGCTCTCTGGTCTGGGAACGCAACTAAATTCTGTTCAGTTCAGTTTTGTCCCCATTGACAATGAATGGGAACAAAACTAAAGCGTTTTTTCTGGTATTGAGCCCCCATGACAGAACTCAATACTGGAAAACTTAAATGCTAGTGTGAAAGTAGCCTTATTCAAATTAAAACTATCAAACCCTGTTGGGCCTAGAGATATTATAGTATTTGATTATTTGAACCCACACAGTGTCCCCATGACAAAACAGCACCTGAAATAAATCAGATAGGGAGATGATGTCATCAACATCTCTCAGTAGTACAGCCTCAGGCTTTGGGCCTGCAATCTCAAGTGATCAGATCCCGGGATATAAGTAAGATAGTAAATGTATTACCGTGGATTCTGAGATCCGGGAATAAAATAGGCTTAACAAGGCTTAGGTGCATAAAAAGTTCATGATACAAAATATATATATGCATACACAGTCAGGCAAGGCCTTTTTCACACATCAGTTATTTGATCAGTTATTTACTTCAGCTATTGTGTGCCAAAACCAGGTGCGGCTGTAAACACAGAACAGGTGCAGATCTTTTCATTATACATGATCTCTGAGTAGGCTTCACTCCTGGTTTTGGCTCACAAAAACTGATGGAAATAAGTGATCAAATCACTGATGTGTGAACTGGGCCTAAGTAAGTCACCTTATGCTGTGAACAAATTAGCAAGCTCCCCATCAATCAGTTCTCAACATGGCTTTTGGCCAACGCCCATATGATACATAGAGAGGTTATAGTCACAGAGCTTGATCTTACACTGATAATGTCTTCAATGGAGCTGGAGCTTTTTGTTACATGCCTAGATGTTTTCGAGTTTCCTAGCTCCCCCTAAAGGTCTTGAGTGCGCAGTGCTACCTGATACCACTAACCAACTACAGTACAAGCAATAAATGAAAAAAACTACTAAAATAAACCTTTCCACACAGTAAGAAACACTTTCCACATGTTGAATGCCTTTTACAGATTTTGGGGCAGAGGATCTCAAGAGCCTTCTCCACATCTGGTCGTGTACAGATGCAAAACCGCGTTGCAGAGAAACAGAAAATATTTCAGGTATTGCTACTCTAAGTAACTCAGTTCTTTTCTGGTATTATACAACAAGAAGTCATCGTTTAGTAAGGATAAGAACAGTTTGTCTAGATGCAGCCAAAACTCAGCCCACGTGGCCAATGGGTGCACAATTTTGAAAGTAATGCCTCAGTTTCACCCACAAAATCAAGTGGACATTTGTGCAGCATCCAGACCATTTGTTCTTACCCTTAATCATGGACGATTTTATTTGATCTCATCTGAGAGTAGTCTGTAGGTCCTACTCTTCCCTGAATAAACAGAGATGATGTGACCATATAAACAGAGATAATGCCATCAAGAAGACAGAGATGATGATGCCAAGTAGACAGAGATGATGCCACCAAGGAGACAGACATGATTCCACAAAGCAGACAAAGATGATGCTACCAAGTAGACAGAGGCAATACCACCATGTAAACAGAGTTGGTGTCACCAAGTTTACAGATAAGATGACACTAAGTAGACAGACATAATGCCACCAAGTAGACAAAGATGATGCCACCATCTACACAGAGACAATACCAACATGTAGACAGGAATGATGGCACCCTATAGACAGAGACAATATCACCATATAGATAGAGTCAATGTCACCAAGCAGACAGAGATGATTCCGCCATGTAGACAGAGGCAATACCACCATGTAGTCTGAGACAATACCACTATGTAGACTGAGTTAATGTGACCAAGTTGAAAGACAAGATGACACTCAGTAGAAAGAAATTACATCAACAAGTAGGCAAAGCCTTTGCCACCAAATAGTCAGAAGGTTTCACAAAGTAGATAGAGATCATGCCACCAAGTTGTCGTTTGATTGATCTGTTCTATATATTTCCATTTCACGATGTATAATGACTGACTGCTTTATGTTTTCTAGGCTGACAATGACTTACCAGTTCATCTGAAAGGAGGTTCAGGAGATCTCATTCTCTACCGAATTACAATGGGCATCACGATTGCAGGTAGACAACAGTCACAAAATACAACTTTGCTGCAGGGGAACCACCAGGCCACTACCTCTTGGAGTAGTCTCTGTTCAAGTGACTTCTGACCCATGGGGTCAAAAGACACTGGTGCACAGCACTGAGGGATCAGGCAAAACCGTAGTCAGGGACAGACTGAGGTCAGGTAAAGTACTTACAATCCGATAAACAGTCTGTAGTCAGGACGAGCAGCTCAGGGTCAGTAAGGAGATCAGGCAGAGGTCAGGTCAGAAAAGGTCAAGTCTGGGAAATGGGCGAAAGTTGGTACACAGGCAGACAAACATATAACATCACATCTTAGCAGGACATTAGCAGACTAGAGTCTATTTCTCAGGCAACTCTTTAAATTCAAAGGTGCCCTGAAGCGGTTGTGTCATGGATATCACTAGAAGTCAGATAGAGGTGAGACCTCGCACCTATCTCAAGAACGGACTTCCTAAAGTGAAGGAGAGTGTACCGTACATCCGCAGCATGCTCTTCATTCATTTCTATGGAAGTTCCCAATATAGCTGAAAGAGTGCGACCAGCTATTTTTGGAAGTCCCATCCAAATTAATGGAGGGTGCACCACACAAGCACGGCCTCCGATCAATTCACTTCTATGGGACTGCCAGAGATAACCAAGCCAGTGCTCAGCTATTTTCAACAGTCCTGTAGAAATGAATGGAGGGCAGCTCATGCACAGCTGCTCTTCGCTCACTTCAGGGGTCCCTTTCAGTAGCTAGGTTTGGGTCCCTGTGGTGGGATCCACACCTATCTGATATTGATGGAATAGCCTAGCGATATGCCACCTATGTCTAAGATTAGAAAACCGCCTTAAGCACCCTTAGTCCTCCGAGCCAGCCATAGGCTGGTGAAGATTAGGCTGGGTGAGTGCTAGACCTTCAAGAGCAAGTGGGGCATGGGCAAGAGAGGCCTGGTCGGCAAGTAGCGGGCCGCAGCCTGCGTGGAGGGACAGAGCTACTCTGGTGGCCAGACTTGCCAGTGAAGATGGGAGAAATAGAGGAGTCAGTGCCTCTGGGGATCGGAGGGCTGTAGTGGGTGAGCTGAGTTTGGGAAGCTTCACTTATTCTTTTCCATGAGGCTGCAAAGAGCCCTATGCTCAGCCCCATCCATTGCCTTTGGGAAGAAGTGGTACACAGTTTTTAGCCAGGTCCTCTCATCCAACATCAGTGTCTTACCTCACAAATGTTCTCATGGCTGAATCAAGACAAATTCCCTCCAAAATCATGTACAAAGGCTTCTCATAGGAACATATTTACTAACTTTGTAGTAGGCCCTGCCCCTTGGGTTGTCTTGTTGCTCCAGCATCAGCCCCACCTGCCGATGGGTGTGATTGCCACCGTGTAGCCATAGATTATCCATGACATGAGTGCGGAGCTGAGAATACACAGTATATTATATCTGATGGTTGGAGGAAGCCATTAATGACGTTCTTTTTACAGGGAGCCTCCTGGCCTTCAGCAATATTATCATGGCATCCTTTCCCCATAAGAAGTGACGAGAACCTCAGCAACATCAGCTTGATAAGGAATGATGTTCCATTAAAAGCCTTGTTGTGCTTGCCATTTGTCTCTGTCGTCTGTCTTGGGCAATTTCTTGTCTACAGTAGTTTACGAAAGGATATTGTATCCTGACACAATTTTTTTTACCACAGTTTCTAATGATTCTAACATAAAATACAAGGATCTCTGAAGTTACACCTTCACGACCATGGTGGGGTCTATCACTACTTTACATTAGAGAGGTGGCAAGTTCCCTTTAAGGGGAGTCTACCTCCAAAAAGGGAGAGGTTCTTGTTTCAGAAACTCGTCTGTCAAAGGCAAAATGGATGTCTATGAGTACCCCTATACTGTATATTGTGATGTAAGATGAAAGGAATACCATGGCTACCGTTTGAGGGCATCACCACTTTACTTTTCAATAGAAAAAATACCACACAGTCTTTACAAACTTGGTACATTGACAACTGTGATGCCATAAAAGTATAGGCACCTTCTGCCCACACCTAACTGAATCACATGCATACACAAGGCACAAGCAATAAGGTATACAGTTCACGTAGAACCATTGTGGTGGGCCTCGGCATCAGGAATGAGCTCAGGGTGAAGGTCCGGCGATGAAGACAATGCAAAGGGAACAAAAAGTAGAGATCTCTGGAACAACCTCAGGATAGATTAAAGGACGTCCAGGCCATGAGACACAATCCGTGGTACGGTTCCTCTATCTCTCTTCCTAAAAGAAGATGAGGGTCACTCAGGTTAACAAAAAAAGCTCACCTACACATTAGATGTGGCTATGCCTCTGGAGGACTGAATATTTCCATACATCTCAGTGGGCATCCTGCAAATCGCCCACCAGTTCCTACAGTGGGACCCTCAATGATTAACCTGACACTTGAGGAACCTGTAGTCTAAAATGGTAATTTTTTGCTTGAGAAAATAGAAATCTGTGCAAGGACCTTACAAAAAGTTATAAGATGTAGATCCCCACTTGGATTTATGAATCAGGGGAGGTTAAGAACCTACTTTATTACTCTTTTCAAGTTTGGGTCGAGTTCTTCCTAAATACAGAAGACTCTATGCCTGGTCTTTAGCTACTGAACATATAGTCCACATTAACCAAATATAGTGCTAGGATTGTCTAAAGAAGGGGGCAAAGTGCTTGATCGTGAGTCTGGCATACACAAAAGTAGATGTTTTAAGGGTATGATTCTCTTATGGTGTATCCGTGGCCTTCTACATATAGAGCCCGAGCCCTAGAGATGTTTTTATAGGGTTTGGATAAGATGACTCTCATGGGACTCTCCCGAATTTTCTAGCAGACGATCCCGATTAGACGCCACATACTGGAGGAAGAAATCAAACACTCTTGAGAATCTTTTTGGCCTTAGTATTCGCATCCTGTATTCGATCCTGATTTACAGCAACCTGGAACAGAAAAAAAATATTTTTTAAGGCATTGTACACAGAAGGTCCTTAGCCCGTTCTAAATGTATGGTGTATCCCAAGTGTCTCCATCTCACCTTCTCCATAATTTTCTCCACTTGTTTGTTCTGGATATCAATTTCATTCCCAACATCCAACGCCATGCTGCGGAGATTGCCCAGGATGCTGCCAACCTGGGTGAGGTTCTCCTCCATTTCATCTTCTCGTGAATCCTTCGTTATCCTACAGCAGAGGAATATCTGTAGGTTATATTGCAGGTTATATTGCAGAAAAGAATGTCCAACGTCTAAACCCAAAAGGTGGGTTCAGTGAATTTTGGTCAAGAGCAAGAGGCTAATCTGGAGCCTATACTCAGTAACCACCTATTGAGATTGTGGATTATTGGGGTGTTCCTCTGAAAAATATGGTGGTTTAGTCCTCACGAGAATCATCTAGTTGACCCGGGTTAGGACAACTAATAAGACTTAAAGAGGTATTCCCATCTCACAAATGTAGTTTGTATAGTTAGATATAGCCATACCAATAATATTACTAATAGAATGTATTTATATAAAATGTACCGTTTAGAAGATTTCCCTATTTGTATATCCATTGTCCCACACACATCAGTCAGGTCGTTGCCCCTAGTTACGACCACCGCGGCCATGTAGTAATGGTGGCCAGCTTGCTCCTTTTCAAACCCGCTCTGAGGTAACTGCTGTATTGTGAACGCACATTACATGAGCATGTGGAGACACATCTTAGGGTTGTAGCATTTTTGTCTGCGCTTCCAAAACGCAGAGAAACGTTTCCTGTTCCAAGATCAATTCATCTCTATGGAGCAGGATCCGTTTATAAAGTCTGCGTTTTGGACGGATCCTGACCATTGCGTTTTAGACTGGTAGCATCCAAAACGCAGATGTGAAAGTACCCTAAGATGTGTCTCCGCATGCTCATGTAATGTGCGTTCAAAGTACAGCAGTTACCTCAGAGCGGGTTTGAAAAGGAGCAAGCCGGCCACCATTACTACATGGCCGCAGTGGCCGTAACCAGGGGCAACGGCCTGACTGATGTGGTGGGACAATGAATATACAAATAGGGAAATCTTCTAAACGGTACATTTTATATAAATACATTCTATTAGTAATAATATTGGTATGGCTATATCTAACTATACAAACTACATTTGTGCGATGAGAATACCCCTTTAAGAGATCCTGTGAGGTTCAACGAGGGAAAAGCCCAATTTGTAGATACAGTCGGAACTGGGGGTTACGACTTGGGTCCTCAGAATCATGACGGGCCCAATGTATTGAGTAAACAACATGGTAGATGTAGACTGCAGCATGGGAAAGGCCTGAACTATGGAGGACATGGTCAAACTCCAATGTTTTACCTGCGGATATAACTTCCGCTCATCATCATCCTTTCCCTTTCATCAGCAACATGAGAAGGCTGAGCCGAGACAACGTCTTCATTAGATTTACCCCAGGCAGCTCTGTATGTAGCACTGTTCATCAACCTGAGGAATTAGAAGTAAAGAACAGACGGGGAGCTCGATAAGGAACCTTACAGATGCAACATCATCGATTGTGAATGCACACTGCATACTACAGCTGTCCTCTTCACAAAAAGCATCTTCACCATAACTAAAACGTCTCCAGGAAACACAGCTGACAGCATCTGGGGAGCAAGAAAGTCAAAGTGGGCTTTCCCATCCCTTCATATCCAGCTGGTATGTTCACTGCATGACACAACATGCCCCCTGCCTAGCACATTAAAATAATCAGTACTCTAGTACACTACTGGGAATGACCACTAGGTGGTGCTGCAGAGACTCTAATAATGAGGTATAGCTGGAGATGTAGCAGGACTCAATATGTTTAACCCGTTCAGGACAAGGAGATTTCCTGTTTTTGTTTTTTATGAGCCATAACTTTTTATTTTTCCATTCACATAGCCATATGAGGGCTTGTTTCTTGTGGAACAAGTTGTAACTGCTAATGGCACCATTGAATATTGCATACGATATACAAAGCTGGAAAAAAAATTCCAAATGGGGTGGAATTGGGAAAAAAAAAACTCAATTCTGACACAGTAGTACAAGTTTTGTTTTTACAGCATTCACTATGTGGTAAAACTGACCGGTGCCCTTGATTCTCTGGGGCAGTACAATTACAAAGATACCACATGTATAGTTTATTGTGTGTTTGAATACTGAAAAAAATTTAAACTTTGGGAAAAATGTAATATAACATTTTTATAGTTAGATCTATGGAGCTGTGTGAGGGCTTTATCGTCCGGAATAAATACATTTCTATTTTCATAGTTTGGGCATTTTGTAGTTGTGGCAGTGCCTACCTTGTTTATATTGTTAATTTATTTTTATAATACTGGGGAAAAGGGGGTGATTTTAGTTTTATATATATTTTTTAAATATTTTTTAAAACCTTTTTTAATTTTTTTTTGGCCCTCATAGGGGGATAGAATATGCGATCTTCAGATCACTTTTGGCTTACATTTCAGCCCTATTGGCAGTTATCCTATGGAGCCCTGCCACCTGCAGGCCTCTTAAGGAACTACAGCTCTGATACACTGGATTTCTTCAGAGAGACTCTGCGCATCAAAACGAAAGAAAGGCTCCCCTGATCTTCCAGGTTTTCAGTGTTCAGATGCCGTGGTCACATTTGAGGGGTAAAATTCTGTCACCGTTGTTATCGCCGATCACAGACATTAGCCATGGGTCTCTGCTGTTTAAAAAACACTTTTAAATTGGTAAGTCACTCTAAGTAAGAGTTCTGTCTGTCCTATTTAACCGGAAAGTAGTTTTAAGTACCAGATAAGGACACTTACCTGTCACAGGAGCAGAGTCCACAGCATTTACCCATGTCTGTTAGGTTCTTTTCCGCTTCTCTCATATCCTGATTAATTTGGTTCAGACCCTTGTCAATCCGCTCCAGCTGCTCTGAAGAACATTAAGAGTTTGTTCAGACAGTCAGTTTTATGTCAGGATTTAGGATTGGGGTAGCATTCATGCGGGGTCTGTAGGACAACAAGCTGGATGCCAAGTTTTCAAACACGTTCATGGCTCTTAGCGATGTAGCAGATGGTGTTGTGCATCCCAAAGGTTACTGAGCCAATGGTTAGCCTGATTTCATTTGCCATTGGATGACGATAACCTACTATCCATAGCAACTGCATTGCATACCTAAAACCATCTGGGACCCTGTTTGATCTTTTCTATGGGATTGCCTCTATTCCATATCTGACTGGTACAGTCTGATAACTCAGGTGAGGTAAGATAATTTTGTACGTTTACCTACTTAAAACACAAAAATAAAAGTACCGCGACAAATTCGGCCCTGCTACATCTGTATTTTTACAGTAGATGTAATTTAAATCTTCACCACTAGATGTCACTGTAAGGTAATGTATATTGTAGCTTAGTTAGCAGCATTACAGATAAGCAATGTTAAGAAGCATTCAATGCAGGCAGTTACGGGACACGGACAAGCATTATCAGTCTTACCTCCCTGCTCATCCAGCATCACCAGGGTCTTTATTCCAGCATCCTTACTCTGTTCCGAAACAGAATTATTTTGCAAGTCAATGCAAGTCAATGGCTTTCTCTGACGCAATCTGACACAACATAAAACTGATCCATCCCCCATTGACTTTCAGTGGAGTTCATGACGAATCCATCTTGGCTATGTTAAAGATAATAACCGGATCCGTTCCTCTCCCTACATCATCTACAGGGAGAGACAGGGAGGCAGTACTATCTGTACCTACATCATTTACAGAGAGAGACAGGGAGACAGTACTATCTGTACCTACATCATTTACAGAGAGAGACAGGGAGGCAGTACTATCTGTACCTACATCATTTACAGAGAGAGACAGGGAGACAGTACTATCTGTACCTACATCATTTACATGGAGTGACAGGGAGACAGTACTATCTGTACCTACATCATTTACAGAGAGAGACAGGGAGGCAGTACTATCTGTACCTACATCATTTACATGGAGAGACAGGGAGGCAGTACTATCTGTACCTACATCATTTACAGAGAGAGACAGGGAGGCAGTACTATCTGTACCTACATCATTTACATGGAGTGACAGGGAGACAGTACTATCTGTACCTACATCATTTACAGAGAGAGACAGGGAGGCAGTACTATCTGTACCTACATCATTTACATGGAGAGACAGGGAGGCAGTACTATCTGTACCTACATCATTTACAGAGAGAGACAGGGAGACAGTACTATCTGTACCTACATCATTTACAGAGAGAGACAGGGAGGCAGTACTATCTGTACCTACATCATTTACATGGAGAGACAGGGAGGCAGTACTATCTGTACCTACATCATTTACATGGAGAGACAATGAGGCAGTACTATCTGTATCTACATCATTTACAGAGAGAGACAGGGAGGCAGTACTATCTGTACCTACATCATTTACATGGAGAGACAGGGAGGCAGAACTATCTGTACCTACATCATTTATTTGGAGAGACAATGAGGCAGTACTATCTGTATCTACATCATTTACAGAGAGAGACAGGGAGGCAGTACTATCTGTACCTACATCATTTACAGAGAGAGACAATGAGGCAGTACTATCTGTACCTACATCATTTACATGGAGAGACAGGGAGGCAGAACTATCTGTACCTACATCATTTATTTGGAGAGACAATGAGGCAGTACTATCTGTACCTACATCATTTACAGGGAGAGACAGGGAGGCAGTACTATCTGTACCAACATAATTTACAGGGGGAGACAGGGGAGCAGTACTATCTGTACTATCTCTGACTACCTTATTTACAGGGAGAGACAGGGAGGCAGTACTATCTGTGACTACCTTATTTACAGGGAGAGACAGGGAAGCAGTACTATCTGTGACTACCTTATTTACAGGAAGAGACAGGGAAGCAGTACTATCTGTGACTACCTTATTTACACAAAGAGACAAGGAGGCAGTACTATCTGTGACTACCTTATTTACACAAAGAGACAAGGAGGCAGTACTATCTATGACTACCTTATATAAAGGGAGAGACAGTGAGGCAGTATTTTAGATGACTACCTTATTTACAGGGAGAGACAGGGAAGCAGTACTAACTGTGACTACCTTATTTACAGGGAGAGACAAGGAGGCAGTACTATCTGTGGCAACATAATACATAAACAGCCTATATCTTTCCATCTCTCACCTCTTCCACCAGTTGCACCATACGACGTGTAATGTCCAGAGACTACGAGAAAGAATAGACTAGAATGGTTATAACACTTATAACCGCATAAAGGCTTAAAAATACTTTTGATAAAACCCCAAAGTCCCAACCAGCAATGGTCATGCATTCATTGTCACTTGACATGGAGGTTTGCATAAGTCCCGTGCATTTCTATGGAGAGTGACTCCATATACATGGCCAACTCTCTGTCCTAGCCAGACAGGAAGTAATCTAGCCCGACTCCCTGTCTAAACTTGTCTCACATGCACTAGCACTGGAGAGAGAAACAAACTTAAAAAAAACATAGGTGCTTGATTAGGACACACCTGCATAGTTCTGATCCTCTATTATTCCTTCAGGAAATCTATTATTATGTAACCGGGTGCAAGTTGGGTGCTTATGCTTTTTAAATATAATCTCTGATCCCTCTCACCTCATCAGTGACCTGGTCCACGCGCTTCTTCAGCTGTAAATTATTGTCATATTGGCCCTTATTCTCCATCTTGGGGCCACACAGTCTCGTGTTTCTGGATCACTACAGAGAACAACAGATAATATTACATAAATTCATCTTTAGTATCAGTGATATCATGACCAGGGCAGCTATTTTGGTCAACATTCAAGGATACGGGTGTCACGTCTTTATGAAGCCTTCTGAGGGAATCCCTGCTTTAGGAGTGCACTTAAATAAGAACTCCCACAAAAAAAAATTTATTCCATGTCCTGCTAGAAATGTACATGATGTAATCTGTAGTGAATGTCATTTTCTTACCAGTAGCTGAATTTTTGAGTTATATAATCCTGAAGTTTCTCATCTGTGTCATGTGACTAGGAATTAGACCCACCAACTCACACAGCACCTTATGTGTGGACAGGAAGTCTAATTCTCTATGTATTCCTATGGGAGCCTCACTTTCAGTCTCATAGGAATGAATAGAGCAGTTACTGGCTTGCTGTCCTGGGTCAGTTGGAGGTCAGGGAGTTGGTCACATGACCCAGCTACAATAAGAAGAGAGTGGAAATCTCAATTTCAGCCTCTGATAAGAAAATGACATTTACTACAGATTACATCATGCACCTTTCTAACGGGTCAGAGACTAAACATTTTTGCGGGAGTTCTTCTTTAAAGGGGTTTTGTAATGTTTAGAAACCCTCCTTCTAAGTTAAATGTTAACTTTTAATCGGTTGCCACTAGGGGGAGCTCATATTTACTATAAAATTACAGACTAATGGGATATGTATAAATTCCTGCAGTGTGAGCTCCCTCTAGTGGTGGCCACAGGCTGACGGAATTTTACACCTGTATAATTTACAACAGTGGATTTGGAGCTGTCTATCTGCACAAAAAAACTAATTTCTGCCTTATATAATTCATTAGCACATATTTTTGGGGAGAGGGGGTGAAAAAAACATCTATTTTGCAATGTTT
Organism: Rhinella marina; assembly: GCA_900303285.1. NCBI lineage: Eukaryota > Metazoa > Chordata > Amphibia > Anura > Bufonidae > Rhinella > Rhinella marina. The sequence goes on from ONZH01005211.1 coordinate 319,270, forward strand.
TTTGTTTTGATACTAAATTTATATACCGGTAGGTCTTTTTATTTCATAGTAGAATAAAAACATGATTTCCAGGGAAAAAAAAAAAAAAAAAAACATGTTTGCGGTGCCACTTTTTGAGACCCATAGCCAAGGAGGCAAAATTTTTTCTCACCATTTTGGTCTACATATAATGAATTTTTTCATTTTTTACATTTTTTAATGTTTTATGCCTTTTTAGCTCACGTCATGAGCAATGTATAAATAATGGGGTAATTTATCAAACTGGTGTAAAGCAGAACTGGCTTAGTTTCTCATAGCAACCAATCAGATTCCACATTTCATTTTCCACAGCTCCTTTGGAAAATGAAAGGAAGCTGATTGGTTGCTAGGGGCCACTAAGCCAGTTCTACTTTACACCAGTTTGATAAATGGCCCCAAATGTGTCACAGCAGCACTATATATATTGTTTAAAAAAAAAAGAACTTCTTTAATGAAAAAATATTTAGTTTATTTTTTTTGCTGTGGGGGCTTACATATTTTTATTAAACTATAACTAAATGGAACTTTTTTTGCCCTTGAAGGGGGGCTAGAAGCTTCGATCCTTTGATCACTTATAATGTTTTGGAAGGGTAAAACTGACTGATGCCTATGGGTGACCTGGGGGCCACAGTCTGGCCCCGGATGCCTTAGTATAGCATCGCCTATCCACCACTGCCGTGCCCAAGTATTGAAAGCCAGGTTGATGGGGTTGAAGGGAAGCAAATGGAGAAACAGTAGCTCTAGTATGGAAAGATGGTGGTCGGTAAAGAAAATGGGGGTGTATCGTATAAAATAGGAAATAATATATGGGGGGGTTGAGAGGCCCCGAAATGGGCAGAATTTTAGGAATGGGGATTGCGGATGGATAGGGGCATGGGTGTGCAATGGAGGTGGGAACCAAAGGGGTAAATGGGAGGACACGAAGCAAATGGGTGGTATAAAGTTGGGGCAAGAATGTAATGATAGGACACAGTACGTCGTGACATCACATCGTGACATTATGACACAGGGATGACATATTGGAAGACATCGCATTACTGTGAGCACAATGAAATAACTTATATCACGACAGTAACAGCCACTGTGGACATTTCCGTATCACAACAGATTTTTATTTTTAATATCCTGACGGAGACAACAGACACCTCACCTGTATCGGCAGCGCAGATTCTCCGCTGCGAGCTCCCAAGTAGTTTCCCGGGTGATTGTGTCTTCAGCTCGAATACGTTGTGATTGGCAACCACGGGAAAGTCGCCAGCCAATAGTTCCTATAGAACGCAGCTGGCTGCCATAGCGACGTCTTAGTAACATTGCCATGGAAACGAGAAAGGGCGGGAATGGACAATGACAGGGGAGCACGGTGGCTAGTTATCAGCTCATATGCCGGGGGTGGGCTGAAGGGGAATTATATTTAGAAGAGATCATCTTCGGGAGCGATGTTCCCCGCAGATGTCATCCCACAAAAATGTATGGTTTCTTCTCATCCTCCTGCCAGTAAGTTTCCATAGAGAGAACGTGCAGACTGCAACTAGTAATCCAGGATCTCCACCTTGATTGTCAATAGCGGAGCCAGCTGCGACTCGTGCCATTTATTTGTAAGACCCCTGGCTCCCATGGCAACCCCTCCGCGCCCCATGGGGAGTCCCCTTCCTCTGTCAACCCACTTAGATGCTGAGGTCACTACTGACTGTGATACTTAAAGGGGTATTCCAAGATTTCAATAAGCATGTCCTATCCTCAGAAAGGGCCATCGATCAGCGGGGGTCCGACATCCCGCACCCCCAGCTGTTCTGCACTACCTCTGTCCATTGTGTAGTGGGTACTGCAGTGTTGCTCCCATTGAAGTGAATGGCAACCAGCTCTGTCCATTGTGTAGTGGGTACTGCAGCGCTGCTCCAATTGAAGTGAATAGCAACCAGCTGTGTCCATTGTGTAGTTGGTACTGCAGCTCTGTTCCCACTGGAGTGAATGGCAGCCAGCTCTGTCCATTGTGTAGTGGGTACTGCAGCGCTGCTCCCATTAAAGTGAATGGCAGCCAGCTCTGTCCATTGTGTAGTGGGTACTGCAGCATTGCTCCCATTGAACTGAATGGCAACCACTTTTGTCCATTGTGTAGTGGGTACTGCAGTGCTGCTCCCACTGGAGTGAATGGCAACCAGCTCTGTCCATTGTGTAGTGGGTACGGCAGCGCTGCTCCCACTGGAGTGAATGGCAGCCAGCTCTGTCCATTGTGTAGTGGGTACTGCAGCGCTGCTCCCATTAAAGTGAATGGCAGCCAGCTCTGTCCATTGTGTAGTGGGTACTGCAGCGCTGCTCCCATTAAAGTGAATGGCAGCCAACTCTGTCCATTGTGTAGTGGGTACTGCAGCGTTGCTCCCATTGAAGTGAATGGCAACCAGCTCTGTCCATTGTGTAGTGGGTACTGCAGCGCTTCTCCAATTGAAGTGAATGGCAACCAGCTCTGTCCATTGTGTAGTTGGTACTGCAGCGTTGCTCCCCATTGAAGTGAATGGCAGCCAGCTCTGTCCATTGTGTAGTGGGTACTGCAGCGCTGCTCCCATTAAAGTAAATGGCAGCCAGCTCTGTCCATTGTGTAGTGGGTACTGCAGCACTGCTCCCATTGAAGTGAATGGCAACCAGCTCTGTCCATTGTGTAGTGGGTACTGCAGCACTGCTCCCATTGAAGTGAATGGCAACCACTTTTGTCCATTGTGTAGTGGGTACTGCAGCATTGCTCCCATTGAAGTGAATGACAACCACATTTGTCCATTGTGTAGTGGGTACTGCAGCGCTGCTCCCATTGAAGTGAATTGCAACCAGCTCTGTCCATTGTGTAGTGGGTACTGCAGCGCTGCTCCCATTGGAGTGAATAGTAATCAGCTCATCTACAAAACCCTGCTTTTATGTAAATGTTATTTGTAACTGTCTGATATACTTGCTTTAATGGCTTGCCATTTTCAATATCTCTGCTAGCTGTCATTGAATGGAAGCCTCATAGCTTGCTCTGTTCATGGCAAGTACACAGTTCCTTACACTAGAGAGCTGTGGCATGAATATGCATGTCAGGTGTTTACTTTTCGCAGTTTCTAATCAGTGCACTGGAATGGCCTGGCTTCCCATTGACAACAATTTTGAACCAGTTCCACGTGAATTATAGAGTGGAATACATGTGGAAATCCACTCTGAAAACCCACAAGGTGAATATGAACGGTGTCACAAACACAATCAATCCATGTTGGGACACATCCCCCAAGTTTATAAAATGTGTATAACAAGTATAACAAATATTATGTGATACAAATATATATTATAAATATATAAAATATTAGCGATATTTAGTGTGGGTATGTAAATATTTACCCATATGTAATAATACTGAAAAATAACAAACACTCCTGGTTTTGGCTAATCACTGACTGTGTGAATAATAGTGGATACTGGCAGGGTTACATTCTTATTAATGAGTTGCTGTGCATATCCCTCTGCCGCCACTAGATGTCAGTAGGGTGACATCATTTTTAACCCCTTACCATTACCTAATATCAGTAAGGAATCCTGATTTAGGATTTAACTACTTGCAGACTGCTAGAAGGCATTAAACATCCTGTAGGTCTGCCTGTAGCTCTGCAACGACTTTTGTAATGTCCTTCCTGAGTTTACAGCTACACGCAGATAGGATAGCCAGATGTCAGTCACAGTCAGACTCCCCATAGAGAAGGCAGAGAAGGTTTATTAGCGCCCTTTTCTTCCCATTTACTGTATACACTGAGACCATGATGCTTCCACTACCTATCCTACTAATCACAGGATCACTTGTGGCGGAGTGACTGCTGGAGTTGCTAGGTTTTAGCAGATAAGGAAGGAAGGAAGGAAGGAAGGAAGGAAGGAAGGAAAGAAAAGAGAGACAGAGCGAGTGAAGGAGAGAAGGAAGAAAGAGAGGGAAGGAAGAAAGGAAAAGCAAGATAGAGTGAGAGAGAGTGTGAGTGAGGGAGGGAAGGAAGGAAGAAAGATAGGGAGAAAAGGAAAGAGGGAGAGAAGGAGGGAAAAGCAAGAGCGTGAGTGAGGGTGAGAGAGAGGGAGGAAAGAAGAAATTAAAAGCAAGATAGAGCGAGTGAGGGAGAGAGATAGAGGGAGGAAAGGAAGGAAAGGAGGGAAGGAAGGTAGAAAGTGAGGGAGGAAGGGAGGAATTAAAAGCTAGATAGAGCAAGTAAGGGAGAGAGATGGAGGACAAGGAGGGAGGGAGAGAAGGAAGAAAGTGGGAGAAGGAAGGAAAAGCAAGAGTGTGGAAGAGATATAGAGAAGGAAGGAGAGAAGGAAGGAAGAAGGGAATTCAAAAGTGAGATATAGTGAGTTAGGGGAGATAATTGGAGGGAAAGAAGGGAGAAAGGAAGAAAGGGAGGGAAGGAAGGAATGAAAAGCAAGATAGAATGATGGATGGATGGAAGGAAGGAAGAGCAAGATAGATTGATTGCGGGAAAGAGGAAGGAAGGAAAAGCAAGATGGAAGGAAGGAAATATTTTTCACAGCCCACGCCTTATCCACTGGAACCCTGTCAGTTCTGCGCCTGACCCTACTCTCTAGATCAGCAATCTCTGGCACTCCGGCTTTTGTGAAACTACAACTCCCAGCATGCACAATTGCTCAACTGTTTTTGAAACTCCCACAGAAATGAATGGAGCATGCTGGAATTTGCACTTTCATAACAGCTGGAGTGCTGGAGGCTGCTGACCGCTGCTCTAGACCCCTGTTCCTTTTACTCAGACCTTGTTCTAAGGGGCCTCATTCACAGGTTAGGAAGCTGAAAAATCAGGCGCTGATTAAAAAGCAAATTTGTGGCAGTAATCCAAGCCGGAGGATCTGCATTTTAGCCCCATATAATGCTATGTCAATTCTTTTTCCTTGACGCAAAGTTCATAGAGCGCCCTGAAGACAATGGAAGGTGGGACACACCTGGATTTTACATGGATTTAGGTCCCTGATGAAAATCAGCCATCTGAGTACCAAACCCGTTCTGCCCCTCTGAACTCAATAGGAGGCACCTCAGACCTCCAGGTAACCAGGCCTCTACTATAGTTCCTCTATAATTACCACAAACCTGGCCTCTTATCACAGCCCTGACCAAACACAGCTATAGTCTCCCCCTGGACTGAGCTCTGACTGGAAATCCTTGACCCTGCAGAGGGCATTACTACTACAAAGAGGGCACAATGAAGAGGGCATTGCTACTATAAAGGGACACAGAGGGCATTACTACTACAAATCGGGGAACAAAGGGCATTCCTACTATAATGAAGATACAGATGGCATTACTACAATAAAGGGGGCACAGAAGGCATTGCTACTACAAAGGGGGCACAGAGGGCATTACCACTATAAAGGCAGGACAATGGGCATTATTACTATGAAGGGGCACAGTGGGGATTACTACTCTGAAGGGTGCACAATGGGCATTACTACTGTGAAAGGGAATAACTGTTATGGAGCACAGAGTGTGCATTACTACTGTGAAGAGGGTCCAGAGTACATTACTACTGAGACGGTTGTACAATGAGGGGAACATTTGTGAGGTGGCACATTTTTTAAAGTATTGGGGGAGGGGAGTGTCAGAGAAAGGGCCCACCCAGGGTGCCAAACACCCTAGGCACACCAGGGCATAAAACCTACAGACTGCACAGGACAGACTTCCCTGTCCACTACATGTGGTTCTGGCCACACAAGGCCTCTTACTATATCATCTGGTCTATGGAGCCCTCTAGTGGTGACAAGGTAAGACTACAATGCAATACAGCTCAATATAATCTATATACACATACAGTAATGCACAGAATCATTACGAGGTCTGCGTTTTTTCAAACTCTTGTGTATGTTGCACAAATGATTTGTGTATGTTGTATACAGGGGAGCCACGTATTCATAAGGTAGAGTAACCACATAGACATGATGTATGACATAGATGACATCCAGAGCGCTGGGTTATGTTTTATAACCATTATCCTGTGATGACATCATAATACCTCGGTACTTCATGACATCATAGCTGCTGATGACATCACAGGGTAAAAATACAGAAACACAGGCCCTGAATGTCTGTCCGTACAGACTCTGCGTATGAGGATGGTCAGGTGGTCAGCTTCCAGTGCAACACAAGTTCTGTTCTAGACACTAGATGGCGCTGAAGAGAGGCTGCTGCTTTCAGCTGTAAAAGTATGTTCATGAATAGACGCTAGATGTCGCTGGTGGATTGGGTGACGTCAGACCTGATGAGGCAGCCGAAGATAGAGAGACCTATTCCCATCAGTAAACACTAGATGGCGTCACGCTCCCGCAGCTTCTACTAGATGATAGCACAGTTTTATACTCGCCGGGTGTGGTGGCGTGCGTCTGTAATCCCAGCTACTTGGGAGGCTGAGGCTGGCGGATCGCTTGAGTCCGGGAGTTCTGCTCTGCCCTGCGCTATGTCGATCGGGTGTCCGCACTAAGTTCGGTATCAATATGGTGACTCGGAGGGAGCTCTGAGCCACCAGGTTGTCCTAAGGAGGGGTGAACCGGCCCAGGTCGGGAACGGAGCAGGTCAAAACCCCCGTGCCGATCAGTAGTGGGATCGCGCCTGTGAATAGCCAGTGCATGGCAGCCTGGACAATACAGCGAGACCCAGACTTTTTATTACACTACACTTTTACTTGTATTTTTGATCAGCATTAACACAAATAACCCTATAAAACATTTTTGTGCTTTATTTAATATTAAACTTCACTTCATATTGAATATTATTTCTACATTATTAGTTCCTCATACGCCGCTTTCCCGCGCCTGTGACTTATTTCTTCTATCATGGTAACTAACTACTGACCTCTACCCAGCTCATAACTAATGAGCTGTAACAACCAATCAGATCGCTGCTTTCATTTTTCAAAGGGTCTCTGAGAAATGAGAGGTGCATTCTGATTGGTTGCTATGGGCAACTCCCCCACTTTTACTCTCTAACAGCTTTCATTTCCTTCTTCTATTATCTTCCTGATGGAGATGTTCCTTAAACGGCTTTTCCACAGCGAACATTTCTAGCCCATCCACAGCATAGGTGATAAATGTATGATCAGTGGGGGTCCTTGGGGCCCCTGTGATCACTAGAACTGGGCCCTCAGTCCTGTATTCCAGAGTGTTTTCTTTTTTTGTGCTTTCCTTAATATTAAAGTTTAGTTCATGTTGAATATTATTTCTACATTATTATTTCCTGATACATGGCTTTTCTGCGCCTGTGACTTATTTCTTCTATCCTGGTAACGTATGCTGTATGATACTGACCTCTGCTGGCAGATCCAATAAACTGCTTTCTTCTGTCATGTAGTACTGCTTATTGCCAGGAGAGGTCGCTCAAACTATAGGCAAACCAGTACATGTTACTGTGTCTTTACTTTCAAACACTATTGAGTTATTTATTATGTCTTTATTTTGTAAATTGTATTTTTTTTTATCCTTATACATACCTTATAAATACAAGCCCCAAACACAAGGAGATCAATGAGCTGGAAAATGCCTGGAGTTGAAGACCCAAGATTTTCTAATATCGTCTTCCCTGAGGACATCAGATCTGTACTGCTTCTTGTAACCCTCAAATCAGCAATGAAATATGTTTCAGTATTTTATGTGATTTATTGTCCATAATAGTCTACAGGTGATATATAGTGCCATAGTGTACACTGCAACTAGAGTCCCCCCCAGAACAAACTTTGGTCCGGGCCCCCCTCCCCATATTATACTCAAAAATATTACTTCTCCCCCACTCACTCAAATTGCATAAAATGTTCCAGAATTGAGTACAAACTGGGCCAAAGAAATGGATGTGAGACAAATATATTAGCAAACCCATCAACTCTACCAGTTCCCCAGGAGTCATCCAGGTTTTGGGACCCCTCTCCTGGACATCAGGTCAATTCACCTGGTATCCGGGACCCCCTGCACTCAGGACGCAGATATAATTAAGCACCTGCCTCAGCGCTGGTAGGACAAGGGAACCATTATTTCTCTGCCTAGCAAATAGCATTAGATGGAAAGAAAAGGGTAAGAGGAGAACTGTGGAGGAGACCTCACCTGTAAGTCACTAAATGTTTACTCTGCCACCAACTCCGTCAGATCGGTGCGGTAGTCACTCGTATGGTCTACAGCGCAATGAGGGTGGTAGTATTCACTTGTAAAACAACTCCCGGCATACCTTTACATCTGCTCAGGTCGTGAAGGGAGCTGTAGTGTCATGCTGAACATGGAAGTGACTAGCCTAACTATCCAAATGGCATCTGGACTGAACAGCTTCCTGGTGCTGTAACTATGTACTGTGCTTGGTTTCCAGTACTGTATCTGTGTACCGTGCTTGTTTCCAGTGCTGTATCTATGTACTTTGCTTGATTTCCAGTACTGTGTCTGTGTATCATGCTTGGTTTCCAGTTCTGTATCTACGAACGTTGCTTGGTTCTGGTACTGTATGTATGTACTGTGCTTGGTTTCCATTAATGTATCTGTGTACTGTTCTTGGTTCCAGTTCTGTATCTGTGTACTGTGCTTGGTTTCCGGTGCTGTATCTGTGTACCGTGCTTGGTTCCAGTGCTGTATCTATGTACTTTGCTTGATTTCCAGTACTGTGTCTGTGTATCATGCTTGGTTTCCAGTTCTGTATCTACGAACGTTGCTTGGTTCTGGTACTGTATGTATGTACTGTGCTTGGTTTCCATTAATGTATCTGTGTACTGTTCTTGGTTCCAGTTCTGTATCTGTGTACTGTGCTTGGTTTCCGGTGCTGTATCTGTGTACCGTGCTTGGTTTCGGTGCTGTATCTGTGTACCATGCTTGGTTCCGGTGCTGTATCTGTTTACCGTGCTTGGTTCCGGTGCTGTATCTGTGTACCGTGCTTGGTTTCGGTGCTGTATCTGTGTACCGTGCTTGGTTCCGGTGCTATATCTGTGTGCCGTGCTTGGTTTCTGGTGCTGTATCTGTGTACCGTGCTTGGTTCTGGTGCTGTATCTGTGTACTGTGCTTGGTTTCTGATGCTGTATCTGTGTACCGGGCTTGGTTCCGGTGCTGTATCTGTGTACCGTGCCTTGGTTCCGGTGCTGTATCTGTGTACCGTGCTTGGTTCCGGTGCTGTATCTGTGTACCCTGCTTGGTTCCGGTGCTGTATCTGTGTACCGTGCTTGGTTCCGGTGCTGTATCTGTGTGCCGTGCTTGGTTCCGGTGCTGTATCTGTGTGCCGTGCTTGGTTCCGGTGCTGTATCTGTGTGCCGTGCTTGGTTTCTGGTGCTGTATCTGTGTACCGGGCTTGGTTCTGGAGCTGTATCTGTGTACCGGGCTTGGTTCCGGTGCTGTATCTGTGTTCCGGGCTTGGTTCTGGTTCTGTATCTGTGTACTGTGCTTGATTCCGGTGCTGTATCTGTGTACCGTGCTTGGTTCCGGTGCTGTATCTGTGTACCGTGCTTGGTTCCGGTGCTGTATCTGTGTGCCGTGCTTGGTTTCTGGTGCTGTTTCTGTTTACCAGGCTTGGTTCCGGTGTTGTATCTGTGTACCGGGTTTGGTTCTGGTGCTGTATCTGTGTACTGTGCTTGGTTTCTGATGCTGTATCTGTCTACCGGGCTTGGTTTCCGGTGCTGTTTCTGTGTACCGGGCTTGGTTCCGGTGTTGTATCTGTGTACCGGGCTTGGTTCTGGTGCTGTATCTGTGTACCGGGCTTGGTTCCGGTGCTGTATCTGTGTACTGTGCTTGGTTCCGGTGCTGTATCTGTGTACCGGCTTGGTTCTGGTGCTGTATCTGTGTCCGGCTTGGTTCGGTGCTGTATCTGTGTACCGTGCTTGGTTCCGGTGCTGTATCTGTGTACCGTGCTTGTTCCGGTGCTGTATCTGTGTACCGTGCTTGTTCCGGTGCTGTATCTGTGTGCCGTGCTTGGTTCCGGTGCTGTGTCTGTGTGCCGTGCTTGGTTCCGGTGCTGTATCTGTGTACCGTGCTTGGTTCCGGTGCTGTATCTGTGTACCGTGCTTGGTTCCGGTGCTGTATCTGTGTGCCGTGCTTGGTTCCGGTGCTGTATCTGTGTGCCGTGCTTGGTTTCTGGTGCTGTATCTGTGTACCGGGCTTGGTTCCGGTGCTGTATCTGTGTACCGGGTTTGGTTCCGGTGCTGTATCTGTGTACTGTGCTTGGTTTCTGATGCTGTATCTGTGTACCGGGCTTGGTTTCCGGTGCTATATCTGTGTACCGGGCTTGGTTCCGGTGCTGTATCTGTGTACCGGGCTTGGTTCCGGTGCTGTATCTGTGTACAGTGCTTGGATTCCGGTGCTGTATCTGTGTACGGTGCTTGGTTTCGGTGCTGTATCTGTGTACCGTGCTTGGTTCCGGTGCTGTATCTGTGTGCCGTGCTTGGTCTCTGGTGCTGTATCTGTGTACCGTGCTTGGTTCTGGTGCTGTATCTGTGTACTGTGCTTGGTTTCTGATGCTGTATCTGTGTACCGTGCTTGGTTTCCGGTGCTGTATCTGTGTACCGTTCTTGGTTCCGGTGCTGTATCTGTGTGCCGTGCTTGGTTTCCGGTGCTGTATCTGTGTGCCGTGCTTGGTTCCGGTGCTGTATCTGTGTGCCGTGCTTGGTTTCTGGTGCTGTATCTGTGTACCGGGCTTGGTTCTGGTGCTGTATCTGTGTACCGGGTTTGGTTCCGGTGCTGTATCTGTGTACTGTGCTTGATTTCGGTGCTGTATCTGTGTACCGTGCTTGGTTCCGGTGCTCTATCTGTGTGTCGTGCTTGGTTCCGGTGCTGTATCTGTGTGCCGTGCTTGGTTCCGGTGCTGTATCTGTGTGCCGTGCTTGGTTTCTGGTGCTGTATCTGTGTACCGGGCTTGGTTCTGGTGCTGTATCTGTGTACCGGGTTTGGTTCCGGTGCTGTATCTGTGTACCGGGCTTGGTTCCGGTGCTGTATCTGTGTACTGTGCTTGGTTTCTGATGCTGTATCTGTGTACCGGGCTTGGTTTCCGGTGCTATATCTGTGTACCGGGCTTGGTTCAGGCCCTGAATGTCTGTCCGTACAGACTCTGCGTATGAGGATGGTCAGGTCGTCAGCTTCCAGTGCAACACAAGTTCTGTTCTAGACACTAGATGGCGCTGAAGAGAGGCTGCTGTTTTCAGCTGTAAAAGTATGTTCATGAATAGACGCTAGATGTCGCTGGTGGATTGGGTGACGTCAGACCTGATGAGGCAGCAGAAGATAGAGAGACCTATTCCCATCAGTAAACACTAGATGGCGTCACGCTCCCGCAGCTTCTACTAGATGATAGCACAGTACTATACTCGCCGGGCGCTGTGGCGTGCGTCTGTAATCCCAGCTACTTGGGAGGCTGAGGCTGGCGGATCGCTTGAGTCCGGGAGTTCTGCTCTGCCCTGCGCTATGTCGATCGGGTGTCCGCACTAAGTTCGGTATCAATATGGTGACTCGGAGGGAGCTCTGAGCCACCAGGTTGTCCTAAGGAGGGGTGAACCGGCCCAGGTCGGGAACAGAGCAGGTCAAAACCCCCGTGCCGATCAGTAGTGGGATCGTGCCTGTGAATAGCCAGTGCATGGCAGCCTGGACAATACAGCAAGACCCAGACTTTTTATTACACTACACTTTTACTTGTATTTTTGATCAGCATTAACACAAATAACCCTATAAAACATTTTTGTGCTTTATTTAATATTAAACTTCACTTCATATTGAATATTATTTCTACATTATTAGTTCCTCATACGCCGCTTTCCCGCGCCTGTGACTTATTTCTTCTATCATGGTAACTAACTACTGACCTCTACCCAGCTCATAACTAATGAGCTGTAACAACCAATCAGATCGCTGCTTTCATTTTTCAAAGGGTCTCTGAGAAATGAGAGGTGCATTCTGATTGGTTGCTATGGGCAACTCCCCAACTTTTACTCTCTAACAGTTTTCATTTCTTTCTTCTATTATCTTCCTGATGGAGATGTTCCTTAAATGACTTTTCCACAGCGAACATTTCTAGCCCATCCACAGCATAGGTGATAAATGTATGATCAGTGGGGGTCCTTGGGGCCCCTGTGATCACTAGAACGGGGCCCTCAGTCCTGTATTCCAGAGTGTTTTCTTTTTTTGTGCTTTATTTAATATTAAACTTCACTTCATGTTGAATATTATTTCTACATTATTATTTCCTGATACATGGCTTTTCTGCGCCTGTGACTTATTTCTTCTATCCTGGTAACGTATGCTGTATGATACTGACCTCTGCTGGCAGATCCAATAAACTGCTTTCTTCTGTCATGTAGTACTGCTTATTGCCAGGAGAGGTCGCTCAAACTATAGGCAAACCAGTACATGTTACTGTGTCTTTACTTTCAAACACTATTGAGTTATTTATTATGTCTTTATTTTGTAAAATGTATTTTTTTTTTATCCTTATACATACCTTATAAATACAAGCCCCAAACACAAGGAGATCAATGAGCTGGAAAATGCCTGGAGTTGAAGACCCAAGATTTTCTAATATCGTCTTCCCTGAGGACATCAGATCTGTACTGCTTCTTGTAACCCTCAAATCAGCAATGAAATATGTATCATCTTCAAGTATTTTATGTGATTTATTGTCCATAGTAGTCTACAGGTGATATATAGTGCCATAGTGTACACTGCCTGAACACCGTCATACAACGCCAGTGTAAGGGTGCAACTAGAGTCCCCCCCAGAACAAACTTTGGTCCGGGCCCCCCTCCCCATATTATACTCAAAAATATTACTTCTCCCCCACTCACTCAAATTGCATAAAATGTTCCAGAATTGAGTACAAATTGGGCCAAAGAAATGGATGTGAGACAAATATATTAGCAAACCCATCTACTCTACCAGTTCCCCAGGAGTCATCCAGGTTTTGGGACCCCTCTCCTGGACATCAGGTCAATTCACCTGGTATCCGGGACCCCCTGCACTCAGGACGCAGATATAATTAAGCACCTGCCTCAGCGCTGGTAGGACAAGGGAACCATTATTTCTCTGCCTAGCAAATAGCATTAGATGGAAAGAAAAGGGTAAGAGGAGAACTGTGGAGGAGACCTCACCTGTAAGTCACTAAATGTTTACTCTGCCACCAACTCCGTCAGATCGGTGCGGTAGTCACTCGTATGGTCTACAGCGCAATGAGGGTGGTAGTATTCAATTGTAAAACAACTCCCGGCATACCTTTACATCTGCTCAGGTCGTGAAGGGAGCTGTATTGTCATGCTGAACATGGAAGTGACTAGCCTAACTATCCAAATGGCATCTGGACTGAACAGCTTCCTGGTGCTGTAACTATGTACTGTGCTTGGTTTCCAGTACTGTATCTGTGTACCGTGCTTGTTTCCAATACTGTATCTGTGTACTGTGCTTGGTTCCAGTGCTGTATCTATGTACTTTGCTTGATTTCCAGTACTGTGTCTGTGTATCATGCTTGGTTTCCAGTGCTGTATCTACGAACGTTGCTTGGTTCTGGTACTGTATGTATGTACTGTGCTTGGTTTCCATTAATGTATCTGTGTACTGTTCTTGGTTCCAGTTCTGTATCTGTGTACTGTGCTTGGTTTCCGGTGCTGTATCTGTGTACCGTGCTTGGTTTCGGTGCTGTATCTGTGTACCGTGCTTGGTTCCGGTGCTGTATCTGTGTACCGTGCTTGGTTCCGGTGCTGTATCTGTGTACCGTGCTTGGTTTCGGTGCTGTATCTGTGTACCGTGCTTGGTTCCGGTGCTATATCTGTGTGCCATGCTTGGTTTCTGGTGCTGTATCTGTGTACCGTGCTTGGTTCTGGTGCTGTATCTGTGTACTGTGC